>QANY01011423.1:2550-278134 GCA_003255025.1 Datisca glomerata | reverse complement strand
CCCCCCCCCCCCCCCCCCCAAATAAATGTAGAACCAATTAATATAAGTTTTATCTCTTATGAAACAGGATTGTGAGGCAGATATGCTATGAAGTAGACAGTTGCATACAGCAGCAAAGGTTCTTAAATAATTTCAAGATGAGTGGTCTGCCTACACTCAGTGAGAAGTTGGAGAGGTTTTTAAAACTCTTGGTAATATACTTCTTTATGTTTCATTAATTATTCGCACTGCTGGTTGTCAGAACATGTTCAAGATTTACTATACATCTGTTATACGTAATTAAACATCTATTGACAGCGTGCTGAGGAAGATGAAATTGAGACATATGAGCCCCAAATAATCAATGTTCTCCAAGACGTCATGGAAATTATCACGCAGGATGTCATGATCAATGGTCACGAGTAAGTTCTGTGAAACCATTAGTTGCCTGATATACAACGTCATTATATCATTATACATATGCTCGAAAGAATGTTTGAATCACTTTGTATGCTTGTCTTATCCTCTTGTCTTTCCAGAATTTTTGAAAGAGCGCACCACGACAACCCTGGCGACAAATCTGGCAAGAAAGAGCAGAGGTTTGAAAGGATAAACGTCAATCTTACACACAATAAATCATGGAGAGAGAAGGTTTCAAGACTCCCAATTTTTGTAAAAAAAATTTGGTGTCAAATATGTATCTAAATATTGTCCTTCTCTGCTACATTTTTTCACAGGTTGTGAGACTTTATTTACTTTTAACTGTCAAGGAGTCTGCAATAAATGTGCCTCAAAATTTGGAAGCCCGCCGGCGTATTACTTTCTTTGCTAATTCCTTATTTATGACCATGCCAAGTGCTCCAAAAGTTCGTGACATGTTCTCATTTAGGTTTGTCATTTACTTGAATGGATTGGAATTTATGTGATCTAAGATTTTTTTTTTAATATACTTTTCAATTCGTTTTCACTCAAATTTATAAGGATCTATTTAAAGTCAGTTGTTACTAACTTGAATTGAATTAGGCGAAAAGGTATTTGGTTAGCAAGTCTGCTTGTACTGATTTCTGGTTTTACATTTATGTGCATGTCTTCCTTGCTTCAAAAGAACTCTTTTCATGCTCCAGAAATCAGATTCCTCCCCCAGAGTGAAATGTTGGTTTATCTGTTCATTAACAAGAAATTGTCTATGAGTTCTCTCCCTTTTGTTTCACAGGATCGTGTTCTTAATTTGAATGCTATGATTTACTTCTTGCCATTACTTTAGATGATTGCTCAATTGAAAATACATGATTTTTTAGTTTACGTAATGCTTCGATGGCTCTATCTCATGGCTTCTATGATTTAGTGTTTTAACTCCGTACTACAAAGAAGACGTCCTTTATTCGGATGAGGAACTTCATAAGGAAAATGAAGATGGGATATCAATTTTGTTCTATCTTCAAATGATATATCCTGGTAATATAACATTCAGCCTCTCATAAATGTTTTTTTATTAGTTTCGAGGAGTATGAACTTACGATAGTAAACTATCACTGCAAATTAGATGAATGGACCAATTTCCAGGAGCGCATAAAGGATCCTAAACTTGGATTTACTGATAAGGATAAGATGGAGTTAGTTCGTCATTGGGTATCTTACAGAGGACAGACATTGTCAAGAACAGGTCTGGATAATGATTTTTGGGGTCTTGTTTTAACTTGTTTCATGGATCCCAGTCTTTACGCTAACTGCATTTTTTAACTCCTTGTTTCTGCCAGTGAGAGGGATGATGTATTACAGGGATGCTCTACGTCTCCA
Organism: Datisca glomerata; assembly: GCA_003255025.1. Taxonomy (NCBI): domain Eukaryota; kingdom Viridiplantae; phylum Streptophyta; class Magnoliopsida; order Cucurbitales; family Datiscaceae; genus Datisca; species Datisca glomerata. The sequence goes on along the minus strand of QANY01011423.1, from coordinate 276,358 downwards.
ATTTTTCCTGGAATTCGCTGGAGATAATGGTAATTATTTGTTTCAGAGTTATGACCCAGTATTTACAGCTTCTGAGTCCAGTACCTACGCATTCTGATACCATGGGAAGTGACATTTTGATTGTTTACCTCTTGTTTCATGGCCAGCTATTTTTGGTGGTTACCGAACCATGGAATTAAGTGAAAAGGATCGGAAGGCCTTCTTTGATCGTGCTGAAGCTCTGGCTAATTTAAAATTCACCTATGTCGTGTCGTGTCAGGTTTATGGTGCTCAGAAAAAATCTGACGATCCTCGTGATCGAAGTTGTTACAGTAATATCCTCAATTTGATGCTAACGTAAGTCAGGTTTTACAATTCAATTATTTTCTTTTTCTTTTGAAAAAAACATCAAAAAAGTTCATCGTTCCGTTTTATGTCGCAAAACTGTAGGTATCCATCTCTACGTGTTGCTTACATAGATGAAAGAGAGGAGACGGTGAATGGAAAACAGCAGAAGGCTTATTTCTCAGTTCTTGTCAAGGGAGGAGATAAGTTAGATGAGGTAAAGAGGAATATACTGGATCTTTGTGCCACTTACTTGCTGTTTGTTTAAAAGTTCAAGCGAGTTGCTTTTGATTAGGCATGAGAAATAGTTCCTTCAAAATTGACTTTCCTTGTCTACAATTAAGAGGTCAGTACTTTACCATTAGGTCTGAATCTTATCACTATTGAGGTGGAGACAAGCATTTAATGATCACTGATGTTGTACTAACCTGGAATTGTTATATGGTTAAAGTTTGCAAATTGCTAGTATAGTTTATTGATTCTCCAATTTACATGTGAGAACTATCTTTAACATGGATTGACTTCTAAAAGAGGAACTTACTAGGAAAATGTATCTGTTTAGACCCTCTTTGATTCTTGGTTATCTATATATAGAGGATGAAGTTGACAGAGAATGTTACTTGGAAGGAGTTTGAAAGATGGAAGAGAGCTGCCAGTTTCTATAATCAAAATCAAGAGAACCCGAATGCTGACCTTGACAAATGGCTGTTTGTTTTTTGCATGGGAAGTAAATTGAGAATAGATATACCGTGACAAATTTAAGGGCAAGAGGAATATTAACTAACAAAGATAGACACTCATCGGTTCCAGGGACTTCTAGTTTACAAATAGTTAGCCTCAAGGATTAAATTAGAATTGCACCTATTTTGGTCATGTTGGTCATGCTGATTGTCTGCTAAGCTTAAGTCCCTTCACCTGGAATTGGGAGAAGACAAAGGATCATCTTTGGTACGGGCAGGTTGTAAAGTTAATCCTGTCATACTCTCTTCCCTCGCCCCTCTTTTGAATAAGAACATCATGTCTACACCATGGAAGCCTTCGTCTGGGTCATCACAGCTGCTACATGGTCTCAAGAACCAGAGTACACTGGCAAGTAGGGAGAGAAGTAGTTCTCTCTTTCTAACAATTGTATTAACAATTGCTTCACTTCTTCTCTACCTTATCTTATTGGTAACTGGCAGTTAGAAATATCCGTAATGAAATCTATTAGTGTCTCTTGCCTAATGTTATGAAACCCATGGGTCTTCATGGATTTTGATAAGAACCAAGTATGATCTTGTTTGGAGGACTTCTTCTCATATCTTATTCCATAGGGGATAGTATTATCACTTAACTGGTTCATCCATCATTGCAGGAAATATACCGGATTAAGCTACCAGGTCCTCCAACAGAAATCGGTGAAGGGAAACCCGAAAACCAAAATCATGCCATTATTTTCACTCGCGGAGAAGCTCTGCAGACCATAGATATGAATCAGGTAATTACCTTATGGCTTATGCTGCCTTTGAAAGATACTTTGTCAACTGACTCATTGAAAATCTTATATTTTTTTTACAGGATAATTATTTTGAAGAAGCTTTCAAGATGAGAAACGTGTTGGAAGAATTCCTAAAACCTCGCCGGGCACATCGAAGACCCACCATATTAGGTCTGAGGGAGCATATATTCACTGGAAGGTAAGCTTCTATGCGTCTATGTATCTGGAGCTCAGAAAATGTTGTGACTAGTATCTAGCTAGTAACCACACAAAGAAAAATTACATGTACTTGAGCAATATCCTGGTACTTATGCTTATTAATCTCCCTACTCTTTTCAGTGTTTCATCACTTGCTTGGTTCATGTCAAATCAAGAAACTAGTTTTGTAACTATTGGCCAACGGATTTTGGCTAATCCTCTACGGTAAGTTTCAAGTTTCTACTTAATTCAATAGAATACAACAGAACCATGTTTGCATACTATACTATACACAATTTGACTGATAAAAAACACAATTCATTTTTAGTTTAAAACTGACTTGTTCTTCATAATTTTTTTAAAAAAATGACTTATCTTTATAGCAGTTTTCTTGTTTTGCTTTATTCTCTTCCCATCTTTCTCTCCCCCATCACTTTTTCCATTATTCTTTCATTTGTTGTTTTGATGCTCTCTCTGGTTTCATCCATTTCATCTCCATGATGTTTCAAAATGAGTAGGGAACATTACGAGATGCAAAGCAAGATACGCTTATTGGAATATATCGCTCATGGTCCATAAATTGGGAAACACTTACATCATTGAAGAATGTTGGCTCTTGGCTCAAAAGAAAAAAAAAAGAATGTTGGCTCAAAAAGTGACCAAGGGGAATTTAAATATTTTCAGCATATGGCTTTTCGACGTCAATAATTTGTTCAAATTTTGCTCAACTACTCTAAATGAAAATATGTGAAAGTTACAACTTATGATGATGTTAACGACATTATTTATGTGGCCGATAGCATGCGGTTTCATGATACTTCTAAATGAACTATGATTGGAAAGAGTTGAGTAGAGGGTAGCATATTATGATTATATAATTTGCTCGGATACATTTACTGTCAGCTTCATAATATTAAATATGCCTCATTGGCCTTCCGTAGGACTAAGATTAGATATGTAATATTAATATTCACGAAAGGTTATTGGCATGGTGCTAAGTTTTTAATCAAACTTATGTTCTCATTTAATTTAACATATTGGTAATTTTAAGTCCAAAATTTAGGCTGTGTAGGGTCGTAGTTTACTTATTTCTATGCTACCACCATCTTGGTTTTCATTAACATCAAACCTGATTTTCAGAGTACGATTCCATTATGGTCATCCGGATATATTTGACAGACTTTTCCACATAACAAGGGGTGGCATCAGCAAAGCTTCAAAAGTCATTAACTTAAGCGAGGACATATTTGCAGGTACTCACAAGTTCATCTTAACCAACTTTGTTCGGTATTGTCTTTCAATTAATTGTGAGAAGCTTATCAGGGTACAATTCAACGCTTCGTGGGGGATTTATAACTCATCACGAGTATATCCAAGTAGGCAAGGGGAGAGATGTGGGAATGAATCAGATATCACTTTTTGAGGCTAAGGTGGCAAATGGAAATGGAGAGCAGACACTTAGCCGTGATGTTTATCGGCTGGGACGCCGATTCGATTTCTATAGAATGTTATCGTTCTACTTTACAACTGTTGGTTTCTACTTTAGTAGTATGGTAATGACCTCCTTTCCTTAATCATCATTGTTCTTGCTTAAGCTATAGTTTCAGTTAATAGTTTATCTTATCACTCTCCCTGAAATGTGGGACCAATCAAGACTAAAATGACTGAACTGGTTCAAAATGCGGACTATTGATTAATTGACAAAGGAATATAAATGATTCAAGGATTGAACGATAAAGGTTTGGTTTGATATATGACCATTATCATTACTTCTAAAAACTGTCTATTAGAGTAGGATCCATCTTAACAATTTTATGATTTTCAATATGATATCTATGTAAATAATATATAACTTACTATTACTTGACAAGTCACTAGCTAGCACTGGACTGTACTCTGTCAAAACCTCTGAATTGGATGAACGATGCTGATTAGATTCAGTGCTGTCTAGTTTTTGAAGCCAGTGCAGTCATGAAATAAAGTTGGACATTAAAAACAAAGTTGGACTGCATAATTTCTGAAATTAATGGCTTATTGTCCTTTGAGGTCAGCGATTTCATACAGATTTTCTAGCTCGTCCCTGTATGTTAGTGTGCCGACCTATTAAAACCTTTGGCCAACTTTATAATATCTTCAAATGGTATTTTTTTTTAACTTATTGAATCTAATTTGTTTTTCATGTAGGAATAATGTGTCATATTAATTTAATTATCTTGGTAGCATTAGAAAGCAATTATTGCGAGAGGTTTACGATTAATTTGTAGAAGATATAAATGCCTACATCTTGATCTTTTTTTCTTTGACAAGTAAAATTTATTTCAGGTTACTGTGCTGACTGTATATGTATTCTTATATGGACGGTTGTATATGGTTTTGAGCGGACTGGAGAAGGAGATCCTTCAGAGTCCTGCCATAAATCAGAGCAAAGCCCTTGAAGAGGCTTTGGCCACCCAGTCTGTCTTCCAACTTGGCTTATTACTGGTACTGCCGATGGTTATGGAAATTGGCCTAGAGAAAGGGTTTCGGACTGCACTCGGAGATTTTGTCATCATGCAGCTGCAGCTTGCCTCTGTATTCTTTACATTCCAGCTTGGAACAAAAGCACACTATTATGGGAAAACAATCTTGCATGGAGGTTCAAAGTATCGAGCTACTGGTCGTGGATTTGTCGTTTTCCATGCAAAGTTTGCTGATAATTACAGGCTGTACTCGAGAAGTCACTTTGTGAAGGGATTGGAACTGTTCATTCTGTTAATTGTTTACGAAGTCTACGGGCAATCATATCGCAGTTCAAGCCTTTATTGGTTCATCACTTTTTCAATGTGGTTTCTTGTTGCTTCCTGGTTGTTTGCACCTTTTGTGTTCAATCCTTCTGGTTTCGATTGGCAAAAAACAGTTGATGATTGGACAGACTGGAAGAGGTGGATGGGAAATCGAGGTGGTATTGGAATCCAAACTGATAAAAGTTGGGAATCATGGTGGGATGGAGAACAGGAGCACTTGAAAAGCACAAATATTAGGGGAAGAGTGCTGGAGATAATACTGACATTTCGATTTTTCGTTTACCAATATGGAATTGTCTACCACCTTGACATATCTCATCACAGCAAGAGTATATTGGTAAAATTTATTATTCTAGCCCCTTGGTATTTTGTTGTTTCGGTTATCATTTTAGATTAAATACCTCTATCTGACATGTCTCTGGCTTTTTACTTGAATTTCTTTTTGTTAGGTGTATGGACTTTCTTGGATTGTTTTATGTACTGCTCTTCTTGTCTTAAAGGTGAGGAGCCACGTTGGCTTTGTCTTCAAATTTATTGATTCGTATCATTAGCTCAAACTTACTCTGAATTCCCAATTAAAATGTTAAATTGTAGATTAAATAATTTGTTTACGCGGAGAAATTCAATGAGCAAAATGAAGTTCAGCTTTTTTTAGGAAAGATGTATACTCCTTTGGGTATTGATGTTTATATTGCACTCTACTCTACTGTCAGATGGTGTCGATGGGAAGGCGAAGGTTTGGTACCGATTTTCAGCTCATGTTCCGGATATTAAAAGCGCTTCTGTTCCTAGGATTCATGTCTGTCATGACGGTCCTATTTGTCGTATGTGGCCTCACAATATCAGATTTATTTGCTGCCATCCTTGCCTTCATGCCTACTGGATGGGCCCTTCTTCTTGTAAGTTTTGTGCAACTTGAAGTATTCATGCATTCCCCTGTCAATTATTTTTCTCAAGTGAGATTCATGGCAATTCAATATAAATCAGCAATTTTCTCAAACTTATCTTCTTAAAGTAAAGATATCTTGGTACTTGGAAAAACATAATATTCATTTAATTGCAACTAAAAGTCCAATGCTTGATAAGATATCTTGATGTTTTGTTTCCTTCTGAAATCTAACACACTTCGAAAAGTGCCAAGTTCCTAAAACTATGAAACCAAGAGATCCATTGCATTACTGACTTTGAACCTGTTCTTCCTGCAATGATTGTACCATTGATTGACTTAGTTTCCATTCATACCATCAGTTGACGGGTTTCTACAATTTTTTTTTTAATTTCGATCTGCGTAACTCTAAACTGAAGTTTTAATTCAATAGAACAAACAATTGATTTGCTATTGTTTTTTTTGTAAAGATTGGGCAAGCATGCAGACCATTGATAAAGAGAATAGGATTGTGGGATTCAATAAAGGAGCTGGGAAGAGCATACGAATACATAATGGGACTCATCATTTTCATGCCCACTGCCATTCTCTCATGGTTCCCATTTGTATCCGAATTCCAAACTCGCCTTCTCTTCAACCAAGCATTTAGCAGAGGCCTTCAGATTTCAATGATTCTTTCTGGAAGGAAAGAGAAAACTTCATCTCCATGATAATATATATTTTATTTTTTAATCTTTTCATTTAAAATTTTTCTAAGAAAGTTAATTATAGCGTTTTCCTTCCCCCTCTGCCCATTGTTTATTCACATCTCTCTCCTACAGTTCTATAAATTTTAGAGCACATTTTTTTGCTTCTACATTTTTAGCAAGATCAGTAATGATGGGTAATAGCATTTTATTACAGAATTAGAATCAGTTTTTATTTCAATTCAGTTGAAAATTCACAGTAATGCATGATGTATTATTCGTGGTCAAGGATCTTCCCATTCCTGGCACTGATTTGAGTGTCTTTCGTCTAAAAGCATTTTAATACATTAAAATGATACTTTAAATAACTTGTACTTGACAAATGTGGTTGTTTGAAATATATTTTAGTATGTGAAACTCTACAAGAAAAACATGGTGAAGTGTTTTACAGAATGATTTTCCATGTACGTGAATATGTTTTAAAATGTATGAAATGCTTTGTAGAAAGACGCATATAACATAATCATGAACTAAGATAATATTATTTGTCCAGTTATAAACACTATAAGATACATTCTTAATATCATCAAACGAGAAATAATTGATTTTTGAGTTGTCGTTATGATTGCATTATCTTATGTTTTGTAAAATCAAGTCATGTCGAGTTTTGAACACAACAAGCAGTAACGATACTTGGCTGAAAATTTTCACGTATACAAGTTGGCTAAGCTTGAACTTGTACACGGAACTATTAATGACAGAAATTTGAAACGAGATCTCAATTTTTTTATTAAACAGAGCTGTGATGAATGGTGAGAAAATTTGAATGCACAATAATTAGATCGATTAATTACAAAATTAAAGGTCTTATAAAAACATGAAAATACAAGAGAATATTGTTAAGATTTTTAAAATGTAAGTAGATGATGATTGCTTAGATGGAGAGTTAAAAGAATTATTAATAAGAATATTCAATATTCTTTGGTTCTATTATCTAATTGTGTTGTATTCGAACTTCGAAGGGGGAAGGTGTTGTGACGTGATCGTACAGAAGGAGAAGCAATGAGTTCATCACAACAACAAAATTTAGACAAGGGAACCTCAATCAACCCTTCATCCCAACCTCATCGTCCTCTTTCCTTTGATCACATCTCTGAGTACTTCTCTCTCTCGCTCTCCGACGCCGCTTCCAAACTCGGTACGCTTCTTTTGATTAGTGGCTTTTCATTCTTTCTTTTGATTTCCAGGAAAGAAGTAGAAAAACCCCCCCAAAAGGAATATTATAAAGGACTTAGAAATGAGGGTTTGGTCCAAATTTCGTGTTTTTTGAGCTCTCTGTACTGAAGCCGAGTGTCGAAAACTTGGTGGAAAAAGGGCATCTTTTCATGGAAGATCCATTTCCAAACAGTTCACTTTTTCTTTTCAATCAATGTAACCAAACAGAATTAGCCCGTTAGATTCCCTTTTTCTTTCGTATATCGGATTGAGGTGTTTGGTAGCGTCTTGTTCTAGTACATCTCCGACGGAGATGACGATTGTTGTCTTATCAGAATCTTAAAGAAAAGTAGGAGCTTTGAAAAATAATTCTACACTCTGGAGTCTGAAATTGAAATAAGTTTTTTGGAAAATTCTATCTTACTGTAACACACTGAGAGGAATAGAAAGATAGGGTGGGGAGGAGAGAGAAGTCTCTCTTTCTCTTTCTTCTTGTATGGTATACTCACATTACGGTAAAATGACCCTAAGTTTTTAGATTCTAGTGTTGACCTTTTATCGAGGAACCTTCGATAGATTATTAAGTATTCTAGTGACAATGTTGAGGTGATTCAAATTCTGTATTCTCAAAGTTGAAAGAAACACCTTTATCTTTGTGTTCATCTTCATTACTTGCAATGGCCAATATACTCTTAAAGATTGCTTTCTCTGAAGCAAAGAGCAAGAACCAGAATGGCATTTAAAATGAAACCATTGTTCTGATCTTCATGTGGCAGGTGTCTGTACAAGCGTGCTAAAGAAGATTTGTCGTGACAATGGGCTCGATTGGTGGCCATATCGAAAGGTATTCTTAACTCACTTACATATTGATCATTAGGTTGTCTTTGCTAGAAGACCTGAAGTTCTAGTTCTGTTTTTCCCTCTCAAGAGTCCTAACTGGTCCTTTTCAAAGTTGTGAGCCCCTCTGAAGTCAGTGGATAAATATATTTACAGGACACCTTTGTCGGCTAATGCAAATTAAACTCCATACCAATACCGTCTCAAGGGCTTTACTTTACTAATGCAGTTAGCATATTCTCGTTCAAACTTCGTTTTTAATCAGTTTATTTCTTTTGATACTAAGCATATGAATCTAAATAATAATTGTTCGTAGCTATAACGATCTTTCTCCACCAATTTTCTTTACCATGTACTCTAAACTAAATGCTTGGTCTCAATGATTTTTTTATCAACCTTTTGTTTCATGTTACATTATTTGGAAAATGCACTCTAGTTTTTATCTGGAAAGAGCATTGAAGATATTAAAAGGTATGCGGCTAGAGAAAGATACAAAGTTATTGCTCGGGCTCGCCAGTCAAAGATTGGTGGACGAAGGTACCATATTGTTGCAAGGAGAGTTATATTTTGACTTTTTACCCCCTATCCCCCCCCCCCCCCCCCCNNNCCCCCCCCCCCCCCCCACACACACACACACAGAGCCACACACCAAATACAAAATAGGCTGCGTATGAATTAAAGAGCATAATTGTGCTTGAAACCTTGAGGCAGACATTAAAGCACATGTAATTAGTGTTTACTTAGAGACTTTTATATACAAAATGTCAACATTGATACTGACAAGTTAATTGGCACTTTATTCATGGCATATGGACTTCAAGATTAACTAGTTAATATCTTATCAATCCACATAGCTGTATATCTTAACGTGCTTCCAGAAGTCTTATCATGTCTTCAATCTTTTTCAGTATTTATGTATTAAGAGCATTGATCTAGGTGTGGCTAGCTTAAGAAATATCTATGAATGGCATTTCTTTTTAATCATGCAAATAGTTCTATAGTGCTGTATTGATACCTTGAAAGTTTTCCAAATTCCCTCCATTTTATCTTTCAGTTGTATCCAATGATAACACGTAGTATTAATGTAACTACTGTATTATATAAGCAGCGAAAATACACAAATACAAGGAGTTATGTCTCAAAATTTGCAGCAGCAGCAAGGAAGCAAGAAACCAGAAATTGGGCGTCCTCAGAATTTGCCATGCCCAAACATGATGAAAGGAGTTTTAACCTTGGATGAGTTCAAGTATGGATTTCCTTCTGATGGATTGTCAACTGCATCAAACAAATGGTGGGGAAGTAGCTGTCCAGATGGATATGAGGGAATTGACAGAGAAGGAGCTGAGAGTGATGCTGAGGATGACAAAAAACATCAATTTGAAGAGGCAGCAAATGATGGCTCCAAGTCCCTGTCAGTAATAGCAGACAATGAAACAAATGAAAGCATGAAAGACGAGTGCAAGATGGATCAAATAGACCCCCAAGGAACTGTATTACTGAGAGCTGTGAGGGAAAGAAGTGTAGAAGAAGGGCGAAAAGCACTTAAAGGAGGCTTCTTTTGTGGATACGATGTGAATCAGTTGGGGAAGAGAGAGAGAACACTGGTTCTCCAAATTTTCAGATCTTCAATTCGAAATGAGTGGATAAATTCTTCCTAACAATGTACGAACCATGATGCTTTTGACATGATAATGTGCTGTCCTTAACTGGTGCTGTGCTACTTGTGTTCTTCGATATGAGCTGAACCATGACTTTCCTTATCAAGAATAGATGACGCTCTTGGGATCTCCTTCTCTGTAATTTATGAGTCAATTTTGGCGTTCAGCGTGTTGTTGATGATTAAATAGGTAGGACATTGTAATTTTGAATGTGTTTCGAGCATTGTACTGTAAATTTACTCGGCTTGTAAAGTTGAAAATTCAGAGGTGCTCTAAAGATTATGAACTTGAAGTGCTCATTAAAAAATATTTCCCTCATAGATAACAAAGAAAAATTTCTAACAATCTCATACCTTTTCACCAAACTCCCATTTACTTTTTTGTACTTATCTTTTGTTATTACAGAGTAATGGAGAAATTTGTTCGTAAACAATGCCTCACTGTAACAATTTGAGTTAACAACTAGCTCGCTTTTTACTTAAACTTTCTTGTTTTTGTTCATCTTCTTGACATTTTTCTTCTTTGATGTTTTTGTTTTCTTTCTTTGGCCGGTTAACCACATCAACGGCTGTGATCACTCTGCATTCTTTCTTCCAAGGTAAAGGATTGAGGACCACGTGAGTGACCGTAGACTTTTTCTTTCCCAGTTGGATCTGGGTAAGTAGACCGTCAGCCTCAGACTCCATAGCAACCTAGATTTGCAATTCCTTCCCTCCCGTTCTCATTGGGTTGACTATCTCTCCTCCCCCCCTCTCTCTCTCAATTAATATTCTTTTACTCAATTTATTTTCTTAGCCAACTATAATTTATAATTGCCATAATTCAATTCACTTCATTTTTGCTTTGCCTTTACTGTTTCTCTCTCTCTCTCTCTCTCTCTCTCTCTCTCTCTCTCTCTCTCTCTCCCCCTCCCCTCCCCCCCCCGGTTTCCTCCATTGCAAACCAAGCTTTCTTTCCAGCTAGCTAAGGCCCCTCTCTCCTCGAGACATACAAATGCACATTACCCACCACCCAACTTTTATCTTCTGCCCCTCCTAAAGATTTATTCCAGTTTTATTTTATCTAGATTAGTCTTCTCTCTCTTCAAATTCTTTTTGGGTTGCCCTTCCCCGTCCATTTCTTTTTATCATTCTCTGGTTTTTATTGGACCCGCCCGCTCCAGGCCACCACTCTTTCCGAAACTACTCCTTCCTGCAACTATACACTTACGAGGCATCTCGACTTTGGTGGGTTTTTGTTAGTTCAAGTAAGCAGTGGCACATCTATGGTAATTGAGAGTTCAAAAGCAAACCTTTTTTTTTATTTTCCCTTCTCTGGGTTCTCAAAGAGGACAATCATGGGGGTTAGAATAGATCAGTTCAAAGGTAACTAAATGCTTTCTACTTCGAATCCCTTTTTTCCTACTTTATTTAAATCATTCACATTTCTCTTTTCTGTCTTACTTGGTTCATAAGTGATGCCTTCTACCCCCCGGGAGATTTGGATTGGGACATGTGATGTGGGTGTTTATGGTTCATTGATACGAGTCTTCTTCTCTTTATGGAATGCTAATTTATGATTTTTGGCGATGGGTTTGTATTTTCTTGATTTGTAAAAGACTTTGAATGTTACTTGTTTATTTTATTTTTTTTGGAAACTTTAAAATCTAGCTAAATAGGCAAATGCAGATTTCACAAAACATCATTACCTGTCGTTTTGGCTTTCTTTTTCTCCTGTTTGATTAGGTGTGCCAAATATGCCAATGTTTTGAAACTGAATCTCTCCGAAATTCTTATTCTGCTGTAAGTCATCATCAAACTGTAGTCAGAAATTTTGGTAACTCATCTTAATTATGTCTTGCTTCTGTTGGATATCTCATCTCAATAACTTGAAAACTAAATCTATAAACTCAGGAAATTCTTATGTCATTTTCATCGGATGATATTTTATACTTGTTTCTGGTACCCAGATTGGAATGTCTTGATACCTTTCCACGCTGTAATCTAGAGGACCAAGTTAAATCTTTGTTCTATTGTCCAGTGAGAAGATATGTCATCCGGGGGCTCTTTGAATACAGAGTTATCAAAGAAGACTTCATTGGGTTTGTCATTATGGGTTTTAATCTGTTTATGCGTTGGTGCGTTTATAGTTCTGATCCTTTGTGTCTTATCCATATGGGTCATGTTTCGAAGAAAATCAAGGAGATCAATGGACAAATTCTCTATTTCTCAAATACCAAATATCTCAAAGGACATTAAGGTTGACAGGGTGGGGACTCACCCTTCCCATGATCACCCTGAAAGTTTGTTTCTTTCAGTACATGATAGATCGAGTGATAAAAACTCGGAGAAGTTGTTGGTTCACTTGGGAAGGAGCAAATCAAACGATACTGATAATATGAGCCAATGTAGCTCTATTCATCATTATGAAAGAGGATGTAGTTCACAGTCTGGGGAAGAAGGAAGTTCTGGGACTGTTAGAAAGCAGTCTTCACTATCATATGGAGGCTATGGAGGATTAGTGACAGCTTCTCCTTTAGTTGGGTTGCCAGAAATTTCCCATCTTGGGTGGGGCCACTGGTTCACTCTTAGGGATCTCGAATTTGCAACAAATCGTTTTTCTCCAGACAATGTGCTTGGTGAGGGCGGATATGGGGTTGTCTACAAGGGCAGACTGGTTAATGGAACTGAGGTTGCAGTGAAGAAACTTCTTAACAATATGTAAGGACATTTTTAGAGTTTGAAGCAATATAGTTACTGAATTATTTGGTTTTAATATTACCCTGCACCTATATAGGGGACAGGCAGAGAAAGAATTTAGAGTTGAAGTGGAAGCCATTGGCCATGTCCGACACAAAAATCTTGTACGCCTTCTAGGTTATTGCATTGAAGGAGTTCACAGGTAAGATTATGCTCTGACTAGTCTTATCCAGTATGTATTAGTTTAATCATAGTTCATAGGTTTGTGTTTAAAGGTCGAATTTTTACGAGAAATTGGTTGTACTTATATTACATAGGATGCTGGTGTATGAATATGTGAACAATGGAAACTTAGAACAATGGCTACACGGGGCCATGCGCCAATATGGCACCCTTACTTGGGAGGCTCGCATGAAGGTGCTTCTTGGTACTGCTAAGGCGTAAGTTCTTACAACTAAAAAATCATTTATATTGATATTACTTGTTGATGGTAATTTGAGGATATAGAGTTACCATTTGAATGCAGGCTTTCTTATTTACATGAAGCAATAGAACCAAAAGTTGTACATAGAGATATAAAATCAAGTAACATCTTGATTGATGACGAGTATAATGCCAAGGTATCTGATTTTGGATTGGCCAAGCTCTTAGACTCAGGAGAGAGTCACATCACAACTAGAGTGATGGGAACTTTCGGGTATGCATATGTTCTTCAATCCACCAAACATTTATACGCGAAGTATTTTCTTCGGGAGTTTTTAAATGCGTCTTTTCTTGTGAATTTTCAGATATGTGGCACCTGAATATGCTAATACAGGTTTGTTAAATGAGAAAAGTGATATCTACAGCTTTGGTGTCCTCTTGCTAGAATCAGTTACAGGAAGGGACCCTGTCGACTATGGCCGTCCTGCTAATGAGGTACCAAAATCTCACATTGCAATCTTATCGATCTTATTCTTTTTGCTTTTTTCCAAGACTTTTTGGTTTGTGTGTGTTTGTCCATGTCGTGTAACGTTCCAACTGCTTATTGGTTATTAGTATGAAGTGTTTTCTAATTATCAACAGCCCAGGTCGGATATGATTATCTTCTGTTTGCCCCAGCAGGAGAGAATCTTGATCAAAAGATCAAAATGTGTTTTTAGTCTTATATTTCTATTTATTGCTAAATTGTTAAACTCTTTAGCACATGAAACTTCATCAATAAAATGAATTTTCTGTATATAAATTTCTGTTTAGGTTAATCTCGTGGAGTGGCTGAAGGTGATGGTAGGGACAAGAAGAGCTGAGGAAGTTGTGGACACAAATCTTGAAGTTAAACCCTCTACGCGCGCTTTAAAACTCGCCCTTTTAGTTGCGCTTCGTTGTGTTGATCCAGACGCAGACAAGAGACCGAAAATGAGTCAAGTTGTGAGAATGCTTGAAGCTGACGAATACCCATTCCGTGAGGTGAGATAAAGCGAAAAGTCCTTTTCTATTCTTAACTACCCGCAGTTTTTGGCAAACTTCATATTTCTTTGCTTCTCTTTGGCACATATATAAACTTTAACGTGGTATTGTGTTCGTCATTTTGATAGCTCGAGAAACTTGTAAAATCATTGTGCAGGATCGAAGGAACCGAAAGAGCCGTACAACTAGTATGGATATAGAGTCCATGAAAGAAGTTTCTTGTTCGGAGGATACGGAAAACAAGCCAGGTGAGTTGGAAACCCATACGTCGGAAACAACTCATTGATATGACTTAACACATGATACATATTTCTCAGCAGCTATGGAATGTTTTCGGGTAACCCATGATACATATACATCTTAAAGTTTGTTCTTTTTTCCTGACGATATTATTATTCCATTAGCTAAGAAGGAATTAGATTAGAGAGAGAGAGAGAGAGAGAGACAGAGAGAGAGAGACTTCTGTATTGGCATCTTTGATCTGATTGTAACCCTTTTCCCTTTGGTTTTTTTAACTTGTTTACTCATATTGAACTCTCATTATTTGGTCTACCTTTTACCATCAAAACGTTGTATCAACTTTCATTATTACCCTTTTCTCCTTTTTTCATTCTCTTTACAGAAGTGATGACCTGCTTTTCATTTGCAATATGATAAAAGCTAACTCAATTTGGGGTTTTGCTTTACTTAAAATAAAGCTTAATCAGCTTTTTCAATTCATTTCTTGCCAATTAATTTATCTTTAGTCCTTAATTTACGTGATGAACATATTATAATGTAGCTTAATCAGGCAGCAGTGTGTTATATTTAGTCAAAACAAATGGAAAGCAGACAATATGACCGTTAGGAAATTAAAAAGGAGGGGGAGAGGGAGAGATCTATAAAATGTCAAAAGTGACTATTACTAGCTTCAAACTCAAATGCAGTGTCTGACTATTACTAGCTTCGCTGCCTGTATAGTATGTTAGTTCAAATCTTAACCACATATTAGACCTAAAAAAAGGAAAAAAAAAGAAGCATCACTTTGAATCGATCTGCCAAACACAACTTCTACAGTTGGATCTTTACAGGAGGGAATCTAAATCACTTAATCTCACACGTTAAAACTTTGTTTGTAAGGAGTTTCGTTAGAAGACCTAAGAAAGAGGAAGGAAGCTGATGCAAGAACCGGAAATAAAGAAACTATGGGTTGGCCAAGCGGTCTAGTATTTATGTTTATATAATAAGATTGCGAGTTAGAATTATATATAAAATCTCAGAATATATTGTCATAAAAAAGTATGGTCCCTCACTAACTGTTAACATGTGTCCCCCAATAATTGATCCACACTTTTTCAAAAAATTGGAATCATTTCTGTATTGCTTCTGACATTTGTTGAATGGATAACATTCTCCTCCCCGCGCCTGTTAGATATTTTTTTATTATTTGTTAGTCGATAATTCACCCTGATTTATGTGTCCCCATAAGGGATGATTTTCCTTATAAGACAACTAAATTAGAGATGAAATTTATTTTGTAAGCATGTGATAGGCATTTTGTGAAACATGATTTATGATTTTGTTTAGAATTTTTTTTAAAGGTTTTTTTTTGTTTCACACAAAATACAACAATTAAGTATGGGTTTCATGGTTTTGTCATGTTCGGTAAGAATTTCAGTGGTATGTTTATGGGTTGTCTTTATATGATTGTATGTATGTATATGTAGATACTAAATTACATCTAATCATGTTCTTCCCCACAACTGGAACTGTACCTTTTCCTGCTCTGTTTTGAGAAATCAGAAATCACTGAAACAGTCCTACAAGCGGGGTCATCACTCTTCTTACATAACATAGTGTCTAAGATTTTATATCTACATTCATATCATGTTATATCTAAAACTAGAAATGTGTTAGTGTCTAGAGTTTCATTCATAGATAGAGGAGTGTGTTAGTATTTTGACTGAGAGATAAGTAAGTGTACTGTAGAAAGCTGTTGAGACCCGATTCGATATGACTGAAATGTGTCCTTTACAGAATAGACGACTAAATAGACGATTTCACAAACCTGAAGGGTTTATTGATCCGTTGCATTAAAAAAATTCTTCTAAGATCCATTGCTCGATTTTGCATGCTCAGCTCTCAAAATGCAGAGACTCTCGAGGGCAGATCTGGATTGGTTGATCGGGAAAGCCGAAGAGGCAGGGTAAGTGAAATAACATAATATACTAGTGTTATTATAGAATCTTATGAATCAGGTACACGAGACACTTTCAATATCTACTTTGTCTACAAGGTGAATAGCTTAGCTTACATCAGAATGTGTTCACCCTACCAGCTAGCTGGTAATGATTATCCAAGTTCATCCTCGTGTTTTCTTAAAGTCAATTACTTATTATTCAATTTAAAACTAAATGCAAGGGTAGTAATAAAGGTATTTATACAAATAATTTTTTTTTTCAAAAAAATAGTACAGATCTTGATCAGGATAATAATAAGAAAATACAGATTTATCAACAAAGATAAACCAAATCTTAAAAAATCAACAGAAAAACTTAACAACTAAAATACATAAATCAGGCAAAACAATAAGAAAACTACCATGGAGGACAATATAGAGCTCTTCATCTTGGCTCGTTCTAAGTACCTACGCCATCCAAAAAGACTTGTCTGACTAAAATCTGGTGAATACGTTCTGTTAAATGATCCAATGAAGAATATGACATAGTCGACCACAAAAACATGTAGATCTGGGCTAAATCTATCGAAGACAGTCATAAAATGAATGCTATCAAAGGAAAACACCATAGGTCTAGATCTAGGTGGAGAAAAAATCGCCATAGATCTAGATCTAGATGGATGAAATACCTTTGTTATGAAAATAGAAAAAAAAACTAGAATGACAGGAAAAACTTCACTGGAAGGGAATCTGAGATCTCATTCTCTGATGAGAGATCTCCTTCTCTGGTGAGGAACAAAGGTGATGAAGGAATAAACCAGAAAGAGTTTTTTTATACAAACAATTAAATGAACATCTTTTCTACTTAAAATTGTAAAATTGGTCAGATAATTTTAAATTACATTTTAGGCTACTTATTATGTTCGATGCAATATAATTTTTGGTGTAATTTGACATAAAATTTTTAATAGTAAAAATATGTTTTAAACAAATTTGTCATGAGAAAAAAATAGTTAGCACATACTAAATATGTATGATATAATAGTTTATCAATATCTCATGTTTTTTTTAGAAATCTCATTATATATGTTCAGTAAGAAAATGAAGGATCAGAAGATTAAATTACGAGTTAAATGAATTTTTATTTTAAAAATTATTAAATTAATTGATTTTATTTAATTAATAATTGAATTGCATGATAAATTATTTAATTCATTACTAAATTAGAAGGTACAAAGAATAAGAAGATAAATTCTATGTATGGTAATTAACTTCTTTTACGAAAAAGAAGATGTAGTAAAACTGATATTAGAAAAAAATAAATAGATTTAAGAGACCTTAAAGGAGAGTGTCACTATATTCTATTAATATTAAATATTAATAATTTTTAAATTGAATGATTAATGACACTTTTAATCTTTTTGACAATAATGTCTAAAATATTTTTAGAAATTTCAAATTTATCATGTACGTAACTAATAATTAATACTTTAAATTATTTATATATCACCTTGAATAATAATTCAGTAAAACTTTATATAATTTTATTTTTAATTATGTCTTGTATCATTGTTTGTTAGGATGTATTAATATTTTTAATATACTCACTTATATAATTTAAATTTATATTGTAAGTGTATGAAATGAAAGTAATATATACAAAAAGGTGAAAAATAAATCAATTGCAATTTTATTAGTTAAAATATATTAATTAAATACACTAGAATTTGAATCAACTATACATTTAAATTAAATCTAATATGTTTTTACACTATCTTATAACTAATATAGTTTTTGTACTTTTCAAATGTTTAAGACATTGTCATATTTGAATTTTATCCATTAGTTGATCACGTGCAACGTACGTTCTATGAACTGATATACGTAAACGAGTGGTTCGAGTGGTTTTTCTTACCAATAATTATGATAAATAAATTTGACAACTAATTTTATCTGTTTAAATCTTTTAAACAGATCATCAAGATTTTTCCCTTCTTACACTCAAATATAATACAAACTTGGTTAGAACAAAAAAATGTATTTTCTTGCTCATTACTATTTTTTCCTTTTTATGCTCCATTTTTCTTCATAATTTCAAATAAAACAGAAAAGATATAAATTTTGAATAATCAAAAATAAAACTCTCTACCATAAATAGAGTACTTTTTCTAAAAAGGAAAAAAAAACCATCTTAACAATGGGATATTGCATTTTATTTTAAACTTTTCATTATAAGGGAAGTTTGAACATAAAATGGGAAAACAGTGATGGTAGCAAAAATTATTTTTTGTTCTTATAAAGTTGAAGTATTTTAGTATAAAATGGAACTTTAAAGGTAAAAATAGAGATTGTTGACCGTTTATTTAGAAGATTTCAATGGATAAGAACATTTGTCACATTTATTTTTCAAGACCACTGGTAAGGGGCCCTTGTGTATGTGTGCATATATATGTATATCGGTCACTTTGCTACCAATTCTCATATAGTACTAGAGTGTAAATACATTAAAATCATTATTTGATTACATTATATGTGAGTGTCTCAAATATTGGATACATCTAAATATTGATACTGAGTTAGTACCAATACTGGGATAAAGTAATGTTATGTATCACCTATAGCAATTAAACATTAAAATCATCATTTATCCGAACACTTATAATATTTTCAATCGCAGCTCCACGTCGCAGGCACGTTGGGACATCTTAGCGACTGCACTAGGGATCTTATCGGTCTAACCATATTTAGATCGATAGAGAGTCGAGCCAAAGTTTTATTATGTGCTACCCTTTTGTGTGACTCTTTGTTTGTTTATTTGATTCATTTGTTGCTCTTATTTATGCTTGTAGTTGTATATAATTTATTTTTATTATGTACATCTATTTTCATAATTTCTAATTTCGCACACATACCCGGGTTTTCTCTTTAGGATTAGCGAGAATGAGTAGTGGAATGCCTTCGTGGAATTGCAATTCTTGTGTAGGCTCATGAAAGTTCTCATTCAGGTCGATCCTTTCGGGATACCATTTTGGGGCTCATGTTACTCTATTTGGATAACAGTGTAGACAGCCTAGGAGCCTATTAAGAGATTTTAGAACCCAATCTCACATGTACTATGTGTTTAGGCCCTATCTCATGACCAAGGGTTTATAGGAATATAGATTTTGCTTAAATAGGGAATCATTATTAATTTTGTTTATGTATATATGTCTTAAAGTGATCAATCTTGACTTCATATTTCTTTTGGCATATATGCACCATGCTGCGTAATAGAGATTATAAAGAAGATTCATATTTTAGAGACCATGATGATAACTATACTAGTTGAATGAAAAAGAGTACTTCTGGACTTAGCAAAATCTAAATCTCATTGTTTTATTTTTATTTATTTTCAAAACATAGTCCGTCAACTACGTCATCCCTATCGAACGCAAGCTCAAGTTAGGATCATGGGTGAGTAAGAAAAAGAGCAATCACGAGAGAAAATGAAACAAGAAATCACAGAGATGAAAGAGCAAATGGCCAGAGTCCTGGAACTCCTCGCCGCTAGCAAAGGAAAAACGTGTTTTGAGAGTCCGTAAGGGGCTCAACCATCACAAGACCAGCTTTTAAATAATACCCACTTTACCTTCATGGATTGACTCTAGCCTACCAACGTCATCAGGCAGACTGATTCCACCATGCTCCGTCGATACTGGTAAATGTCCAGCACTGCCCATTTCCAAATCTATAGAAATTGATGCATTCAAGAAAAACTGGATACAAACCCCAACACTGGAACCTAGCCACGATCAAGTTTTAACCCCACAAGATGAACATGATAATGAGCCAATCATCGTACATGATCTTGATGACTCAAAAGCGCAGAGGCCCGTTCCCAAGGTAAGCAAAAATCCACTGACAAAAGATAAGTTAGATTTTCTAGAATAGAGGTTATGTGCTATTGAAGGATTAGATGCATACAGTACCATTGATGCAACCCAGTTGTGCTTAGTCCCAGATGTAACCATCCCTCAAAAATTCAAACTACATGAATACCAATTTGAATCAGACCATGCCTATTCGATATTATTTTTAAAGTGATGGACATAACTCCAGCTATAGTTTTCTTTTGGGTCTACCATGGATTCACTCTGCTAGGGTAGTACTGTCTTCTTTACATCATAGGTTGAAATTTATAGTGGATCATAAACTCATTTGTATATATGGAGAAGAAAACTTACTAGATCCAAGCCGATAACCATTCTATATATTGAGGCAACAGAAGAAGCATTGGAGTGCTCCTTTTGATCATTTTAAATTGCGAACACCACGTTTGTTGCTAATGGGAAACTCGCTCCAATGCCAAGCCTATCAAAAGTATCAGATGGTGGCAAAGCCTATGATAAAAGGGGGATACAAGTCAGGTAAAGGACTCAAGAGTGAGAATCAAGGCATAAATAAGTTAAATGAATGGCAGAAAAATGAGCAAAGGTTTGGGCTTGGATAGAGACTGACGAAGGGTGACTGAGGGAGAGTGGAAGATCAAAATAAAGAAAAGAGAATTTCTAGGCTCGGAAATATGGAATTCAATATAGAAATGGCAATCTACCTCATATTTCTGAATCCTTCAAAAGTGGGGAAATTTCATTCAAAGAACCGACTAAGGTAAAGCTATATGACCTTGAAGATAATATAGCCCAGCTTTTAATATACGTAATCTTAAGAAAATTATCAAGTGCAAGTACAGAGGACTTAGTTTCTCGATACGATTCAGGTCATGAGCTTAACAATTGGGATGTCACCGAGTTGTCGGTGCTTCTTGAGAATTTTGAAGAGTAATGTCTTAATACAAAATTTCTAATGATTCTTCCTAATGTCTTAGGAATTTCGTTGTTATGGGCCTACCTTTTTCATGTCATTTCTTTGAATGAAAGTTTAAAAACATGCTTTATTTCCTTTCCAGTTTTTTCCTCTCTTTGTCTACTTTTTTTCCTTTTCTGAATTGTTGTTCATACTCATGAATTTTTTTTATTCTTTTCCCTCCTTCCTTTCATCCAATAATCTAATTCAAGTTTGAGAATGGTGATTTTGAAAACAAGAGCATAAAATAACGCAAGATTATATATTTGTGATTGGATGGAGAGCCAAAAGTATTCCAAATCAGCACTTCTATGACAAGCGAGAGCCGCCAATAATTAATTGACTTACTCAATGAGTATATGGACGTCTTTGCATGGTCTTATCAAGATATGCCGAGTCTAAACACTGATATTGTGGTCCATCGTTTGCCACTTATGTGCGAAAGCAAACCAGTGCGAAAAAAGTTACTGAAAATGAAATCAAACATGCTGGTACATATCAAAGAAGAAGTTAGAAAGTAAGTAGATGCAGGTTTTCTAGAAGTAGAAAAATGCCCGGAATGGGTTGCTAATATAGTTCAAGTGCGGAAGAAAAATGGGAAAGTAAAAATGTGCGCCGATTATAGAGAGTTAAATTGGGCAAGCCCCAAGGATTATTTTCTATTACCCCACATCGATGTCTTAGTAGATAACACTACATGACATTCAAGCTTCTCTTTCATGGATGGTTTTTGGGGTAAAATCAAATCAAAATGGCTCATGAAGACCGTGAAAAGATTACTTTTATAACTTTATGTGGTACATTTTGTTATAAGGTTATGCCATTTGGTCTAAAGAATGCATGGGCTACTTATCAACTGGCAATGGTAACACTATTTCATGATATGATCAATAAAGAAATTGAAGTGTACGTTGACGATATGATCGCCAAATCTCATCAAGGGGAAGATCACACACACTCTGTGAAATCTATTTGAATGGTTGAGAAAGTTCTAGTTAAAGCTTGACCTGGAAAAGTGTATATTCGCAGCATCTTCAGGGAAACTACTTGGCTTTGTCATTAGTAAGGAAGGAATAAAAGTTGACCCCGACAAGGTTCGAGCCATCATTGATATGCCACCACCTCGATCTTAAAAAGAAGTTAAAGGGTTCTTGGGGAGATTAAATTACATAGTTCGGTCTATCTTACAGTTAACTGTGACTTGTGAACTTATCTTTAAACTTCTCGTAAAAGAAATACAAAAGGATGGAATGATGATTGCCAAAATGATTTTGAGCAATACTTGTAAAATTCGCCTATACGTGCTCCTCTAACTCCATGGCGGTCACTCATTTTGTATCTTACTATAACAAAACAAATCCATGGGTTGTGTACTTGGTCAGCATGACGCCTTTGGAAGAAGGAACATACAATACTATTTAAGCAAAAGGTTCACAAATTATGAGGCTAATTGTTCGATGTTGGAGAAAATATGTTGTGCATTAGCCTGGGTTGCTCATCGGCTTAGACAATATATGTTATACTACACCACTTGATTAATTTCAAAGATTGGCCCAATCAAGTATATCTTTGAAAAAATCGTCACTTTCTGGGAGGATTGCTAAATGGTAAGTTTTGCTCACAAACTATGATACTGTCTATGTCACGAGGAAGTCAATAAAAGGAAGTGTACTTGCTGATTATCTGGCAGATCAACCAGTGCAAGATTATGAGCCTATGAAGTTTGAGTTCCCTAATGAGAACGTTTCAGTCATATTAAAAAATGAAGAAGAATCGACGGACCAAGAATTATGGAGAATGTTATTTGATGGCGCATCTAACGATGTAGAACATGAAATTGGGACATTCCTCATATTTGTTAAGGGAAATTTTTTCCCATTTACATCAAAACTATGCTTTGGCTGTACAAACAATGTGGCAGAATATGAAGCATATTCCATGAAAATTTAAGCAGCTCGTGATATGAAGATAAAAAAACTTTGAGTGTATGGAGATTCGTTATTGGTAATACAACAACTAAATGGGGAATGAGAAGCTAGAGACTCCAAGATGATATCTTATAACAAACATGTAACCAAGTTAAGCCAAACTTTTGAAATAATCTAATTTGACTATATATCCATGGAGAATAATCAAATGGCAGATGCACTGGTAACTCTAGCGTCCATGTTTACTATAAACTTTAAGGAAGAAGTTCAACTCATAAAAATTTAAAAGAGAGATTTTCCTACTCACTGTATGGGCATTGAATAAGAGCCAGACGCAAGACCATGGTATTACGACATCAAGAAGTATATAAAGAATGAGAAATATCCATTTAAAGCTTCTAAGAATTATAAATGCACTATTAGAAGGTTATCTATTCTTTTTTAATGGTGAAATACTCTACAAAAAGGAACCACGATATGAAGCTTTTAAGATGTTTTGATACGAGGGAAGCGAATCAAATCATAAGAGGAATTTCATTAAGGAATTGGTGGTGTCCATGCCAATGGTCATATGATGGCTGAACAAATTTTAAGAGCATGATATTATTTGTTGACTATAGAATCTAATTGCATCAAGTACGTTGAGAAATGTCACAAAAGTCAAACTTATGCAGATAAAATTCACGTGCCAACATCCCCTTTACAAGTCATGATTGCGCCTTGACTGTTCTCTATGTGGGATTTGGACGTCATTGGTCTCGTCACACCAAAGGCCTTTAATGGACATCATTTTATTTTGGTCTCTATATATTACTTTACCAAATGAGTGGATGCGAGTTCTTATTCGAGTGTAACCAGAAGTGCAGTGGTTAAGTTCATTGAAAATGAGATAATTTGTTTATAGTCTACCTGAAAGGATCATCACAAATAACATGGAAAATTTAAACAACAAGATGAAGAAAGAATTATGTGAACAGTTCAAAATTAAGCATCATAATTCATCTCCTTATCGTTCAAAGATGAGCGGAGCAGTAGAAGCAGCCAATAAGAACATAAAAAAGATCATATAAAATATGACGGAGGTTTATAAGGATTGGCATGAGATGCTCCCTTTCACACTACATGGGTACCGCACATCAGTACAAACTTCAACAGGAGCAACGCCATTCTCTTTGATATCGACATGGAAGCGGTACTTCCAATCGAGGTTAAAATTTCCTCCCTCATAATCTTAATGGAGGTGAAATCAGAAGAAATAGAGTGCATACAAACATGATATAAGAAATTGGATTTCATCGAGGAAAAAATATTGACTACATTATGCAGAGGACAATTATATCAAAGAAAAATGATGTAACTATATAACAAAAAGTTACGTCCCTGATATTTTTGACAAGGGGATTTGGTGTTTAAAAAGATACTACCATATCAAAAAGATTACTGTGGGAAATGGACCCCAAATTATGAAGGATCTTTCTTAGTCAAGAAGGCATTCTCAGGAGGAGCTCTCAATCTAACGAACATGGATGGAGACCATTTACTACATGCAATTAATTCTGATGCAGGTACTTCATTTGACCGCTCTAAGTATGAGAAAAAGCATATTTGGGCAAAAAAGAAGTGTTTTCAAACAGAATTGTCTCGAAGACTGGAGAAATTCTTATTTCATAATTTTTCCAAATCCTTGTTTGTAAAAATTGTTCATTCATCATCAAATAAAAGCATTTTTTTCAATTGTCAAACATATATACTTTTTCTTCATGTTATTTCCATTATTTCTTCTTTTGTTTAATTCCAAGCCATATAAAAAATATCATTAATTACTTTTAAAATAACTCAAAAGCACAAACTTGGTTAGGTGAAAGCTAATTAATTAAAAAATGAGAAAAGGAAAGAAATTGAAAAATGGAGTCTGAGGGTGTGGTGAAATCTAAAAAGTCACCATGAGAAAAGTCAGTATGCGCACACCGAAAGCTAAAATTGGATTGGAGGTTGACACAATTAGAAATGCAGAAAAGAACCAAAATATGAAAAAAATTATTCATATGTCTTGACCATCAACATGGAGCTAAATACTAGGCATAAACCAATGAATAATGATGTATTATTTTCTTGAAAGTGTGCTGGATACCTCATTGCGAGTCCATGATCCTAGGTCATGTGATTGTTTTGAAGGGTGATGGATACTGCCACATTAGTCAACTTTAAGAAATCATCAAAAAAATTTATGTTTAATTTTCACAATCATGCATAGCATGCATGCATTCAAAATTACTCATTTACATTATATTCAAGAATTACAATGCATTAGACACGCATCACATTGATTGTTTTGATACAATTCAAGTGCATGAATCATTTAAGAATATTCTTTCAAAACCCACACATGACTTTCCAACATTTAGAGCCTCCATTAGTCTAGCTTTTGCTACCATATGAAGCTTGTATAAATCAGATTAAACATCATTTCAATTTTTTCGGTTAAATCGAACCCAAATTGAGTCAAGGTTGAAGCTTGTGTCTATCCACGTCCGTTCCTTTTCAAATATCTCTGGTTAAATCGAACTTGAATTAAGTCGAGGTCGAAGCCTATGTCTATCCAGGTTTATTTTCTTTTTATATATGTTGGGTTAAATCGAACCCGAGTTGAGTTGAGCTCAAAGCCTATGTCTATCCAGGTCCATTTTCCTTTCAAATATCTCAGTTAAATCAAACCCGAATTGAGTCGAGGTCGAAGCATGTGTATATCCAGGTCCATTTTCCTTTCAAATTCTCTGGTTAAATCGAACCCAAACTGGGTCGAGTTCAAAGCTTATGTCTATCCAGGTCCATTTTCTATTCAAATTAATTGAACCCGAATTGAGTCGAGGTCGAAGTCTATATCTAGCCAGGTCTGCTTCTTTATCTTCGGTTAAATCAAACATGAATTAAGTCGAAGTCGAAGCCTGTATATATCTAGGTTCATTTCACATTTCTGTCATTTGATAGAACTCGAATCAGTTGAGGTTTCTATTCCCTTTATCCATATAGTCTTTTCTCATACCAATCAAAATATTTATCTACACCTTTGTACACCTTCGAAGTTTAGAAGCATGAACAAAGGGGAGCGGGAGCAGTTGTAGATACCACATTTTGTCCAGTCCGATACTTTGAATACACACACTTTATTGTTTGGCCCATATACTAATCTAAGTTTATATGTATGATTTGAAAGAAAACGTCAAATGTCTAAAATAGAAAAATAGACCATAATGACTAAAAGTAAAAAAATGAAGCCCT
Source organism: Datisca glomerata (assembly GCA_003255025.1). NCBI lineage: Eukaryota > Viridiplantae > Streptophyta > Magnoliopsida > Cucurbitales > Datiscaceae > Datisca > Datisca glomerata. The sequence continues at coordinate 249,963 of QANY01011423.1, read as the reverse complement.
AACTTTGTTTATAAATAGGAGGGGGTCTTCACTTGAATGACTGGTCTTTTGGAGAGAGAAAGAGAGTGATCTTATAGAGAGTAAGAGAGAAGCGGTCTTTTGGGAAGAGAATGAGAAGAAATCTTTTTAGAGAGAGAAAGTGAGAAATATGAGAGATTTTTAAGTTTAAATTTTTATTCATTTATTTCTATTCATTTCTCACATTTTTTTAAGGTAGTTTAAATTTATTGCACCTTAGCTCAAAAGATATATTGTTCATTGCTCTTCATCTTTTTTCATTTATATTCATGTAGCGTATATTTTTCTTTTCTTTCCATAAGTAAAAGTAAAAGTATTTTCTCGTTCTTCTTCATTTTTTTTACCCTTAATCTTGAGTTTTATTTTAATGTATTGGTGATTTTCTTCTTTTAAAAACGTACAAATTTGATAATGGGATATACTTTGTCATAAACTCAATCAATTAGGATGAGAATAAAATCTTTTGAGGGTGTGCAAATCAACTCAATGTGAATCAACATTTTAATGGGTTGAGAGTATATATTGCATGTAGAAGTCCCCTATGATAGTTTTTCATACATCAAAAAGCATAAAATATACTATGTAGAGAGTTAAACATCTATATGGATAGAGATTATGTAAATATTAAAGCTTCGAATCTTTTTTAATATTCTCACTAGTTGATTTTTAGATCTTATCATCATTTTTTATGACACTCGATTGGACTAGATACCGGCCATGATTCTTCTTTTGCTATTTGATTGACAATAATTGAAGAAAGTAAAAATAATGATAACTAATAAACTATGTAATAAAAAATGATATACTTATACCAATTATTTATTTATATAAATATATTATTTTATGAAATTAAACATTTACATAGATCAAGTTTATTTATACATAAAAATTTTAATATTAATTTATTTATAATATTATAATTGTATTATATTAAAATAAGAAAAATTAAAAATTAAAAAAGATGGTTGAACCCTCTGTTAGGATAGAGGATTGCTTAAGTCCCTCTCCCCCTTTTTTCTTCTTCTGTTTTTACCTTTTCTTTTGATTTCATTTTTTGTTCTTAACACATGTTGATGTCATGTTTATTTCACTTACATTTTTTTCATTCCTCTTCTTTTACATATTCTACATTTTTTTTACTTTACACGTTCTCTTTAAATTTGTCACATATTTTTTATCATTTGTAGATACCATATTTTATCCGGTTCAATACTTTAAAAATTCACATTTTATTTTTTGGCCTACCAGTCTAAAACTATGTGTATGATTTGAAAAATAGCTCATAGACTAAAAATGAAAAATAATGGTCCAAGGACTAAACAAATAAAAAAGGAGCAAAATGACTAAAAGTAAAAAATGAAGCCTTAAGTTTATCTATAAATAGAGAGGAAGTCTTCACTTGAGAGGAAATCATTTTTTAGAGAGAATGAGAGGATATCTTTTAAGAGAGAGTGTGTGAGAAATATAAGAGATTTTTCAAGATAGTGAGAAATGGAGTTTACATTTCTATTAATCTATTCATCTCCTCTCATTCTTTTTTAAAGGTAGTTTAAATTTCTTTCATATTAGCTAACAATATATCTTATTCAATATTCTACATCTTCTCTCATCCATACTCACGTGGTGTATACTCTTTATTTTCTTTTCCATATATAAGTGTTTGTTCCTCTTTCTTTATCTTTTACTCTTAAACTTGAGTTTTATCTGTATGCATTGATGATTTTCATACAAATTTGATAATCATATATCTTTATCATCAACCCAATCAATGAGGATGGGGATAAAGCCTTTTAGAGTTGTAAATTAACTCAATGTGAATCAACATTTTAATGGATTGAAAATGTACATTTGTTATAAAAATCTCCTATGATAATTTCTCATACATAGAAATGAAAAAAATAGAAAGATAAACATCTATATAAAGATTATGCAAATATTTAAGCTTTGAATTTTTTTAATGTTCTCAGAAGTCTTTTTTTAGATCTTATTGCTAGTTTAGTGACACTTGTTTGAACTAGTTACCATCTATGATCATTAATTTACTATTTGATTAGCGATGAAGGAAGAAAAGAAATAATGGTAATTAGTGAACTAAGTAGTCTAAAATAAAAAAAATGGTACATTTAAATCCAAAAAAAATATGTGTACTATGAGATTTCTAATATTAATTTGTTTATAATATTGTAGTTATATTATATTAAAAAAGAAAAAATGAATTATTTTATAATATTATAGTTACATTATATAAAAAACAAGAAATTAAAAAAAAAAGTAAGTTAGAGGGTGATTTCACCCTCTGTAAAAGACATAGGGTATCACCCTCTGTAAATGAGACAGAGGGTCACCCTCAGTCCCCCCCTCCCCCCTATTTTTCTTTTTTGTTATTGTTTTATTTAGTTTTTCTTTTTTAATACATTTTAATGCTTGTTCAATTCACATATTATTCTTTGTTTTACACTACACATTTTCTTCAAATTTTATCATACATTTTCATCATCTTTGACTTTTCATTTTATTTATTTATTACTCTTTCTTCTTTATAGTTGTTTCTCCTCATTTATATTTATTTATGTATCATTGTCATGTTGTCATGTTTATAATGTGATTCTTTTGTCATTTCCTTATCATTAGAGGTAATATTCATGTATGTGTAGATTACAATCTTAACAATTAGATTTAAATTTTGTTAATTTTGTTATTTAGCCTTTTTTAAAAATCCTATGACGGACTTTGAGTTTTTTGGGATACCAAATTCTCGAATTACTGAGGTGAGAAGTTATTTTTAGGACACCGAGAAAAACTTCAATAATAATTAAAATAATAAAATGAATTTTTTCAATGATCTTTGTACCACCCATTAAAGATCATTTATTTTGTTTCATTTTATGATACAAGACATACCTAATGAGACATTCAAAATTGAATTTCTTAAACATTATTTTTAAAATATAATTTAGACAGCATTTGATTAAATTTGGCAACCATTTCTATAATGAGTGTTGTGGGGTGATAATACCTTCCCCACACACAAATGACTTACGAACCAACTTAAAATTTTCATAGACCAAAGTTCTATTTTTAAATTGGGTGACCAATCACTCCCTAAAATGATTGGTGGTGACTCCAAAAATATTTTTACATCTTATTTTTTAAATCGTCACTCTGCGTCGCATGCACGTTGCGATAGCTTAGTAACTCCACGGGGGACGTAACCTGTCCAATCATGTTTATCGATAGATAATCAAAGTTGTGATTGTTTTAAGGTTGTTGTTTTTGAAAGATTGAGAATGTTATTCTGATTATTAACTATTGCCATATTTCTAGAGGAGGAGAATGAATCTTTAACCATATTTCTTATCATATTCTTAACTCTTTAAATCTGTCTTTTCTTAATTCCAATTTCTAATTTTGTTATCTTTTGCTTTGTTTAGTATCAAAAAATCTTCAAACCACCCCATATTTTATTTTCATATATTGTGGTGTGTCATTAGTGTGTCTACAAGTTTTCGTTCAATTTTGTTGAGTCTAAGTAGGATTTTGAATCACATTTTAATTTCCAGTCAGTATAGAGCCTAGTGTTTTTCTTGTGTCAATAACACTTAATAGAAACAATCTCCTGCGAGGATGACCCTTGCTTTCTCGACGAGCAACGATTCTCTTTGGAATTTTTGACCCCTTGGTAAGCTGACATTGTGATCTACTTGGTCACCAAGAATATGCCCGATGACTTGACTCATGCTTAAAAGGATAAACGAAAGAAGATAACAAAGCAATATGTGTGGGATGATCCATATTTATGGAAGTATTGTACCGATCAAATGATAAGAAAGTGTGTATCTAATTCTGAATTCTCATTTATATTAACTTCATGGCATTCTTATGCATGTGGTGGGCACTTTGAAGCAAAAAAGGACCGCTCTAAAGGTACTTGAGTGTGGATTTTATTGGCCTACATTGTTCAAGGACACTTACATTTTTTGTAAGTCATGTGATCGATGTCAAAGAATAGGTAACCTAGGTGTACAAAATCAAATGCCACAAACACCTATACTCATTGTTGGAATCTTTTATGTTTAGGGCATTGATTCCATGGTACCTTTTTCTTCTTCATATGGTATTCTTTACATACTTCTTGTTGTCGATTATGTGTCAAAATGGGTGGAAGAAAAAGTCACTCGTACTAATGATTCTAAAGTGGTTGCAGATTTTATGAAGACTAACATTTTTGCTAGGTTTGGAACACCAAGAGCCATAGTCAGCGATGGAGGTAGCCATTTTTTCAATCGTTCATTCAAAGTTTTGCTTGGAAAACATAATATTACACATAAGGTCTCCACACCATACCACCCACAAACCAGTGGACAAGCAGAAGTATCAAATCGAGAGGTCAAGTCTATTTTAGAGAAAATGGTGAATCCCAATATGAAAGATTGGAGCTTGCGCCTTGATGATGCACTTTGGGCATATAGAACAACATTCAAAACACCAATTAGGATGTCACCCTTACGCCTTGTGTATGGTAAGCCATGTCATCTTCCGGTTGAATTGGAGCACAAAGAATTTTGGGTGGTGAAGCAATGTAACATGGAAATGGAAGCTGCGGGTGAACAAAGGAAGCTACAACTAAATAAGCTTGAGTAAATCAGAAACGACGCTTATGAGAACTCACGAAACTACAAGGATAAAAATAAGGCTTTGCATGACAAAATGATTTCGCGAAAAAGTTTTGTTATTGGACAAAAATTTCTTCTATTTCATTCATGCCTTAATTTATTTGCTGGTAAGTTACATTGGGGACAATGTAAGAATTAAGTTGGGGGAAAGGATTTCAGATTTCTTTGCATTTGTTTCTTTATTTTTTTTAAAATTCATTAGTAGCTTTCTTTTGATTAGTTTAAGTTAAGTTTTGTTCTTTTTTATTTTTATGAATCTTAGGATACTTTCTAACAACCATGATGAGAATTGAGCTTTAATGTTATGGCGTTGCTTGATTATGAACATGGATTTAGATCTTGATATTATTCCTTGGTTAATATATTTTTATGATCATTATACTCAAATAATCATTTTACATAATAGCCATGTTCTTCAGTACAGAAGCACACATGTTGGGATGAGTAAAATGCATTAATAAATTTTATTACCAACATGAGACATATTCGAGCCACTGAATCTCTTTTGAGAGGTGTAATACTATGATCATATTCTTTCTTGTTCTTACTTTGCTATTACTTGAGTTGACATGTAGCACGAGGATTAAATGCTAGAACTTTTTCGAAGGTCTTTCGAAGCGAATGGTTGATCGAGTACCTCTTCAAAAAATTACAAAGGCATTAGGATTTACCTCCATAGCCAAATAAGCATGCACCCTATTGATGTTACCACAAGAACATCCCCCTCAGTCAACCACTTTGAGCTTTCATTAAGCATTTTCTTTGTCAATCCTATTTCTTTACCTCTTGCCCATAGTGTAGATATTTACCCTTGTTCAAAAGATGAGTTGGAGATAACATTGAAGAGACTTATTTCATATACAAGGCGCAATAAACAAGCACGAATGGCTGTAAAAAAAGAAGAAAGAAAAAGGAGGTGAAAATAAGAAAAACAGAGAGCATGGGATGAAAAGTTATTCTTGTAAACTTTCTTTGAAAAAAATTAAAAGTAAAAGAAGAAGAAGAAAGTGCATAGAAAAATTCTATTGATTAACTATGTTCTTTGACATTATAAGGTTGGTTGAGATGAAGCAAAGGCCCAATGCAATGATTCTTCGCTTATATTGTCAGTTGATTACCTCGAGTTGTGAGAAGTGTTCCTTGAATATTTTGATGACGTCTGTCACTCCATGAGTCTTTAGAACCTTTGTTACATCATTTCTGCCATTTCTTTTAACAATTACCCCTAGCCCCATTACAACCTTAATTGAAGACCTTTTGATTTTGGGTGGTGCCGACAACTAAGTGGAGAATTGTGCCCAAGAGAAAATATATAGTGTCACTGATTCTTTCAATCAGGTAATGGTAACCTATGAAAATAGATTGAGAGAATAAACATTTGAGTGATCTTCTTTGTGAGGCTTATGGAGCTTTTACTTGTTCGAAGCATAAATTATCATTAACATTGGCTATGAGACACATACACTTGAGTATGATTGTTATAGAGATGTATTAGCTTTCGAATGATCATGGATTTGAGTCAATGTTTGTATAATTTGAAGGCTATAATCTCTTATTATTCTCTAAGACAAATTGTTTGAAGGTTAGTTCTTTTTGTCTATGCTTGGATTACTAAGGGACTAAAGTTGGTTGTGGGTTGTGATAAGTGCGTAAAAACACATTTTAGTATTTATTAAAATAATAACATTAGTGAAAAGAAGAGATTAAATATGATGTCTTATGTAATTATTCACAAATCTTACATTCATATATTTATTTTATTTTTAATGTGTTTTTAGGTTACAAAAATGAGCAACTTGAAAAGGAGTTCAAAATGGTCTAAAACTCTGTCTCTAGCTGCCTCTAAGTCTCCATGTTCCACCTTATGAATTTTGAAATTTAAAATTTGAAGCTCAATTCGAAATTTGAATTTCATATTAAGCATCAAATTAGGCAGATTTGCATAGTCGAAGATAAACAAACGTTATATGATGATCCTGATTTTTATATAGTACAAATCTTATATGGTTGGAAAGATAAGAGATTAAGATTTCATTTGAATATTTTTTCATATTTTTTTTATCGTTCCAATGTGGTCAAAAGGCGGGATCAAATCTGATTATGATTTTAAATCAGTGAAGGATAAAGATAAAGATCATAACCTTAGCTTATTTCTGGAGCTAGAATCTACCATCTTTTATCTTGAAGTTTGAATTTTAAATTCTTCTCATGATAAATGACAAAAAGTCCTACTTGTGCTAGAGTTCTTAAGAGGATAATTTTGCTAACTTTGAAAATGAGAGATTCTAAGGAGGAGTTGTTGATTTTTGTGAAGATTGAAAAGTACATAATCTCTATAAAAAAGGGGGGCACGTCCCAACAAAAAAAGAAGATTTTGAGTTATTTTCTAATTTAAAAGTCTGTTATTCAGTATCTCCATGTATAGCTAATTTCTTTCTTTGGTTAAGGGTGATTTCAAATCCCTAGGCATGGTTATTAGTTAATAAATTTCAAAAAAAAATTTATCTCTCTTTTAATTATGTTTATATTCCTTTGATTTCATTATCTATAATTTTTTTCTTGTTTGCTTGGGTGCGCAATTAGGTGAACATGTTAGTAATTTATTACTAGTTTAGAATTTTGATCTGTAATTGTCAAGGCTTTCTAAACAAAAGTAGCAAATTGTTTTCAATGATTATGGGATATTTTCGTTTGATTACATAAGGAATATAATCTCAAGTTTTATAAACTGAACTTGTGTGTTTGATTGAACCCATATCTTTCTTGATTAATTACTTTCGTTAAATTGAATTTAGAGAACTTGTTCTAGGTTGTTTAATGGAAAGAGTTTGAGTAAAGAAGTTGTTTTACATAATGACAAGGTAAGGAAAGATCAAGATAATCAAACTTGTGATTGTTTTGAGGTTGTTAGTTTTGAAAGATTGAGAATGTTATTTCTGATTATTGACTATTACCATATTTTTAGGTGGAGAATGAATCATTAACCATATTTCTTATCATATTCTTAACTCTTTAAATCTGTCTTTTCTTAATTCCAGTTTCCAATTTTGTTTTCTTTTGCTCTGTTTACGTATCAAACAATCTTCAAACCACCCCATATTTTATTTTCATATTTTTTTAGAGTGCCATTAGTGTGTCTACAAGTTTTCGTTCAATTTTGTTGAGTCTAAGTAGGATTTTGAATCACATTTTAATTTCTGGTCAGTATAGAGTCTAGTGTTTTTCTTGTGTCAATAACACTTAATTAGAAACAATCTCCAGCGAGAATGACCCTTGCTTGCTACGACACTCAATAACGATCATATTTATTGCAAGGATTTAAGTTGGTACACTTTTGTGCGTGCCAATCTCACGTAAAATTTATTGAAGGAAGATAAAGGCATGACTCTTTATGTTCAGTGTATTTATGGCACAACGTTGTTTCCAAAGATCCGTGGTTATGTGGATAATAAAGTGATAAAAATGTTCCTTCATGTCAAACATGGTGTTAACTATGTTATCTCAATTCTCGCTGAGACTCTTCGTTCCTTAAATCACATCCGAGTGTTTGGAAAAGGAAAGTTCATCGCCTCTTCATCTCTTTTGTGTATTTGGATTTTTAGTCATCTAAGATGTCCACCAGATTTCAAATGTCCTCAAGTTAAGTTTTCAAGTCCATCATTGAAGATGAGAATCCCCATTACAGAATTTGGAAAGGACAAATGAAATTCGTAGTTTCTTTCAAAACGGGCATGGCTCCCACACCTATCTAAGTTCAAAGATGAGAAGAAAGCCTACTAGATGTTGTTGACATCGATAATCTACAGATGTGGTGACTTTCAATGGGTCTCGCTCTCAGGACCATGTGATTGTACTAGTTATGCTCCGCTAATGGTGCTTCGTCAATTATACATGAGACAGTTTATGCCTGCCACGCACGCATTGAAGGATATTGAAATCAATTACGATTCTCAAGATATTGAAAAAAAAACTACAGCAATTGATTGGAGCTTGGAAAATAATGAGAATGATGCGAAATGAGAAGAATCACATGAACTGCACAAAGGAGTATGAAGCGTGGCTTGAGAGTAGAAGAAAAGTAATTAGTGTCTTACTAGTTGAGGATTTACAATCATCCAAATTATTGAATGTTCATCAAGAGATTGTTAAAAAGGAGGAGCGGGATGAGGTATATGAGGAACGTTAAAAGAATCTAGTCCTCTTGGAAGAAAATATATAACTAACAGTTGAGGCGAATTTGTCTGATAAACATAAGATCGAAGCTGAAAAACAACTCAGAGATTTGAGGAATAAGATTGAGGATCGAGAATGTCGGAAGCGAAAAAACTCAGAGTTGGGAACTGACACTCGCCAACTAAACAATAAAATTAGAAAGATGGCAGAAGACAATGAGAATTTGAGAGGGGTAATCTGTTGGTCCTTGTGGCGCTTGCGCGGCAGAAGCTTGTGGTGCGAGGCCATTTTAAATTAAATTTTCATTAAATATGAATCTTTTAATAAAATAAAATCGCGCAACGTTACGATAACAAAAAAAATATTTTATTGAAAATTCTTTTCAATCAGTCAGGACTCATTATATATTTATATATATATTAAATTAACAACATACAAAGATAGGAATCATATACCTCTTGTAGTCTAAATCAAGCATCCTCGCGAAACCAATCGATTCTCCGTTTCCAAAAAATCGTTCCAACTATCAGTAGACTCCGAGATCTACACCAAAATCTTCAAAGATAATCATCAACGCACTAGGACGTGTGCGGGCACGTAGAATATAACGAAAATATTTTTCTGTCTCTAGATGTACTCAACACATGAGATCTAAAAATTTTTATGAGAAGGACTTTTGTGTGACGATTCTCTAAAAGAACGTGACGATGATTCTTTTAGAGATTTGATTAACTCTTAGTCGTAGAAAAATCACTCATTGAGAATTGTGTTCTTCTCCCAACTCTTGATTGATGAAGTAATACTATGATTCAACTAATTGATTGAACTAATTAATTATCTTAAGCCATCAAAAGAATATCTGTATATTTTTCTTGATAATGGCTTATCAGATATTTTTGGGATAATTGAAATAATATTTAATTATAAAATTACATATAGCAATGGGACTCATTGTTATTGTGTACAACTACAGTGCCCCATGGCACTGCAGTGCCACACGGCACCACTGAAGTGGCAGGTCACACTACAGTGTTGCACACTGTGGCACTATAGTAGTCCATGTCAATCTCTGATACTCAGTCAGTGATTGACACGTGACAATTACTGTGTATTAAATATTTATTTTAATCAAATTAAATATCTAAATATTTGTTAATTCAAAATTAACATAACTGATTATTCATATCAACTAAATTATCTGTTATTTCATAAATAACATATTTAGTTTATCCAAATTATTATCTAATTTCATAGATTAGATATTTTGTCTCACTTATCGATAAAAATCGATAATTATTTATACATGCATATATATATATATATATATATATATATATATTAATTCCAAAAATTATATTTATATATATATAAATAATTCAATTAATTAATCACACATAATTATCTCATAATTATGTACTTTCCCCAGAATAAAAATCCATTTACAAGTAAGTCATTTTCTCATGTCTTGAAATATTAACAACCTAGACTGCATAGTACATAGGTGACTTGGGAACCATTGACCTATAATCTTGAGCTCCAATCAGAGGTGACTTGGAAACCATTGACCTATAATCCTAAGCTCCAATAAACTAGATTATTAATTAAACTCTTTAATTAAATAATCACATTTATTAATTTCATTATTACTCCACTATAAATATGGAATTGCACTCTTAGAGATTACAGATTGTATTTACAAAATATTCTCATGTAGTCCACTGATATAATCATTTTACTTAGTTTTATCCTCTAATTATTGGTTCGTAAATTAGAGTTGGTCAAATTTACTATTTTACCCTTCTAATTACCTCTTGATCTTTAAGTACCATTAATCCACTAGTGAATGACTAATTTATAATTTTATTATAAATTTGAGCACAATAACAATTCGTTCATAGATTAACACTTAAGAGAACCAATATATGATTCGTTAGTAAAGCTTATCATATTTCTAACCATCCATATTATGAATCTCCAAAACAAAAATTACTAGCTTGTTTTATAAACAAACCTTAACAAGTGAATCAAAAGATGCAATAGACATGTATAGAAGTTCATAAATATTTAGGATTCAGACTGATCTACATATGATCATCGAATTGATGTGTATTAAATCTTTATTATAAATGGCACGTTGATAAATATATTAATTTACATCGATCCAGTCATGTATAATCTCATTATATAAAGCACATTCACTAAGATGTCTATCCACATCAATTATCCAAATCTATATCACATGCATTAATAATGCTTAGTGAATCGTACTAGCAGCCATTCATTAATGATTTCATATTTTAATATGTTACTGACAATTTAATTCATTATGTATGATCTTAATTCTTTCGTACTAATATAAGATCATTGTATCATTAATGAATATGAAATTTTTAAATATTTATATAAATTATTTAACAATAATTTAAAAGAACAATTATAAGAAAAATGTAATCCTTATTAAATTTTATACCAAAATGTCAATACACATGTTTTGATGACATAATTCCCAACAATCTCCCACTTGCCCTAAATCAAATGTGGCATTCCTCTCAATCCTTTGTTTCACACATGACCCTCAAACGACTTTGCAGGAAGTATCTCGATAAATGGGTCAGACAGGTTCTGATCCAACATTATCCCCATAACAGTCAGAGCCAGATTATGATCCAATGCTATCTTCATAACATCTAGATCACCTTGGTGTATGACCCAGATATTGACTTTCGACTATCTTTATCTGATTCCTAATCAGTATATCTAATGCGATTCAGGTCTCCACCTGAATAAATAAGCACATAGTTTATCGTTCTCCTAATATACTTGAGAATGTGCATTACTGCAATCCAGTGTTTCAAACTTAGATTCGATTGATAACGATTGACAATTCCCACTAATTAACAGATGTCCGGTCTCGTACAGAAATGTCATACATGAGACTTCCAATTACTAAAGCATAGGGAACCTTTCTCATATTCTCTTCCTCCTGAGGTGTCATGGGACATTATTCCTTGGTGAGGACAATTTCATGTCTGGTCTGCAGTTGACCTTTCTTGAAATTCTCCATAGAGAATCTCTCCAGCACCTTATCAATATAAGATGCCTGAGAAAGAGTCAAGATCTTGTTTTTTCTATTCTTTAGGATTTGGATGCCCAAAGCATTGCTCGCTTCTCCCAAATCTTTCATTTAGAATTTCTCAGCTAACCACTTCTTTACCTTTGACAAAGTTTCACATCATTATCAATTAGTAGAATATCGTCAACATAAAGAACTAAGAAAATCAATATCTTATCTTTTATGTATTTATAAACATAGGTTTCATAAAAAATTTTCTCGAAACCATAAGACTTTATAATCTCATCAAAGGTAAGATTCTAATATCTAGATTCTTACTTTAATCCATAAATAGATTTAAACAACTTATATACTTTCTGATCTTGCTCATTTTGTACGAACCTCTTTTGGTTGCATCATATAGATGCTTTCTTCAAAAGTGTCATTCAGAAAAGTTATCTTGACATCCATTTGTCATATCTCATAGTCCAAACTAGCGGCTATGGACAAAATGACGCGAATGGATTTCAACATGGCCACAGTGGAGAATGTCTCTTCATAATCGACTCCCTCCCTTTATGTATAGCCCTTGGTTACTAAACGTGCCTTGAAAGTCTCTACTTTCTCATCAGCACCTCTTTTCTTCTTGGAGATCCATTTATATCCAATGAGCCTGACATCTTCAAATGGATCTACAAGTTCCCAAACGGAATTGGAATACATAAATTCTATTTCCTGGTTCATGGCTTCTTGCCATTTCTCACAACCAGTGGAATACATAGATTTCACTGGTTATCCACAACCCTCCCACTACGACATTACACTAGGGTTTCCTTCGCAGGAACTATGGTTTCTCTGGATTGTCGTTTATCAGTAAAAATTGAAGGTGGTCTAATCTCATTGGTCGTTAATTCCTCGAGAACTAGTTTTCTATAGTCATGCTCATGGCAAGTTGCATTTGTGGATACAAATATATTTTGATCCTTGTGACTATAAAAGTACCCACCTCAAGTCTTTAGAGCATAACCTACGAATATGCATGCCTCAGACGTTGAGTCTATATTTTCAGTCTTGGGTCTAAGAACGTGAGATGGATACCCTCATATACAAAAATGACACAAACTAGGTTTAGAGCCATTCCATAACTCTAAAAGTGTCTTTCTTACAGACTTAGAGGGCACTACATTCAAAATGTAAGTTGCCTTGTATAGTGCATATGCCCAAATGTAAGTGATAGTGATAAGTAGTTTAACATCGATCTAAGAATATCCAATAAGATGGTTTCTCCTCTTTGCAACACCATTTTACTGTGGTGTTCCAGGTGTTATGAGTTGGGATAGGATTTCACACTCTAGGAAATAGTTTTTGAATTCTAAATCTAAGTATTCACCGCCTCGATCGGATCAAAAGGTTTTCAATGATTTAATTAATTGCTTTTTAACTTCATCTTTGAAGTCTTTAAACTTTTCAAAAGTTTCAGACTTTCTTTGTAATAGGTAAGTATAACCATATCTTGAGTAATCGTCAATAAAAGTGACAAAATACTCATACCCACCTCTAACTTGTACATTGATCGGTCCACAGACTTAACTATGTACTGACTCAAGTAGTTCTTTGGCTCTTTGACCCTTTCATGTGGAAGGTCTCTTAGTCATTTTACCCTTTAGACAGGATTCGCAAACAGGAAGAGTTCCAACATTTAGTTCCCTCAAAGAATCATGATTTGTTAACTTGTTTAACCTATCTTGATTAATATGTCCCAACCTAAGATGCCAAAAATATGTGTTATCATCATCGTGAGAAACTCCTTGTCGTTTGTTATTTTTAGGTTTTGCTACTTTAAATAACTCAGAATTATTTAACGTGCGTTCAGTCGATTTAAACATATACAGTCCATTTAAAACTTTTTCATTACAAATATTGAATCCATTCTTTGAAATAATAAACTCTTTATTGATAAAAGAATCTTTGAATAATTATTCTTGCAAAAATGAAAGAGAAATCAAATTTCTTGAAAATCCAAGAATAAACATCATTTAAAACTAAATAATTATCTCAAAAAGTAAATGCTTTAGATGACACGAGCGCACCACTGCTAACTCTCAAAACGACCTCGCCAACAACTAGCTCCCTTAATGAATCAAGTATCTGGAAAGAAGAACATATATGGTTAGTGTCTCCTGAATTTAGTATCCAGGATGACAAATCATATTCCACTAAGAAAGCTTCAAGTACAAGTAAATCATATTTACCTTTCCTTTTCAGCTTGGAGAGATACTTGTTATAGTTTCTCTTCCAATGACCTCCAACCCCATAGTTGAAACATTTTTCCTTGGGCTTGCTGTCTTTCTTGTTCTTCTTGACTTTTGGCGATGTCTTGGCTTTCCTCCCTTTCTTGTTCTTACTTTTATCCTTTCCATTGATCTTCTTCCTCTTGTTACTATTAACAGTAGAAGAAGGTTTTTGCTCGACAACATTTTCCTCGCCCTCTTTGGTCATTCTAAAGTTGAGTGACTCAAAAGTTTGTAGTTCATTCTACAATTGGGTCATGTTGAATTGCAACTTGTTCATAACATAGTTGGTCATGAACGCAGAAAAAGATGGTGTGACAACTCAAGAATAATGCTAACTTGAGTCCCATCATCAATGGTCTCCCCATGTACTTCTGCATTATGTTGGTCGTGCATTATGTTGATCATGTTCAAAACATGTTCTCACAGAGAAGTACCATTTCTCATCTTAGTTATCATATATCTCTTAGTGGCCTCATGATGACTTTGATCAGACTACTGCCCAAACATAGCCTGTAGAGATTTCATAATCTCATTGGTAGTCTCCATTTTTTATGTTTGGTTCTCAGAACATCATTCATGCTCACATGCATGTAGCATTTCGCCTTGTTGTTTGATATGATCCAAGCATCATATTTGTCCTTAACATTCTTGGAGGCATTAACAGCGGGCTTCTCAAGGCATTCCTCAGTAAGAAAGAATTTAAGGTTCTCACCAATCAATATTAAGTTTATATTTGGTTTCCAACGTACTAAGCTATCACCATTTAATTTCTCAAGAGCGAGTAAAGTAGTAATAAGGTTACCCATGGTAGACATAGTAATGATACTGAAATTTAATCATACAAGATTCAATATAATTGATAAATATTTATACTTTGAAAAGTAAACGTGATGCAAGAATGCAACATAATAAACACACAAAATTTAACATTTACTAATCACGATAAAACAACGTAATGATTAATGTACTGCCTTAGGGTCAATCAGGTTAACCTCAGACTGTCTATGCGACATTCTCATCCTTATTAATTAAAACTAAAAATATCTCATATTTTCTCTTTAACAATAAGGTATCGCTTGTTTGGTCAAATCAAAATTATCCGCATGAAAACTTAATTGTGAATTTGTTAGTGTAATCCATTATTTCAGATTCCATGACTTGACTTAGAATATGTCACCTTACGGTTGGTCAAAACTAGACAACATCACTTCCTCCTATCTTCTTAAGAAGTCCAACGTTGGTATTGGTACAACTCGAAACCTTCATTAGGTGGACGAAAACAAAGTCATCTCGAAGCCCTCACTGTAACCTCACGGTGTTGTACTAATAATGAAGACCGTAGGTTACATTGACTTGTCAACCTTCTCCCGCTCACTATTTGAGGATTCTATGTTTCCATTTTAACTAATTAATTATTTCTAAAATAATTACTAATTAAAATAATAACCTTATGAATATTTAATAATCAGTTATGTCAATCTAATTGGTCTAAGTTTATTTAATCTTCTGAAGAGCCAAAGTCATATTTAGGTGAGCTTAGATTAACTAATTAAGTATATTCATCAAACTTTAATAAAACTCTTTTACTAAAGTCGGTTATCCTAAAGGTTAATAGCCCTTAATGTGGTGTGATTACTAAGTTTTAACTAATTAAAACCTAGCAGTTTACATGCAATTGATTTCATAAAATAATATATATAAACATATTAGGACAATCCTAATAAATCATGTTTCTATTGATGAGTTGCATGATCAAATAAAACTGTGGGATTTTCATGTATGACATGTGATCGACTAATGCATGGATATATTATCAAACAATTATTTAACAATTAAATCAAATAATAATGGACTGAGTGATTATTGGGTATTTCTAAATTATAACCCTTGAAATTAAGAAATTAAAATACAAAGCGCATTTCAAGAATACATATTTCCCAATATATTGTCTTCTACTCCTGATATCCATCTCATAATCTTCAAGCTTTGAACAAAATTCTATTTAATTAAGAAAAATAATTTTTTTTAATGAAAATAATTTTTTGTAATTATCATTTTAAAATAGTTGACTTTGAGTTAATCAAATAAAGACTTTATTTAATTTGGTCAAGTTTGGGTGAAACTCAATTAACCTATTAATTTCTAATTTTCATAAAATTAAAAATTATATAATAATTTTAAAATTACATTAATTTCAAAATTTTAAAAAGATAATTGATAGAATGAGGGTTATTATCAAACCCTATCGTGATAGAGTTGGTTGATATCAGAGTTTGTACAAAACTTTCCTAAAAGTGATAACGGTGCCACTGACGATAGAACTCTCCTATTGCGGCCCCACCATCGTCGGCCATCACTGCCGCCACCAGTCCCACTGCCGGCAGCCACCGGCTACCACCGCTGGAACAATATTTTTCACCACAAACAATAAATTTTCCGTGAACATATAATTTCTGTCGTGAAGAGTAATTTCCGTCGTTCTTCTCGTGCGTTCTTCATCTTCTCTCATTCGGAATAATTACAATAATATTCAAAATAAATTGCAAAAATTTCTATGCCCCAAAACGTCTTACACAATATCTAAGGGAAAAATTAAAGAACAAAGCCTAACCCAATAATCACTATACAATTAACGATCCAATATTTTTTATACATTCAAAAAAAATATAATCATCCATTCATTCGTACATATCTCATATTATATGAACAATGCAAGACAACATAAACAACATTTAACATATAAATATATAAAGACCGTTCTGATACCACTTGTTGGTCATCGAGGCGCGTGCGCGGCGGAATCGTGTGGCACGAGGCCATTTAAAAAATAAAATTTTAATAAAAATGAATATTTTAATAAAATAAAATCGCGCACGCTACGATAACAATTTTTTTATTGAAAACTCTTTTCAATCAGTCAAGATCCATTATATATTTATTAAATTAACAACATACAAAGTTAGGAATCATATACATTTTGTACTCTAAATCAATCATTCTCGCAAAACCAATCGATTCTCCATTCCCACGAAATCGTTCCAACGATCAGCAGACTCTGAGATCCACACCAAGATCTTTCAAGTCAATTCTCAACACACTAGGACGTGTGTGGGCACACAGAATATAACGAAGACACTTTTCTGTCTTTAGATGTACTCAATACATGAGATCTAGAGATTTTTCTAAGAATGATTTTTGTGAAATGATTCTCTAAAAGAACGTGACGATGATTCTTTTAGAGATTTGATTAACTCTTACTTGTAGAAAAAATCACTCATTGAGAATTGTGCTATTCTCTCAACTCTTAATTGATGAACTGATACTGTTATTCAACTAATTGATTGAACTGATTGAACTCATTCATTACCTTAGCTCATCGGAATAATATCTGTATATTTTTCTTGATAATGGTGTATAAGATATTTTTGGGATAATTGAAACAATATTTAATTATAAAATTTCCAATAGCTGTGGGACTCACTGTTATTATGCACAACTGCAGTACCACGTGGCATTACAGGAGTCCATGTCAATCTCTTATACTCAATCAGTGATTGACATGTGAAAATTTCTGCGTATTAATATTTATTTTAATCAAATTAAATATCTAGATATTTGTTAATTCAAAATTAACATATATGATTATTCCTATCAACTAAATTATCCGTTATTTCATAAATAATGTATTTAGTATATCCAAATTATTTTCTAATAATAAATTAACTATCTAATTTCACAAATTAGATATTTTGTCTCACTTATCGATAAAAAATTGATAATTAAGTGTGTATATATATATTAATTCCAAAAAATTATATATGTATATATATATATATAATTTAATTTAATTAATTAATTAATCACACATAATTATCTCATAATTATGTACTTACCCCAGAATAAAAATTCATTTGCAAGTAAGTCCTTTTCTCATGTCCTAAAATATTTACACCCTAGACTGTGTAGTACAGAGGTGACTTGGGAATCATGGACCAATAATTCTAAGCTTCAATAAACCAGATTATTAATTAAACTCATTAATTAAATAATATTATTTATTAATTCAATTATTACTCCACTATAAATATTGAATTGCACTCTAAGAGATTACATACAGAGTATTCTCATGCAGTCTACTAATATAATCATTTTACGTAGTTCTATCCTCCAATTATTGATTCATAAATTAGTGCTTGTCAAAATTATCATTTTACCCTTCTAATTACCTTTTCATCCTTAAGTACCATTAATCCACTAGGAAATGATAAATTCATAATCTTATTATAAATTTGAGCTCAATAGCCATTCAGTTCCAGAATTAACACTTAAGAAAATCAATATCTGATCCATTATAAAATCTTGGATTCTAAAAATCGTGTAAGATCATGTTCTCAGCCATCCATATCACTAAATCACCAAAATAAAAGTCACTAGTTTGTTTTACAAACAAACCTTAACGAGTGAATCAAAAGATCCAGTAGACATGTATAGGAGTTCATGACTACTAAGGATCCAGACTGATCTCCATATGATCATTGAATTGATGTGTATTAAATCTTTTTTATAAACGGCACGTTGATAAAGATATTAATTCACATCGGTCCAGTCATATATAATCTCATTATATAAAGCATATTCACTAAGATATATATCCACATCAATGATCCAGATCTGGATCACATGCATTCATAATGCTTAGTGAACTGTACTAGCAACCATTCATTAAAGATTTCATACTTTAAAATGTAGCTGACAATTTTATTTATTATATATGATCTTAATGCTCTTGTACTAATACAAGATCATAGTCTCATTAATGAATATAAAATTTTCAAATATTTAAATAAATTATTCAACAATAATTTAAAAGAATAATTATAAGAATAATGTTCAATTTCATATCAAAATAACAATACACATGCTTTGAGGGCATAACCCCCAATATAATCTACAAACACGAGGATCAATCATGAAGTTGGAAAGGAAAAATAAACTTGTACAAGAGATTTTAGAAGAGGTGAGGGGGACCGTTGATAACAAAAATGCATACATCGTTGAGTTAAAAGAACAATATGAAGCATTACGATGAATCTATGATAATTTACAAGTCAAATTAGAGAATCAGAAAGTTAGGAAGACCGATCAACAAATGATTGTGAAGAACTATTGAAAGTCATCGCAAGCCTTAAGCATCAAATTAGAGCTTATTAGAACGTGGCAAAGAAATTGGCAAGAAACAACGATGCTAATATTGATGCACTGAGATATGATTACCAATTGCTACAACAAGAGTATGAATTGATTTGACAATGATCTGAGCAGGATGTGGAGTGACTGAAAGGAAAGGTCGTGAGAGCGAGCAACTTGGCAGAAGAAATATCATTTTTTAAAGTGTTTTGCTCATCCATCCTAAAGGGGAGAACTTGTCTAAGTTTTTGAAAGAAATCAACTGGGATTTGGCTCATTTTGGTCATTTTGTATAGACTCATATTGCAACATAATGTAACTGACTTCTACATACTCAAATGTAGTGGATCGCTCTACTAATTGTATGAAATTGAGTACTTCAAATCTTTCACCTTGCGCAATATCATTTCTCATGCAAAAATTTACTTTTATTATTATTATTATTATTATTATTATTATTATTATTATTATTTCTTCTTTTTCATTAACAAAATCTACCATCTCATTATTTTATTTTTTTCATTTTACGAATCTTTTCATAGCCCGTCAACTACGACATCCCTATTGAACGTGAGCTCAAGTTAGGGTCATGGACGAGCAAGAAATAGAGCAATAGTGAGAGGAAATGAAAGAAGAAATTAGGGAGCTGAAATAGCAAATGGCCAGATTCCTGGAACTCCTCGCCGCCAGTATGGGAAAATCCTATCTTGACAATCCGCAAGGGGCTCAATCATTACAAGATCAATTGCCAAATGATAATCCACCTTACCCTCTCGGGCCCACTCCAACCTATCAACATCATCAAGCTGACCAGTTTTAACATGCTTCGCTACCAGTAAATATCCAGCATTATTCATTTTCAAATGTCTAGGAAATGATGCAGATTTGGAAAATTGGGTACAACACATCGACAATGGCATCTGGCCACAACCAAGCTTTCATTCCACAGGGAAAACCTACTTATGAGCCAATCATCGTACCAAACATTAATGACTTAAAGGCGCAGAGGCCCGTTACAAAACCAAGCGAATACCCACTGTCGAAAGATAAGTTGGACTTTCTAGATGAAAGATTACACGCCATTGAAGATTCAGATGTGTGTGGTAACATTGATGCCACCCAATTACGTTTGATCCTGGATGTAACCATCCCACACAAATTCAAACTCCTTGAGTTTGAAAAATATGATGGTAGTACATGCCAGAGAAGTCACCTTATTATGTACTGCAAAAGATGGTTGCTTCTGCAATTGATGATAAGCTGCTGATCATCTCTTTCAAGATAGCTTGATGGGGTTGCGTCTCACTGGTATATCCAATTAGATAACCAACATATTTTGAGGTAGAAAGATTTAGCTTATACTTTCTTAAGACAATACAAGTACAATATATACGTAGATCCTGATCTTATTGATCTACAAAGGATGGATAAAATGTCTATTGAAGTCTTTAAAGAATATGAACAAAGGTGGAGGGAATAACTGCTCAGGTACACCCCCTTTGTCAGAAAAGGAGATGGCTACAATGTTTATGCACATTGAGATCTCCATTTTATGATAGGATGATTGAAAACGCTTCAAACAACTTCTCTGACATTATAGTGTTTGGTGAAAGGATTGAATATGGGGTAAAGATTGGAAGAATTCAGAAATCATATCAGATACATCATCCGTAAAGAAAAGAGGCCATCGTTGAAGCGAAAAAATGGATGTACAGATGGATCACAAGCTGCAAACCCGGGGTTGTGATTTTTGAAGTATAGTCAAGGGCTCAAATCTGCGACATCATATATGGCAAATATCTCACAAATTTCATACAATTATCACCCTCAACAATCAATATTTTAGAATAACCCAAGACCCAGTTTCAGAACACCGACTCACCAGTAAAATGTTGGTCAGGCTGATCAACCTCTGAGGGGAAATAAAAATAATCAACATTTGTCCAATATGATCCAATACCCATGTCATATATAGAGTTCCTACCACAATTTATACGAAATAATAAATTGGTATTGATTCCTTATGAACCTTTTTAGCCACCATACCCGTGGTGGTATGATCTGAATGCTCGATGTGATTATCATGCTGGGGCAATGGGACATTCGATGAAGATTTACACTGCATTAAATGGTACAGTACAAGCATTGATCAAGGTTGAATGGTTGAATTTCAAAAAGGCTAATGGGAATTCAAATATCAATTTGAATCCTCTACCAAATCATGGAAATCTTGCCGTAAATGCAACTGAGGAATCTTGTTCATATGAAAAGAAGGATGTGGCAGGTGAAAGCACATCAATGGAAATATTTTTCCATCTTCTTTCTAAAGTGGTGTACATCTATCAAGCACGCTCAGATGATGAAGGCATTTCTAAGAAGCATATACAAGACTTTGATTGTTTGTTTCATGAGAATATGACTTGGCATACAATTGAGGAATGTGCTTATTTTAAAATGGAGGTGCAATGGTTGTTGAATTCAAAGATACTTACAATAAGTCATAAACAAGGAGATAAAGGATCTCCTTGTCTAAGACCCCTACTAGGCTTCACATCAATATTAAAATCTCTGTTAATACTTATTTTATATCTAACATAGATGACACAAGTCATAATCCATCTTACAAACCTATTGTCAAACCCCAATTTGACTAGCTGTTTCTTAAGGAAATCCCATGAAACTTTGTCATAGGCCTTTGACATGTCTGTATTTAGAACTACTACACCCTTTCTACCTCCTTTCCTTTTCTTAATATGGTAGAATTTATCTTGGATATGGTTTCCATGTACAAAAGCACCCCGGACGTCAAAAATAATATTAGAAAGACATTTTTTCAACTTGTTGGCTAAAACCATAGGGAATAATATGAAGATGACTCTTTAGTCCTCATGATAACTAAAGAATCGCCTAAAGTAAATGTTGAAGTGTCATCATATATCCCAAAGCCTCTAACAATACATTATAAGGAAAAGTCAACTCGCACCACTACATCTTATGCTCTGACGCCCATCACTATCCAAATACCAAGTACATTTGATTACAAAGATTCAAGAGCAATACCATGGAGGTACGGATATAAGGTTATTGCAAGCAGTAACGACAAAACTCAAGTGCTAAATCTGTCAGACCTCAATCTCCCTATAACTAATATTTTAGGAGTGGGTGTGATGATGATAAGTGACAGATGTTACACGCTAGATGTTTTGAAAGTGGATAAAAGTGACGAGTTTAAAAATCAAAGGAAAGAGAAAGCCAAAGAAAGTGATAACGGTCATGATTTCCAAAAACAGATGTATATCGGCCAAAAGATAGACCTGAATATAATGAGATGTACTAAGAAAGAAATAGCAGTTTCTGAAGAAGTATGTGAATTTTTTAAGCTCATCAAGGAAAGCGAATATAAGGTGATAGAACAACTTAACCGCTTACATGTTCGCATATCCTTACTGTCACTTTTTCTTAATTATGAACCGCATCGCCAAGCATTATTGAAAGTTTTGAATCAAACATATGTCTGCCATGACATTATAGTGGAAAAGTTGAGCGGAAATGTGGAAAATATTACTGCATCAAATTTTATCACTTTCACAGATGATCAAATCTCTGCTGATGGTATTGGACACACCAGAGCTCTATATATATCGGTGAAGTGTGAAGATTATGTTCTTGTAAAAGTATTGATTGATAATGGTTCATCTCTAAATGTAATGCGAAGATCTACACTAGTAAATATCCCTGTGGACATGACACATATACGGCCAAACATGGTGATAGTAACATCATTCAACGACACCCGAAGAGAAGTAATCGGAGTCATTGAGATACCAATTTGAATCAGACCATGCCTATTCAATATTTTTTTCAAGTGATGAACATAACTCTTGCATATAGTTTTCTTTTGGGTCGACCGAGGATTCACTCTGCTGGGTAGTACCATCTTCCTTACATCAGAAGCTGAAATTCATAATGGATCATAAACTCATTTGTATATATGGGGAGGAAGACTTACCGGTATCCAAGTCGGCCACCATGTCATATGTTGAGGCAGCAGAAGAAGAATTGGAGTGCTCATTTCGATCATTTGAATTCGCGAACACCACGTTCGTTAACGGGAAACTCACCCCAACGCCAAGCCTATCAAAATCATCTCAGATGGTGGTAAAGTTGATGATAAAAGGGGGATATAAGCCAGGCAAAAGACTTAAGAGTGAGCATCAAGGAATAAGTAACTTAATCGAATGGGAGAAGAATGAACAAAGGTTTAGGCTGGGATATAGACCGACCAAGGCTGATAGAGGGAGAGTTGAAGCTCAGAAGAAAGAAAAGAGAATTGCTAGGGTCGAAAATAGGGAATTCGATATGGAAATGGCAATCATACCTCATATTTCTGAATGCTTCAGAAGTGGGGGAATTTCGTTCGAAGAACCGGTTAATGTAGAGCACTACAACCATGAAGATGATATAGCCCAACTTTCAATATCCGTAATCTTGATAAGATCATCAAGTGCAAGTACAAAAGACTTGGTTTCTCGATCAGATTCAGATCATGAGACCAACAATTGGGATGCCATCAAGCTGCTAGTGTTTCTTGGGGATTTTCAAAAGTAATGTGTTAATGATTCTATCCAATGTCTTAGGAATTGTGTTGTTATGGGCCTACATTTTTGTCTGTTTCATGTCATCTCTTTGAATGGAAGTTTAAAACCTTGTTCATTTCATTCTGTTAATGATAAATACAATTCTGGTTCTTTTTTGTTCTTCATCTTTATGTCTACGTTTTTCCATTTCTGAAATGTTGTTCATACTCATGCATTGCTTATTTTCTTTTCTTGCCTTCCTTTCATCCAATAATTTAATTCAGGTTTGAGAACGATGATTTTGAAAACAAGAACATAAGCAATAACTTCGACAATCCAACTCTTAGCGTAGTGTCAGATGAAAGTGATGAAGATAATTTTGAACCATCTCTAAAAATGTTAAGAATAGTAGAAGAGGACGATAAATAACTCAACTTTATCAAGAGTTAACGGAGGTGATAAATTTAAGATTGGATGGAGAGACAAAGAAGTCCAAATTGGTGCTTATATGACCAGTGAAAGCCGCTGACAATTAATTGACTTACCCAAGGAGTATATGGACGTCTTTGCATGGTCTTACCAAGATATGCCAAGTCTAAACACTGATATCATGGTCTATCATTTGCTTCTTATTCCTGAAAGTAAACCAGTGTGACAAAAGTTACAAAAAAATGAAACTAGACATGCTGGTACAGAACAAAGAAGAAGTTAAAAGGAAAGTTGATGCGGGTTTTCTGGAAGTAGCAAAATTTCCTGAATAGGTTGATAACATAGTCCCAGTGCTGAAGAAAAATGGGAAAGTAAGGATCTGCATCAATTATAGAGACTTAAATCGGGCAAGCCCCAAGAATAATTTTCCATTACCTTATATTGATGTCTTAGTGGATAACAATGCAAGACATTCAACCTGCTCTTTCATGGATGGTTTTTCGGGGTATAGCCAAATCAAAATGGTTGTTGTCTATTCATGACATTTTAATATTTTTGGTTAAATCAAACCCGGAATGAGTCGTTGTCGAAGTATGTGTCTATCCAGGTCCGTTTTCCTTTCAAATATCTCGGTTAAATCGAATCTGAATTGAGTCGAGGTCGAAGTCTGTGTCAATCCAGGCCAGCTTTCCTTTCAAATATATCGGTTAAATCAAACCTGAACTTAGTCGAGGTCGAAGCCTATGTCTATCCAGGTCTATTTCTTTTCTTTATCTTTGGTTAAATTGAACCTGAAGTGAGTTGAGGTCGAAGCCCGTGTCTATCAAGGTCTGTTTCTTTTTCTTCATTTAAATCGAACCTGAATTAAGTCGAGGTTGAAGCTTGTGTCTATCCAGGTCCATTATGTCATTTCATAGAACCCGAATCAAGCGAGGTTTCTATTCCCCTTATTTATATAGTATATTCTCATACCGATCAAAATACTTATTTACACGTTTGTACACCTTCTAAGTTTAGAAGCGTGAACAAAGGGAGGCAACTGTAGATACCGTATTTTGTCTGATCCAATACTTTGAAAATATACATTTTATTTTTTGACTTTAGTCTAAGACTATGTGTATGATTTGAAAAAAAACCCATGGACTAAAAATGAAAAACAATGGTCCAAGGATTGAACAAAAAAATGAGCAAAATGACTAAAAGTAAAAAGTGAAGCCTAAGTTTCCTATAAATAGATATGAGGTCTTCACTTGAGAGGGGGTCATTGTTTAGAGAGAATGAGAGGATATCTTTTTAGAGAGAGTGCGTG
Source organism: Datisca glomerata (assembly GCA_003255025.1). Classification (NCBI taxonomy): domain Eukaryota; kingdom Viridiplantae; phylum Streptophyta; class Magnoliopsida; order Cucurbitales; family Datiscaceae; genus Datisca; species Datisca glomerata. Next base: position 224,251 of record QANY01011423.1, on the reverse strand, counting down.
AGAAATATGAGAGATTTTTCAAGATAGTGAGAAATGGAGTTTACATTTCTATTCATCTTCTCTCATTCTTTTTCTTAAGATACTTTAAATTTCTTGCATATTAACTAACAATATATCTTGTTCATTATTCTACATCATCTCTCATCCATACTCATGTAGTGTATACTCTTTATTTCATTTTCCATATATAATGTTCCTCTTTCTTCATCTTTTATTCTTAATCTTGAGTTTTATTTTTATGCATTGATAATTTTCTTACAAATTTGATAATGATATATATTTATCATCAACTCAATCAATAGGGATGAGGATGAATCCTTTGAGAGGTGCAAATTAACTCAACGTAAATCAACCATTTAATGGGTTGAAAGTGTACATTTGTTGTAAAAATCCCCTATGATAATATTTAAGCTTTAAATTTTTTTAATGTTCTCACAAGTCTTTTCTTTTTTAGATCTTGTTGTTATTTTAGTGACAATTGTTTGAACTAGTTAACATCCATAATGATTCGTTTACTATTTGATTAACAATGAAGGAAGAAATGAAATAATGGTAATTAGTTAACTATATAATCCAAAGTAAGAAAAAATATTTATACTAAAAAAAATAGTTACCATCCATGTTTATAATACTGTAGTTATATTATATTAAAAAAATTAATTAATTTATAATATTATAATTATATTATATAAAAAATAAGAAATTAAAAAAAAAGTAAATTAGAGGGTGATTTCACCATTTGTAAAAGACAGAGGGTGATACCCTCTGTAAACGAGACAAGGGTGATTCTCCCTCTGTCCCCCTTCCCCCTCTTTTCCTCTTTTTGTTGTTTTATTTAATTTTTTTTCTTGTTTTTAATACATTTTAATGTTTGTTCAGTTCATATATTATTCTTTTTTTACTCTACACATTTTTTTTCAAATTTATCGTACATTTTTCATCATCTTTAACTTTTTTTTTAATTTACCATTTTTTTGTCTTTATAATTATTGTTTCTTCTTATTTCTATTTTATTTATGTATCAATGTTGTCATGTTTATAATGTGTTTCTTTTCTCATTTTCTTATCATTAGAGGTAATATCATGTATGTGTGGATTACAATCTTAACAATTAGACTTAAATTTTGTTAATTTCGTTATTTAGTCTTTAATAAAAACCCAATGACAAACTTTGAATTTTTTTAGAATACCAATTTTCACGAATTATTGAGGTGAGTAGTTATTTTTTGGATAGAATAACTCCAATAATACTTTGATTTTTAAAAAAAATAGTAAAAATATAAAATGAATGGTTTTTCAATGGTCTATGTATCACTCATTAGAGGTCATTTATTTTATTTTATTTTATGATACAAGACTAATGAGACATTCAAAATTAAATTTCTTTAACATTATTTTTAAAAATATATTTTGGATGGCATTTGATTAAATTTGGTAACCATTTTTATAATGGTGTTATGAAGTGCTAATATCTTCTCCACATACAAATGAATCCCGAATCAATTTTGAGTTTTCATAGACCCAAATTTTATTTTAAAATTGAGTGACAAATGACGCTCTAAAATGATTGGTGGCGACTCCAAAAATATTTTTATATCTTATTTTTTCAATCGCCACTCCGCATCACATGCACGTTGCGACATCATTTTTTAACTTTTCTTTTTACCCTTTTATTCTTTATAATTTTTATTCTTCTTATTTCTTATTTATTTATATATCATTGTCATATTGTCATGCTTGTAATGTGATTTTTGTCTCATTCCCTTATCATTAGAGTTAATATTCATATATGTGTGGATTACACAACCTTAATAATTAGATTTAAATTTTATTAATTTCATTATTTAGTTTCCACTAAAAATCCCTATGACGGATTTTGATATTTTTGGGATACCAAACTTCTCGAACTACTGAGGTGAGTTATTTTTTAGCTACCGAGAACAATTCCAATAATGCTTTAATTTTCAAGAAAATAAAAATAAAAAATAATTTTTAGTGGTCTTTGCACCATTCATTAAAAGTTATTTCTTTTATTTCTTTTAATGACTCTCGAACTAACTTTGAATTTTTAGGGACCAAAATTTTTGTTTTTAAAATTGGGTGACCAATCATGCTTTAAAATAATTGGTGACAACTCTGAATTTTTTTTAAAATAATATTTTTAATCGTCGCTCCGCGTTAAAGACACGTTGCGTCAACCTTTTTTCTTTTGTATTAAAAGATGCTATATAACCTTGAATAGACTGTGAACTTTGCTTCTTGACGAAAATGATCGAGAAGTTAACAAAAGACCTTTACTAGACTATGTTTTTTATTACAAGAATCAAGAAAAGATGCATTAACATATTAAATATTAAGTTCTAGATATAGAGTTCGTGTTTTCTTTAATTTAAAGCATGACTTTCAAAACCCTCCAGATTTCTTTCAAATGAATATAATGTCGAAGTATATATTATGAGGCCTTTAGAAATAAATTATGGGAAAAATATTTCTAATTTCAAACGATACATTTAAGGCATACCAATACCAACAAATATATACAAGGTCTTCTTAAACCCAGATGTTTATTTAAGAGCTATCATGAGATCCAGGACACTCGATTCCACAACTGATTTTTACTGTCTTGTTTAAGTAGTAAAATTAAGATGGGAAAAAAATTGAACTCAACATCTTAAGATGAGATGTTATAAATCAGGCGATTACACTAAAAGATTTAAACCAAATTTATTACAATATGATTTATTTGCTACATAACAATAAGATTTATTATCAAAATCCATTTAATTGAAATCATTCTTATTATAATTTTAGATACATGAAATTTTAGTACCTTATTTATAGGAAATATGCTGTGATGTCAGATAGGTACATGAACAGATTAGTCTATTAGTAATTGGAATTTTAATATTTTAATATAATCTGTAAACACTAATTAATTAATAAAAGTAAGTAAATTAATTACCTAACCTCATTCTCAATTCGACAAGCATCGCATACAGCGAAGATTTTTCTACTACCCCGTACAGTAAGTCAAACATTTACTTTACCTACTTATTATTATTTATTATTTGCGATTATCATCGCCAATTGACCATTATAATTAATTTCTAGGCACTTATATTTGCAGCTAATTGGATATTTCTTATTTTTTTTATCTATTCATGTGCTGTTAATTACCGCAAGAATTATATTATCTATTAAAATAATCATCAAGACGTGGATGACTGATTAATAGTGGATTTACAAGTCGGTGTTTAAAATATTAGTGCTACTAATTATTGAAGACAAATTAAAAAAATGTACTGATAGATCATGAAGAAATCCATTAATTATAACTGGTGGAATTAATTATATCTTATTGCTAATTATTACTAAATTTGTGTATATTAATAATAATCAACTTATTATTGAAAAAAAATAATAAAAATAATCAACTGAGTGAGGGACACAACACAATATTTTGGCAAATCCTAGGTAGTTGGGATATCATAGATTCTAAAGTCACAACAAGATTTTTGTGCAGAACCCAATATTATTCAGACAATATGCTAACGGTTTACGAGTCTTTCGGTTTTTCAAATTAATCTGATATTGTCTCATAACATAACCTTTGCTCGAGAATACAACTATCCGTCAAGACCGTTACTCATCGTCACTTCCTGAATCTCACGAATTGAGCTTAAATGAATAAATCTTCTAAAACTCTTCGATTGTTTTAAGTTCATTATAAGAATTTTCGTTCATTATCAATAACATTATTTGATTAGATTATGATATACTAGCCTGATACCGATATTGAAGATGAATATATCACCCTTGGGTCGCCCCTTGTGGTTGAATGTACTCTTAAAATCTAACTTCAAATATATATTATGCACAAATATATTACTTATAAAGAAATACCATTTAATATATTCATCTAAACATATCTATCTGAGAGGGATGCGAAATATATATGTATTGATAAACTCATAAATATATATAATTCCTTCAATGCAATATAGTTATATATGATCCACATTTGGTTTTTATATCATCCATCTTAATTTACTCCTAATTACATAAATTAAAGTCAGAGAAAGAGAGAGAATTATATATAAAGGATTTAAAAATCATAGCTAATAATGATAATTAAAATCAAGTAATTGTCCTATAATTAATAATGAAAAATTCAAGGGTCTTGTTGTTTGGGGAATGCTGGAATCAAATCTTGTAATAAGCCATAATCAGGAACCTGATGATGAAGAGACGGTGGGCCAAGGTTAAGTTTTGGATAGAAGACTTGACCACGGGGATCAATAATTAGACGTTGGTTATTTGTTGGAAGCAGCTGAGACAATAGTTCATGTGTAAGGCTAGGTGCCACCGGTGGTGTCGACAGAAGGGAAGGCGATAACATTCCGGGGGCATTGCCTCTAAGCGTCGCCGGACACTGGTGGTTATGTTGTCCTTCATATGTAGTTATCACGATTGATGGATCTTGAAATGATCTTTCAACGCGTTTTTTCACACAACATTTCTGACTAGTGCATCGATAGTAGCTTCTGCAATTTCAGTAACAATATGATTCATTAGAATCAAATGAGAAAATGTATTTAGGTTACAAAAGGACATGCTATGTTAAATTAAAGTTCATAGTACCGACGATTAAGGTTAATGATTGCTCTCACTTTTATCTCGTTTTTCTCGGTTGTAAACGGTTAAGATCATAACCGGATTATGTGTATTTCTACTATTTGCCTATAGATAGAGGCTTGTGTAATCTTGAAACTCTGTGTTCGCATTTTTCAATATTCTCTCTCTCATATTACTTCTAATTTGTATTTATGCTGTAAAGTTCCTCTCCACATACATCGCAAACACATTTATATCATGGAGGTCTTCTAATCCTACCTCTGATCACCATAATGATTTCTTCCTCAATCAAACTAATAGCATGAAACGGGCAAACTGGCAATATCACTAATAACCCTATTATGACTATCATTATACTTAGATATAGCATCAGCAACTACGTTGCATTTTATATTGACCCAACAATAGAACTCTCATCAATTTGATCAAACAATTCACAAATCTCTACTGTTTCTGTCCAATCTGAGTATTTCTTCTTCATAATTCAGTCCACAACTGAAGCATCATCACTCACAACCTTCCAGCATCTCCAATCAGCATTAATAGCCATATTATTGGTGCAATTAAAAAAATATTGGAGTTACATAAATGCATGTTAATTATAGTAACAAGTATGACATGTTATGATCAAACAAAGAGATCAAGTTCAATATTGTTGAGACATTATTTTGCAAGGAAATTGTACTCATTCTTTTCTTCCTTGATAGTAAAGAATCTAGGAAATGGAGATATTAACCTTGGATAAGCGCTATTCTTCACAGCCTTCTGTCCGTATTTTCTCCATCTATATCCATCTTCAAGGTGATCAATCTCACTCTTCGTCAAGAAGGCAAATCGCGGTTCTCTTTGACGTTTCTCTTTTTTCTTTGGCTTCTCCCTAATGATAATAATTAATAGATCAAAATTTCAGTCTATTCCCTACACAACCCTCAATTTTCCAATTTCTTAATTGACTTCTACATATAAAATTAAGCCCACAAATGACTAACATTTTGAATTCTAGGGTTTTACTTTGTATCATTTTTGCCCTCTTTTTCCTTATATTGATCGGTCTAAATCATTGACGGAATGAAAAAAAACATCAGCTAGAAGATAAAAAACATGAGATCCATACAAATTAAATCATAATAATAATAATAATAATAATAATAATAATAGTTGTTAGAATTATTTAAGCTCTTTGAAAAGTCTATCTTACTAATTAACGTAGAGTTAAAACCAAAATTAGTTAATTAATTAGGTATTTCAAACCCTTATTTTTCCTTGGTGTCTTGTAATCTTCACCATATAAAATTTCACAAAAAAAAAAAAAAGAAACAACAAACCTACACTTTTTTAGACTTTTCTTTATCTCCATCTTCACACCCTTTTGTCTGATCTTTATCTTCCTTAAATGCTTGATCGTCTTCGGCCGCTGCCTCATTAGACGAAGACGACACTGAGGAATTTGGTGAAAATGGGTTTTCACTTGTCCCTGCAGAGACTCCAACGCGGGCCTTCTTTTGATTTTCGTCGATCTGAGGAGAGACGACTTCGGACGATGAACACGGGATGTCAAAAGCTCTCGAAAGGGTATTGTAGTCCATGGAGTCATGCAAGCAATCAGTGAAACTCATGTAGGAGCTGGGATCATCAAATGGTTGTGGGTCTTGTGAATGAGCTAATTGATTGTATATTGATGGAAGATTATCATTGAGGAATGGATAGAATGAACGGTTGATATCATGGTAATTGTAATTGAATGGATCATAGTGATGGTAGGGATCCTTTTGATGATCTTCATTTGACATTGGAAAAGAAGAGGAAATTTTAGTTCAAAGTGATAAAAAAAGGGTTTTGAGGTACTAGCTAGTGTTTTGAGATAAAGATATTTGCTTTGTTCTTTATAAGAAAGTAAACTTTGTCTTGCTTCTCTCTTCATTGAGAGAGAGAGAGAGAGAGAGAGAGAGAGAGAGAGAGAGGATGTTTGGGAGAGTAGTTTTGGCTAGTTTCCACTCACTTTTCTTTGTAATTAAATTGTAGTTGAAATTTGACAAGTCCTATTAAATTAAATTGATTTTAATAACAAAAATAAATTATTTAATTCTAGAAGATCTTGTTTTTTCATTAAATGTTAAGCTTTAGTCAATGCTGTGTAACACACACGTATTTGTTTCATTCTATAAAGAAATCGGCTCCTTTGTCGCTAACTTTAATTCAACATATAACCTTTATTTGAATCCACTAATAAGTAATTAGCCAAATTTTAAAAATAATCAAGTTTAAAGCCCTATCAATTAAGAGTAATAAACCACCCAAAACACAATGTTAATCCATAAAATCCTTGTCTTAAAAAAATTTATTATTGAGAAATTAATTATAGAACTTAATAAAAATAAGGGGAGGACAAAATTTAAAAAAAAAAAGCTTTAGAAATTTCATTTTAGTCGTACTCACGTAATTAATAAAGATTAGAGGGTGAAAGGTGGGAAAACCATAGGTAGGGAAGAGAATTGGGTTTGCGTCAAGTTTTCCAGCTTGTACGTACGGTACAATCACTTCACTGCGGTTTCGAAATTCTTTAAGATGGTTAGTCTGACACGTGTCTGAAGACTGGCACCGGCATTTGACTAAAATGTTGGTACGTGTGACTTGTGAGTCGTATTAGTTTTTTCAATTTTCTTTTATCTTTTTATCCGGATTTCATCTACAATAATTCTAATTCTACACCGATTAAATTTTAATTAATTTTTAATAATTAAATAATATGATTATTAATTTATTATTTATTAAAATAATTTATTAAATAAATTTAATTAATCATATCAGTCATAGTCTAAAATTTTTCTTTAATTATTTCAGCTATACCATGTTTATGTCTTTGTTATGGCCTTATGGGACTAAAACGTCATCTCACCTGTCAGCACCGTGACTGTCTCAATTTTACTTTTGCCGCAAATTAAGTGCCACACGATATCCTTTTTGCTTTGTTCTGTGGACTTTTTTTTTTGTGAAATCCTTTTTATTATGTAGACTTGTTATTAGGATGATCATAGTGGGGTTAATCTTTGGTACACATATTTATAAATGATATAATAACATGCTATTTAAACAAAGTCGATATACATTGACCTTATATGTTGATAACCTTATATCAGATGCAGAATTGAAATTTCATCTCAAAGAATACGCCTGAATTTATTGTATATATATACTAATAATCTTAATTTATAAACCAAAAATGAAAAAACAAATCAGGCAAAGAATATAAAAAGAACAAAACAGTTGATTCATTAAAAAGTGAGAATGGTCAAACTACAATAACATTTATGTTGTTATGGTGTGCTATAACATCAACATTTCTTCGAAATATATCATCTTCAGAAAAGTTATTCATTTTTTGAGATCTCTGTGTTTCGAGGAACAACAATATCAATTTATTATTAGACTTTACAATATTAATTTTTTATTTTAAAGTAGTCTATTGTGGTCTGAAAAATTCATTCTATATGTAAGAAGAAAAATCTTTAAACTTGATTAAATAGTGATGCCTAATGAATTATTATACGACATATAAACAATCTTTTTATAGAAATTATGACATCCCTTGATCCTACATGCATGTTCACGTGTCTTAGATGTGATAAATTAATATGATAAGAAAAATAATAAATGTTATATTTTGAGAAAATATGTGTTCACAGTTACGTAAATTGCAAGTTACTATATACATACCATGAAAAGTACCGCAATGATACATAATATTATTGTATATTAGAGATATCTTCTTGAATTGTCTCTTATTTGACCAAGAAAAATGAAGAAAATAAAGCTCTTTAAATTCCATGAAATAGCTAATGCATGATGGGCGAATGAAATCAGGCTTTAATCAAATAAGAATGTTTCATCATTTTGAAAGCTTCTTGCATAACTCCCGGCAGTCTTGTCTTATTTATGGGATCAAGACTTAGATTAAATATCGTCACCTTATATTCAACTAAGCATTACAATGTTGAAATTAACTTAAGTAATATGCCAAACTTCCTTAAGCTAATAATGCCATCTAAAATTTGCAAGGCCTTAGTTTTGTAGTGAATTTCCAGCTGCCACTCGGAGGATATAATGTACTAATAAAATACATGATGTGGTGTTATCCATGTGTGATCGCACATTAAGGTTAAAAATTATAATTAATTATAGAAATAAGCTGGGAATTATCTCTTTAATATGATATATCAATGGAAGATATTATCTTACAATGTTTAAAAGAAAACCAGATATTTTACAGAGGAACTGAAGACACCAAAAGGTGATTATCTAACGGGATACAGCGGGTTGAATTGCTAAAGAAGGGCGATTAATTCAACTCATTCAAATATATTATTTGACGTACTTTAGAAGCTACAGTATTGTGACCTTGTGATATGAACTAATTCCATTTCAAATATTTAGTTTAGATTATAATTTATCTATAGTATATAAAAATAAGGTTAAGGGCAGGGAATATATTTTTGGACAAAAAATACACTCAATACTTGAGAAAATTTCTTATTTGACATTAATAAATTTTAAGCTTAAATATTAATTATTTTAAACATTAATGGTACTTCTAACTTTGGACAATGTTCCCCAAACAGTTTTTAGATTTAATTAAGACAACAAACTTAACATGCATGAAATGAAAACAGTATTCATCGCTTTCATTTCTCATCGGATAAGTAGATCTCAGATTTTCTTTTTCTGGTGAAATTTTTTCCATCATTCTAATTTTATTTTCTTCTATTTTCATAGTAACAGTTTTTCATCTAATTATATCTAAATCTATGGTGATTTGTTCTCCACCTAGATCTAGATCTATAATGATTTTTTCTCCACCTATATCTAAATCTATGGTGATTTTCCCTCATAGATCTAGATCTATGATATTTTCCTTCGATGACATTCATTTTATGATTGTTTTAGATAGATCTATCTCAAATCTACAAGTTTTGATGGTCGATTGTGCCAGATTTTTTATTGAATCATTTGACAGAACATATTTCAAAAAAATTCAGTCAAACAAGACTTTATAGGTGGCGGAGGTACTTAAAACAAGCCAAAAGGAAGAGCTCTATATTATCTTCAATATTCGTTTAGTAGTCTTTTTTATTGTTATGCCTTATTTATGTATTTTTGTTGTTAAGTTTTTATGTTGATATTTTGAGATTTGATTTATCTTTGTTGGTGAATCTGTATGTTCTTTTTATCATCTTGATCTATATATGTCCTCGTTTTTTAAAATGAATGAACTTTTTGTCAAAAAAATGAAAACAATACCCATGAAAAACATAAACTTGAATCAACTGTAAATTCATTAGTTATTACATGTAATAAAAAAGAATAATACGTCAAAATGAATCAAAAGTAAATTTATTAGTTGAAACATATACTTCAAACAATAGAGTTTGAAACAATTATATATATTTGAACAAAATCTAATATATGAATTTGACAAACACACAATGCTATATAATTTTTTTAGGGTTAATATCATAGGACCCTCCTGCATTTTGGCTCAAGATCAACTTACCTCCCTAAACTATTTTTCCTTCCTATTTGGTCCTCCAACTTTCTTCATCCATCAATTTACCCATGACCGTTAAATGATCACATGCACGGCACATGCCTAATTTTTTTTCTCTAATTTTACCCCTTACTTCAACCTTATAAGCTACACATCTTCCATATTTTTCATCCAAAAATCAGTGACAAATTACATTTCCCTCTTCACTGATCTATCAAAATTTTAACAAATTCTCCTCTAGTTTCAACAACAGTTCGAGTTTAGAAAAAATAACAACGATTCGGGTTTAGAAAAAAAAATAACATTTATTCACGCTAATACGATTGATAAAAAATAGTAACGTTTTGGGTTTAGAAAAAATAGCAATATTTATTCATGCTGGAGAAAAGTAAATATGATTGATAAAAATAGCAACGGTTCAGGTTTAGATAAAATAACAACGGTTTGGGCTTAAAAAAAAATAACATAGGTTCAGATTTTGAAAAATAGCAGTGGTTGAGGTTTATAAAAAATAACAGCAGTTCAGATTTAGAAAAAATAGCAATATTTATTCATGCTAGAGAAAAATAAAATAGCAATGGTTTGAGTTTAGAAAAAATAGTAACGGTTCGAGTTTAGAAAAAAAAATAGCAACATTTATTCATGAAGGAGAAAAATAAATATGAATGATAAAAAATAGCAAAGGTTCAGATTTAGAAAAAATAGCAACGGTTTGAGTTTAGAAAAAATAGCAACATTTATTCATGCTAGAAAAAAATAAATATGATTGATAAAAAAATAGCAACGGTTCGGGTTTAGAAAAAATAACAATGGTTCGGGTTTAAAAAATAGTAAGGTTCTGGTTTAAAAAAATAGTAACATTTATTCATGAAAGAGAAAAATAAATATGATTGATAAAAAATAGTAACGGTTCAGATTTAGAAAAAATAACAATGGTTGGGGTTTAGAAAAAATAGCAACGGTTTGAGTTTAGAAAAATAGCAATGGTTCGAGTTTAGAAAAAATAGTAACTGTTCAGATTTAGAAAAAATAGCAACATTTATTCATGAAGGAGAAAAATAAATACGATTGATAAAACTGAAACTGAATCTGCATGAGATTAAACCCGAACCATTGCTGAAACTAGAGAAGAATTTGTCTAAATTTTGACAAATTAGTGAAGAGGGAGATGTCATTTGTGACTGATTTTTGGATGGAAAAACATGGAAGATGAGTAGCTTATAAGGTTGAAAAAATGAATAAAGTTAGAGAAAAAATAAACATGTGTCGTACATGACACTATTTAACAATCATTTAACGGTCATGAGATAAATTGATGGATGAAAACGTTAAATGACCAATTAAAAAAAATTAATTTAAAAGAATAAATTGATTTTAAGATAAAGTAAAGAGTTGGTATGATATTAACTATTTTTTTATCATATCTTCAGCTATTGCATGTCTTGTACTTTCTCGTCTATTAAATTTAAAACATTATACTAATTAATTTTTATTTTATTTTATCACGTTGAACGCACGAGAGCTAGCGCAGTTAATAAACACATCCAATATATAGAGATCAAATGACAAGATTGTAATCAAACGGGCAATGAGTGAGAAAATGTCCAATCTTATTAAGGCTGAGAATAATTTTAAGTGATGAGGCCGTGATGGGGACAACGACAAAAGACCAATAATGTGCTTGATATTGTTGACATTTTTTTTGTTTGTTTTTATTATGTACCGAGAAAGAGTATTCCAATTTAATTCATGTATGCTCTAGATAGGCAAAACTACATAGTAAAAAGATCAATTAATTATTTATGGTATAATTTAATTTTTAAAATGACAATTTAATAAACATATCTCTATAATTAAGATATTCATAATTTTGAAAGATAGTAGAGATTAAATTGAATAAGGCAAGTGAGAACTCTATGTAGGTAATTTCGTGAAATACTAGCCTCTAAAAAGTTTTAACATGCCTCAAAATGTTTAGAGATTGAGTTTATTATTTTGAGAATATATTTTAGGAAAATATATTGTGATGATAACCGAGTTTGACTGAAATTTCTATTTTGAATAAGATATGATTAGGGTATGAGCGGTTACAAATATGAGGTATTGATAAAAAGTTTGGTTGCTCCATTTCAACAAAAAGTGAGATGTGATTTTACTCAAAAGTGAGCAACATGTGGTGAGAAGACTTTACCTTATGAAATCCGGAAAATAAGATGAGAGAGACATTCTATCACATAATTAAATACCTAAGATATTGAGAGTCTAGTCAGAGGACTACACTTGTGCTGAAGATGATTTTTGAATTAAACAAATAAGTTGGCTCTGGTTCTATCAAGAATTGATGATTTTTGTCTTTGCGTGTGTTGAATGATTTTTTTTAAAGTAGCATATGTTGAATTTAGATATGAGAATAATGAGTTTTGAAGTAAGTAATAACGGTGATGATGAGATAATTGTACATTGACAAATTAATGTATTTGAATGAATTAATCATTAGCGCTAATCTCACTGTTTTTTTTTACAATTTACATGTTAGGCAAATGAGTTTTTCCAATCTTGTTTATCATAATAAATAATGAATTAATACGTACATCTAACTTACTAACCATAACCCATCCATATATAATTAAGTGGACGTACCTATTGTTTGTAGTTTTCCTCAAAACTTTTGCCGTTAGTTTTGACCAGAGGAGGTCAAAGAATATTTTGCAAACAAAAGAAATGATAGTTCAAATACCATTTTGTGAAAAAAAAATAGTAGAAAGAGATTCGTAGCCCATTTACCGTACATAATAGAAATTTGGTATAATGTAAAATTAATAAATACGTACACAATTGTACGTATCAATTGTAAATGATTTTTTCGGTATGAAAAACCCTTTACGAATGAATAATGAAGATCATAATTTAAAGAGAGAAAGATAGAATAAAGACACCATCATTTACTTTGAAAGCCCTTAAAGAGAAGAAAAATCACGGGAATGTCGTTGTCATTCACTTGTGAAAAGATTTTTATATAGTTATTGATGAGAGAAGAGAGGAATGACAGTGTCTTTAGTTGAGGTTTGCTCTGGTCCTCCTTTTCTTTTTACATGAGCCTATACTTATAGGCGTTACAATAATAAAAATAATAAAAAGGAGGATGATCACATCCCCTATGCTTTTGGCTAATGGGATCTTCCTCAGGTCTGGCTCTCATGCTCATCTTATCCGCTATATTGTCTTTGTCACTAGCAACTCAATCAGTCATTGCCACTTGGTGATTGCTCATGGTTCGCGCCAATCAATCACAATCACTTGACTGTCAGTCGGAACCCTCCTTTCTGTTCTGATGTTCTGTCATGTCTAGGAGGTAATGATTCTCCGTTCTCGAGATGTCGATTCCCATTCTGGAAGAGATGATCTCCCGTTCTCGAGATGTCGGTTCCCGTTCTGTTTTTCTTTTCCCGTTCTGGGAGTGATGGTCCCCCGTTCTGGGAGTGATGGTCACCCGTTCTAGGAGCGTCGAAGCCACTACCTTCCTTTCCTAGTCACCCCGTTCCAAAAAGCGATTGTCACCCGTTCCAGAAGTGATAGTCACCCCGTTCCAAAAGTGATAGTCACCCCGTTCTAAAAGTGATAGGTACCCTGTTCAAGAAATGAGAGGCACTCGTTCCAGAAGTGATAGTCACTCGTGCCTATCACTTAGAAATGGTGACTATCGTTTCTAGAACGGGTGACTATCACTTCTGGAATGGGTGACTATCGCTTCTGGAATGGGTGCCTATCACTTCTAGAACGGCGTGCCAAGTAAAGGAAGGTCGTGGCTTCGACGCTCCATTTTCTGACGATCATGCTGAACTTCTTGTCTGAAGGACCGTTAAAATTACACTTCCTTAGTCTGTAAACGTGCATTGTGGACTTACTTGACCAGCTCTTGGATAACACCGTTGCAGGTCCTCGGCCGAAGAATGGCCTTGGAAAGCTTCGCAAAGACCCAACCTTCTCTTCCCGATCAAGCTCCGACAAGGAATTAGATGGTGGGAGTGTGAGATCATACGATGATGACTCACCGGAGGATCTAGTGAAGGTTACTCAGAGTATCATGATAGTAAAACCCCCCAGATTACAGTTCGATTCGCCTCCGGCTTCACCTCTGGCTTCGCCTGCTGGGTCTACTCCTCCAATGTCTCCCTTCTCTGAACTTGATTTGGAACTCTTGAAAAAATGGTTATGACAATCTTCACGAAGACTACTCTAGAAAAGTAGATTATATAGAACGATCAATTTCAGAAATTAAACTGTATTTATTGGAAGCCAACTATACGGTGAATATTATATCATCAGGAAGATACATAAGTCAACTTATTAAAGAATCTCACAGAAATTGATTTGGAGCTCTCAATCAAAACTTATGGTATGATAACGTGCAAGTGTAAGGGCGTGAGTCCTTGGAATGGGCAATCCATAAGTTCTACTCTCAGAAGGAACTAAAGGAATAAGTCATTGGGAGGGGAAATTCATAAATCCTACTCTCAGAATGAACTAAGGGTGTAGGTCCTTGGGAGGGACAATTCATAAGTCCTACTCTCAGAAGGAACTAAGTGTGTAAGTCTATGGAAGGGGCGATTCATAAGTTCTACTCTTAGAAGGAACTAAGTGCGTAAGTCCTTGGAAGGGGTAATTCATAAATCCTACTCTCAAAAGGAACTAAGGGCGTAAGTCCTTGGGAGGGGAAATTCATAACTCCTACTCTTAGAAGGAACTAAGTGCGTAAGTCCTTGGGAGGGAAAATTTATAAGTCCTACTCTCAAAAGAAACTAAGGCCTGAAAAGTCATTGGGAGGGGCAGTTCATAAGTCCTACTCTCAGAAGAAAATTAAAATAGGGCCATGGTTCCACTAAAGGAGCATAAGTCCTTGGGAGCGTCTACGTACGCTGTTCTCAGAAGGAAAAAGAAGTGTCTTCAGAATGAAAAATGAAATGTCTTTAGAATGAAAAAGGAAACATCTTCAAAACGGCAAAGTCTGGAGAACGGAAAAGGAAATGTCTTAAGAACGGGAAAATCGTCATATCAGAAAAGAAAAGATGTTAAGGAAAGACCTTGAACGCAGTGAGAAAAGAAGAGCTGAGTAAAGAAAGGACAAATAAACACATCAATAATCAAACTTATTGAGTGTAATTGGGGGCAAATTAATAGGTAAAAACCCACTCAAGACACATGTATAGAAAGGATGCTGAAGCGGGGAACCATCACTTCTGGAACAGGTGAATATCGCTTCTGGAACGGGCGACTATCTCTTCTAGGTAGGGTGACTATCGCTTCTGGAATGAGCGACTATCGCTTCTAGGTCGGGTGACTATCGCTTCTGGAATGGGCGACTATCGCTTCTGGAACGGGCGGCTATCGCTTCTGGTACATGCGACTATCGCTTCTGGAACGAGTGCCTATCACTTCTGGAATGGGGTGCCTATCGCTTTCGGAATGGGGTGACTATCACTTCCGGAATGGGGGACCATCACTCCGAGAAGGGGAAAAGAACAATAGAACGGGAACCGGCATCTCGAGAATGGGAGATAATCTCTTCTAGAACGGGAATCGACATCTCGAAAACGGGGAATCATTACCTCCTGGACAGGACATAACATCAGAACGAAAAATGAGGGTTCAGACTAACAGTCAAGTGATTGTGATTGATTCGCCCGAACTATGAGAAATCACCAAATGGCTATAACTGATTGAGTTGCTGGTGACAAAGACAATATAGTGGATAAGCTTAGCATAAGAGCCGAGACCTGGAAAAGATCCTATTAACCGAAAGCATAGGCGATGTGATCATCCTCCTTTTTATTATTCTTATTATTGTAATGCCTATAAGTATAGACTCATGTAAAAAAAAGGAGGACCAGAGCAAACTTCAACTAAAAACGCTGCCCTTCCTCTCTTCTCTCATCAACAGATATGTAAAATTCTTTACACCAGTGAATGACAACGATCTTCTCGTGATTTTTCTTCCCTTTAAGGGGTTTCCACGTAAATGATGGTGTCTTTATTTTCTCTCTCTCTTTAAATTATGATCTTCATTATTCGCTCGTAAAAGATTCCTCATACCGAAAAAAATCATTTACATCAATATAGTAAAAGTATAGCTCTGTATAGATTAATTATATTAGCTAGTGAATGAATATTCTGGCACCAATCCAAGCTAAACTTTGAGCTCCGTTACTATGTAACACCAAACAGAAACTCTAATCTAGATCATTCAATGAAATCTAAACGATTAAGATTGACATTTTAAAATATTATATATATATATAAGTAAATAAATTAATAATTTAATAAACAAGATTTGAATCGTTCAAATTAGATCAAGTGGTCCACAATACCAATTGCCTCTCTATCATTAGATTTATAACCACATCGCATTAGCTAAGAGTTATTATTGCTGCTTTGGTATCTAAAAAGATCTTTTTTATCTGAAAAAGTTTACTGTGTTATATTTCATTAACACTAATACTTGGTTTGGAAAGTGAAAGCTCAGAACCATTAATCTTGACTGCCTACAAGGCTTCAACCACTAAAGTGCTTAGACTAAAAATGAATCTACTCTACAATGAGAACTTGATAATATAATTAATTAATTGTAATATGTTATTTTCAGAACCTATTTCATTTTTTGTTTTGACAAAAGAGAACCTATTTTGTTGAATCATTCAAGCTCTTGCCAATGAGAGATTTTAATTTATTAAAATGTGATTTAGCATATGAAAAAGAAAAGTTGTATGATTTTCTGCGCACATAATATAATATATTAAAAATCAAATACTATGGAAAATATAAAAAAGAAAAGAAAGAGAACTTTTTTATTTGATCAAATTGACTGGTCCGATCAAACTCTAAAGGTTCACAAAAGGTCAACATTTCTCTCTCTCTCTATTCATTTGTTATATGTTTTCAACAAGCAAATAATTAATTTGTGTTGTCATTTGAGAAAGAGAAAGACCTTTCTCAAAAGACCTTAATGACTACGATTTGCTATACTTGACATAAATCTTAATGAACATATAATATTCATTTAGAGATCAAGAGATAGAGAGAGATAGAGAGAGAGTGTGAGAGGATGATGATATATGAACTTTTTCTTACGACATTAATAATTAATTACCATTTTGACGTTAATATATGTAATGTATGATATTCAATAAATGCACATATCCAAGAGAACACAAGTAATTCATGGAGAAATCTATATCCTTCGGGATTTTTTTGTTATTGTTAATCAATTAAAGAATTTTTTATGCAAGATCGCATCTACTACTCTATAATTGCAATTTTGTATCCTTTATTGGAACATACATATATTTTCACAACAGCACTAACAAGATATTTAGCTAGAAAACTGCCGGAAAAGGGTGAATTCCAAGGCTATTTAGCTAGAAAACCTAGTCTTCCCTTTGTATATATTTAAGTTTTCTAGACCATATTCATGATGAATTAGGAGGCTGTCAAACTCCACCTTTGGGTGCATGATTTTGGTTGTTGATGGTGATGATATATACATATATAGAAGAGGTTGTCATATGAATTAAAATAGTATATATCTAGAGAACGACAGAATTAGGAGATGAGATTTGTGTGTGATTGGCTTTGAATCAAATCATGGGATTCAAGTCTTCTTAAATGTCCTTTCATGGGAGCCAACTTTATGATGCCCTCATCTTACCAAATCTAAGTAAAAGAGAAAAAAATTAAAAATAAAAAATAAAAAGCTTTACCAAATCTAGATAAGCATCATCCAAGAATATGATGAAAACTTATAATTTTACTTATATAAGAATAAAACCTTTTTACGCTCTCGTTAATCTATCAATCTATTGATTGACAACTTGAATTTTGTGAAAATTAATAATATAACGTTATAGTGTTATAACATCATCTACACATATAGTTATAGAATCATGCATGAGTGTGAGTTATCAATCTCTCAATCTACTTCAATAATACATAATATGTAATTTAAGTGAAAATTTAACTATATATTATAATTGAACATTCAAGATCTAATCTTACATGTGGTGAGATTAAGATCAAAGAATCGATTAAAGAACGGATAGAATACCGATCGTAAGATCATCCAGACGGTTATGGAGGGGATGTTCGAAAGAAATATTCTCGAAGACATTATCAATTCTTTATTATTTGTTGCGGAATAACATGATTAATTATTATTTAATTAAAATCTTCATGTATAAATAGAAATATGTACAATCTCATAAATTTAATTAAATACAAGTAAACCAAATTTTCGAGTTCTCATTCACTTATTCTATTTCTCTCATTTATTACTTGTTTATAATAAATTTTTCTTTTACCGAAAAAATCATTTATAATAATGATAAGAAATTGTTATGGGTTCTTGAAGAAAAAGAAGATGTAAAAGCTGAAAGTGTATAAATGAAAAAAACGTGAGACCACCTATATGTCGAGAGTTGCAAAACACAAAGTCATTATATTCAATCAAAATGAATCAAGCAATACAAACACTCCGAGTCCTTGTTGGCAGCTAGCGAGCTTAGCTATTCTATTTGTCAACCTTTACCAGTCTTGAGTCTATCAGACAATTTGAGTCATATGACATGAAGGTTACACTCAAGATATAAAGTCATGGCACGTGATTTCCATCATGAGGATATGTCTATGGCCATGACTTGACTCTTTAATTATTAGAAAATTACATTGGGAGAAACCCGTGAAAGGGAAAAAACGCAAATTGAGTCCTTACATGAATTTTTTTAACGAAATATAACTTTTTTTAAAAAAATATTAAGTTATTTTGCCTAAACTTAGCAAAAAGTTTTTACTTGATAAGCTTAACACTTGACGTTAAGCTTAATATTTTTTAGAATGCAGTGTGTAGCAAATTTTTTTTGGTTAGATCTGGATCTAGCAAATATTAAAATTAATAAAAAAATATTAAATTAAAAGAATAATATAGTCTTTTTTTGCTATAAAAAGTTAAATTTGTTGAAAAAAATTAAAATCCTAATTTCTTTTTTTTTCTCAAATGACTGTTCCTAAGTTTATATATTAAATTATACAATTTTAAGTATAAAAAATATCAATAAAATAAACCAACTTCTCTCTGATTTATGTACTCTTTGTTTTTCCATTTTTTTAATTTCATTATAATTATCGTGTCAATAATCACTATTGTTTGATTTTTTTATCATATCTAAAGATAGAGTTTGATATGAACGAATTATAAATCACTTGAAGATACAAATCTCATTACGACTAGAAGTTAAGACTCATAGCCGTCATCATATTTTGACTCCATAATTTGGAAGTAGAGGATAAGAATGACCAAAGTTGACAATTTATATATTATTTATATTGGCAACATACCATTTTTAGAGATTAGAAAGTAAATTTTAACATAAAGGTTCTTATAATTTTTATAGTCTATATTTGAGATTTAAAAACTACTAGTAGCAAGAACGTACTTCGCACGGGTTAAACTAATTTAAATAAATATATGATTTGAAATTAATATTAAATATATTTATAACTTGTTGTAATATATTGGAAGGGGCAGTACTTATATTATTTATATGGGCCAAAGTTGACAATTTATATATTATTTATATTGGCAACATACCATTTTTAGAGATTAGAAAGTAAATTTGAACATAAAGGTTCTTATAATTTTTATAGTCTATATTTGACATTTAAATACTACTAGTAGAAAAAACGTACTTCACACGTATTAAACTAATTTAAAAAAACATATACTCTACGAGTAGATGATAAGAATGACCAAAGTTGACAATTTATATATTATTTATATTGGCAACATACCATTTTTAGAAATTAGAAAGTAAATTTTAACATAAAGGTTCTTATAGTTTTTATAGTCCATATTTGAGATTTAAATATTATTAATAGAAAAAGCGTACTTAAGACGTGTTAAATTAATTTAAATAAATGTATTATTTGAAATTAATATTAAGTATCTTTATAACTTGTTGTAATATGCAAGGGGGAGTACTTATCAGAAGGGGTAGGGTTACATTGATTAAAAGTATTTTTTCAAACCTGCCCGTTTACTACCTCTCTTGTCTGCCCATCCCGGCATCGGTGGCTGCTACTTTAGAAAAAAAGATGTGAGACTTTCTATGGAATGGTTTCTTGGTCTAAAATTTGTCATCCCCTAGAGCGTGGTGGTTTAGGGATTAGAAATGTTAGGACGTTTAATGAGGTCGTCCTTGCAAAATGGTTGTGGAGATACGCTCAAGAGCAACAGAGTTTTTGGAGGAAGATCATTGTAGCCAAGATGGGAGAAAACGCGAGGAGGTGGTTTCCCACGCTGAATAGTGGCAGATATGTTTCTGCTCTTTGGCGTTACATTTGCAAGAGTTGGGACGCATTTTCTAAGCATGCCCTATTCAAGATAGGAGATGGAATGAAGGTCAGATTTTGGCTTGACCCATGGTGTTATAATATCCCTTCGGCTGATTCACATCGGGAAATCTATAATCTGGTTGTGGACAAAAAAGCTTTGGTTGGGGACTAATTGGACCAATATGGGTAAAAAATTAGTTGGAACATGTCGCTTAGGAGATATGTTAATGACTGGAAGATTTAGAATCTCCAAAACTTGATGAGTGACATCTATGCTTATCACGTCAATAGAGGAGATGATGATTCTATCCGGCGAAATACCAAGGGTGGTCCGTTGTTTTCAGTTAAAAGTTTCTTTAAGCAGCTAATTTCTAGGGAGGAAGAGGAGATGATGTTCCCATGGAAGAGCATTTAGAAATCCAAAACCCCTTCGAAGATTGCTTTTCTTCTTTGGAGTTCGGTGTGGGATGTCAATCTTACTTTAGATAACTTACAGAAGATGGACTTTTCTTTTGCTAATAGATGTGTATTTTGTAAAGAAGCCGAAGAATCCAATTCTCTTATCTTCTTTCATTGGTTCTTCTCTTGGAAGCTTTGGGGACATTTTTAGACAGTCTGTGTATTAAGTAGACTAATCCTTTTTCTGTCAAGGATTTTGTTTTGTGTTGGAGGTCTCTCAATGGCGGTTTTGTTGATAATGTTTTTTGGGAAGCTATTCCTCATGGACTTTTTTTGGGGTGATTTGGCGTGAAAGAAAACTTAGAATGTTTGGAGGGATAGAAAATTCAATTTGTCAAGTTTTTTACAGCTGGTTTTGTTAAAAATTCAATTTCGTCGTTGATTTTTTTAGAACAACTGAGTGAATAGTTTGCTCACACTCTTTTTGTATCTATGAGGATAGGTTGTAATTACTTGTCTTGAGGTTTCTTCTTAATACATATTACTTATTTATAAAGAAAAAGTAATATGTAAATATATTAGTTTGTTTATAATCTTTAAATTACATTATATAACATTATTTTTTGAATATAAAAAATAATTTTATCCATCGATTTATCATATTAAGATATAGTTTACATTATTCAAAAATATATTAATGTCTTTTTTCTAAAATCATTTATATGAATTTTTTATGATCTCGATATCATAAGTATTACAACATATTTAATTTATAAATTTATAATGAAACCATTATTATTGACTTAAAAAAATTATTGTACAAGAGATCTTGAATTTTATCATCACATATATTAATTTCTCATATAATATTATAAAATTATTTAGCTCTACAAACAACTTAAAAAAATTGTCATTAAATAGAAAATATAATTTCATATATGTTATTAAATGAGAAAAATGTTAAATATTTAAATTGTACTATATTTTAGAAGACTATAAAACATAACAAAAGAAACTGATTATCACATTAAGATATCATTTTTCTTATTTCAAAAATATATTAATGTATTTTTCTAAATTCATTTATATGATTTGTTTTATATTATCGATATCATAGGTATTACACCATATTTAATTTATAATAAAACCATTACTATTGACTTAAAAAGAAGAATTTGTTATACAAAAAATCTCAAATGTTATCTTCATATATATATATATATTAATGGCTGACTACATTATATTGCAGAAACTATTTAGTTCTACTAACAACTTAAAAAAATTGTCATCAAATAGAAAATATAATTTCATATATGAATTAAATGAGAAAAATATGAAATACCCAAATTATATTATATTTTAGGAGGCTATAAAGAGTAAAATGGGAGATTAAAGTTCCTCCCTTTTAAGCCCATTTTAATATAGTAGAAATAGAGATAAGTTAGGATTTAGTATTTATCAAAAAACGCTCGAGCCATGACGGATAAGTTTCATAGTTTATTTTAAAAAATAAAACAATATTTGTTAATGTTTCGACCAAAAATCTCAAAAGCATTCTTCTTGTAGCCTTCTCATGGTTGCATGAACTGTCATAAACATACCTCGAGTGGATACTTTTTACCTCGTTTGAGCTTTTAACTTAGTCTAGATGAGAGATTTATCATTTAATTTGTTCTTGTTAACCTAAGTTGTATGGTTGTTTTGACCCCAAGCTTTACTGGGCTCTAAGATGGACTTGGTCCTTTCTTTTAGGCAGCCCCCTTTGAAAGAGGTCGGGGGTTGTATAGACTTGTCACGACCGTTATGAAGCATTTCATATCCCCATCTGGGAGGTCTGGTCAGACGAACCTTCCCCTCATTGGGGGGTTACCTTGACATTCAGTCGAGCATACATTCTCCTAGTTGAGCTTTTTTCCTAGTTTGGTTATCTAGAAAGCAGGTTGAATTCATTTAGTTTTGGTACTTGGTCAAAGGACCTTCCCTTTATCACGTATCCAAGCATTCTTGTTCAGGGTAAGACTTTCCCTTAACCTTGTAAGACAGACATAAGTGCCTGCCCTGGCTAGACCCTTGAATCTCATCTGACTAGCTGAGAAGCTCGACAAACATTACTTTTTACCTTGATGTCTAGTCAGGCGTGCCTGCTCTGGCTATACCCTTAAATCTTGTTAGACGAGCTGAGATGCTAGACATACATCACTTTTTATCTTAATGTCTAGCCAGACATGCCTTCTCTGGGCTAGACTTTTGAATCCCATCTACGAGCATGGGTGCTCGACAAACATCTTTCCTTGTGGTATGGCCAGACTTGCCTGCTCTGACTAGACTTTTGAATCTCGTCTGACGAGATTGAGTGCTTGGTAGACACCACTTTTTATTTAATCTCAACTAGTGGGCTAGAGCACCTCATCAGTCATTACTTTTTGTTTAATCCTGACTAGTGGGCTAGAGCACATCACCAGTTATTAATTTTCTATCCTCTGTCGCACGTCGTAGAAGAGTCGATCCTTGGAGACTTGTACGATAGCCGGAAATTCATTAGCAAATATTTTTACATGTTCAATTTTTTCACGTAGATTGTTTGAGTAGCGAAAGAAGACCTCTTATCTAGCCAATGTAGGCGAGCACATGATCTTTGTCGTCTATTACATCGATCTTTTATTTCCCGAACTCTTGCCCTTCATTTTTTGTAGGACCGTCTTTCCTTCCGAGCTTCATCTCTGCCTTATCGGCGGGATACTTGAGCCTTGCACACTATTATGATTAGGTCACGGCTTTTCCTCTCTGACTGTCAGGGGGGACTACGATCAATAATCTCGACCATTAAGGTTTCTCCTAGGGTTGGTGGCACATTGATCATGGGTTCCCTTCTTGTTGGTCCAGTCACCTCATGTGGAGGCTGGGGGGGACACGCATGTGCATTTCACTGTGAAAATACTGGTTATACTGAGAACCTAGGCAAAGGGGTCTTGTGACCGCCTTACCCTCTCCCTGAGGCTTCATGTACTGGCCTGACACGTTAGCCCGTATACCAATTTTGGCATGGCCCTCATCCTTCTGTTTTACCCAAGATAGGACGTGGGAGCTTGGAGTTGTCCATTCCATATTCATATTTCGATTCAAGGTGGAGGATTGATGGAAGACTCTGTATTTCAACTAGGAATGCTCACAAGCCCGTTTACCCATGCCGCGTGGTTTTTCTTTGCCTGTGCTTTACAAAATCATTTGTTGACAAAAAAAGGCACTAAGGAGTAGGGCGGAGGGTATTGTTGGAATCTACGACGACGCTCGGTGGAAAGCTTGGTGGTGTTTTAAAAAAATTATAAAATGATAAACGATCACATTATCGCAGATCCCAAAAATGAAAACTTTTTAATTGAAAAACACTTTTTCGGATTAGATCCATTATGTATAGATATATTAAATCTAAGACATACAAAGATATGAAGTATACCACTTGTAGTTTATCAAGTGTCCTTACAAACAACAAACTTGTAATCTCACAAACAACAAACTGTGAGATCTTCACCAAGATCTTTCAAGTTAATCCCCAAATACACTAAGACGTATGTGGGTACGTAGAATAAATCAAATACACTTTTTTGTCTATATATGTACTCAACACAAGAGATGTAAAGATTTTAGAGGACTATTGTGAGACGAAACTCTGATCGAAAAACAATTTAAAGTTCTTCACATGGCTTTTTTATTAACTTTTAATCTCATAGTGTTTCACCCCTGATTGCAACTGTGTTATTAGCACACTGAATCTAATATAACAATATCAATATATTTTCTATATAATGACATATCAGATTTTTAAGGGATAAAATAAAAATTTAAATACAAATGTGCAATTGAAGTGGGACCCACTACAATTGTACGACACTACAGTGTGCCCCTGGCATTACAGTAGTCCATGTCAATCTATGATTCAAAATTAGTTATTGACATGTGGCAGTCCAACATGCTAAGTGGTAATTTCTGTAAATTTATTATTTATTTTAATCAGACAAATATCTAGATATCAATTAATTTAAAATTAACTTATATGATCTCCCAATCAATTATCTTATCTATTAATTAAAAGATTAAATAAACTAAATCAAATCATTATATCATAATAATTTAATATTATTCAATTTCATAAATCAAATATTTTGTCTCACTTATCGATCAACACAAAATTAATCGATAAAATTATTTGATTGTAATTTCTGAAAATTCCATTAAATAATTTAATTAATTAATCATATATAATTATCTAATAATTATATACTTGCCCCAGAAATATAATTCCTTTTGCAAGTCAATCATTTTCTCATGTACTGAAATATTCATACCCTAGACCATGGTTGTCAGGATCGCGATCTGGATCGTATGATCCTATAGGGGCCCAATGATCTGGATCGCATACAATAGTCGCATTTCAATAGGATTGTGTCAGGATCGCGGTCTGGATCGTAGGATCGCGATCTTGACAACAATCTGATAAAAAATTTCAATGACAATTTCACATGCATCTTTTATGGTTTGTACATGGATTGATGAGTTGCCTTTTTGGAAATCAATTGAATTTCGAAATATTGAGTTGTTACCAGTTCTGTAAAAATTTATGTACCGTTCTTATATTGGTGATGATGATGTGTTTGAAAATTTTGAGAAAGAAACAGACATGGAAATACATGAACTAGGTGATGGTGATCAAAACATCAATAAAGGTTGTGGTTCAAGGGATATGCATGATGACTCCGTTGGTCAGAGAAAGTAATGATTTTGAACGTGATGAGGAGATTGATGGCGATGACATCAATGATGGAAGAACCAATGAAGACATTCATTATGATGATTAAATATTATTATGTTTACTTGTCATGAACATTTTATATTAAACTTATTTCTTCAAAACTTAAAAATATGAGAACTCTACTTAATATTATGTTGTTTTAGATGACTTGATGTTATTTTTATTTAATAGGTAGAAAACTTGGTGTTATATAATCATTTCTTTCAATATATTGAAGTATCATTAGCATAAATATTTTTTTATTAATAAATTATTAAGTCTCAATCCGATCTTATGATTCTTGATCCGATCCTACGATTCTCGATCCGATCCTACGATCCTCGATCCGATCCTATGTCCTTTCACCGATCCTAGGTAGAATCGCGATCCTGACAACCTTGCCCTAGACTATGTAGAACAGATGTGACTTGAGAACCATAGACCTATAATCCTAAACTCCAATAAACCAGATTACTAATTAAACTCTTTAATTAAATTATCTTATTTATTAATTCTATTATTACTCCACTATAAATATGGAATTGCACTCTTAGAGATTACAAAATTTATTTATAGAGTATTATCGTGTAGTCATGATATAATCATTTTATGTAGTTATGTCCTCCAACTATTGGTTCATAATTAGAGCTTGTCAAAATTATCATTTTATCCTTCTAATTACCTCTTGATCCTTAAGTACCATTAATTCACTAGTGAATGGTCAATTTATAATCGTATTATAAATTTGAACTCAATACTCATTCAGCTTTCAGAATTAACACTTAAGGAAACCAATATACAATTCGTTAGGAAAGCTTGAATTCTAAATCTTGTAAGATCATGTTCCCGGACATCCATGTCACTGAATCTCCAAAATAAAAGTCACTAGCCTGTTTTACAAACAAACCTTCATGAGTGAATCAAAAGATCCAGTAGACATGTATAGGAGTCATGAATACTCAGAATTTAGACTGGTCTACATATGATCATCATTTTTGATATGTATTAAATCTTTATGATAAACGGTAAAATAATAAAGATATTAATCAACATCGGTCATGTCCTATATAATCTAATTATATCAAGTACCTTTACCAAGATGTCTATTCACATCAATGATTTGAATCTAGATCACATGCATTCATAATGTTTAGTGAACCGTACTATCAATCATTAATTAAAGATTCTATACTTTAATATGTGGCGGACTATTTTATTCATCATCTATGATCTTAATCCTCCCATATTTATATAAGATCATTGTCTCATTAATGAATATGGAACTTTCATATATTTATATGGAAATTATTCAACAATAATTTAAAAGAACAATTATAAGAAAAATGTAATTTCATTAATTTCATTTTAAAAATGCCTAAACACATGTTTTGAGAACATTATACCCAACAATCTTCCACTTGCCCTAAAGCAAATATGACATCTTTCTCAACCTCATATTGTGCACATGACCCTCAAATGACTTCACAGGAAATGTCTTGGTAAAAGGATCAACCATGTTCTGATCTGACGCTATCTTCATAATAGTCACATCTCCTCGATGCATGATCTCTCTTACAAGATGAGATTTCCTCTAAATGTGCTTCCCCCTCTTGTGACTTCTTGGTTCTTTGGAATTAGCTACCACCCCACTGTTGTCACAGTACAAGATCAATGGCTTGTTCATATCTGAAACTACTTTCAGATCAGTATAGAACTTTCTGGGTCATACCGTTTCTTTAATACTTCCCTAGACTACAATTCTTTCACCTAGGGTGAATACAGAACCATACATCGACTTCCGACTATCCCTATTAGATTGAAAATCAGTATATCCAGTGGGGTTCAGGTTTCCACCTGAATAAACAAGTATATAATTTCTTGTTATCCGAAGATACTTGAGAATGTGCTTTACTACAATCCAATGTTCTAAACTAGAATTTGATTGATAGCGAGTGACAATTCTTACTACATAACAGATGTCTGGTCTTGTACACAACATTGCATACATGAGACTACCAACAGTTGAAGCATAATGAACCTTTCTCATATCCTCTTCATCCTGAGGTGTTTTAGGACATTTCTCATTAAATAGGACAATTTCATGTCTGGTCGGTAGTTGACATTTCTTAGAATTCTCCATAGAGAATCTCTCCAGCACCTTATCAATATAAGATGCATGAGAAAGTGTCAATAGCTTGTTCTTTCTATCCCTTAGGATTTGGATGCCTAGAACATAGCTCGCATCTCCCAAATCTTTCATTTAAAATTTCTCAGCCAACCACTTCTTTACTTTCGACAAAGTTTTTACATCATTCTCAATGAGTAGAATATCGTTTACATAAAGAACTAAGAAAACCACTATCTTATCTTTGATATATTTATAAACACAAGCTTCTTCAACATTTTACTCGAAGCCATACGATTTAATAATTTCATCAAAGTTAAGATTCTAAGGTCTAGATGCTTGCTTTAATCCATAAATAGATTTAAGTAACTTGCATACTTTCTAATCTTGTCCCTTTTTCACGAACCTTTCTGGTTGCATCATATAGATGCTTATTGTTTAGGGTAATGCCCTCAAAACATGTGTATTGACATTTAAATATGAAATTTAATAAAATTACATTTTTTATAATTGTTCTTTTTAACCTATTGTTGAATAATTTATATAAATATCTAAAAATTTCATATTCATTAATTAGACTATGATCTTGTATTAGTACGAGATGATTAAGATCATAGATAATGAATAAAATTATCAGTAACATATTAAAGTATGTGATCTTTAATGAATGATTGTTAGTACAGTTCACTAATCATTGTGAATGCATGTAATCTAGATCCAGATCGTTGATGTAAATAGATATCTTAGTAAATGTATTTTATATAATAAGATTATATATGATATGACCGATGTGAATTAATATCTTAGTGAACTGTTTATCATAAAGATTTAACTTATTAACTTACCGTTTATCATAAAGATTTAATACACATCAATCTGATGATCATATGTAGATCAGCCTAGATTCTGAGTAGTCATGAACTCCTATATATGTCTACTAGATCTTTTGATTCACTCGTTAAGATTTGTTTGTAAAACATGTCAGTTACTTATTTTGGAGATTCGGTGATATAGGTGGTTGTGAACATAATTTTACAAGATTTGAAATCCAAACTTTTCTAATGGATCATATATTTGTTCCCATATGTGTTAGTTCTAAAACTGAATGATTATTGAACTCAAGTTTATAATACGATTATAAATTAACCATTCACTAGTGAATTAATGGTACTTAAGAATCAAGAGGTAATTCGAATGGGTAAAATGATAATTTTGACCAGCTCTTATTTACGGAGCAATAACTGGAGGACAAAACTACATGAAATGATTATATCAATGGACTACACGAAAATACTCTGTAAATACATTCTATAATCTCTAAGAGTGCAATTCCATATTTATAGAAGAGTAATAATGTAATTAATAAATAAAATTATTTAACTAAAGAGTTTAATTAATAATCTGATTTATTGGAGCTTAAAATTATAGGTTTATGATACACAAGTCACCTCTGACTACATAGTATAGGGTGTGAATATTTCAGGACATAAGAAAATGACTAACTTACAAAAGGAATAATATTTCTGGGACTAGTACAGAATTATGAGATTATTATGTGTGATTACTTAAATTATTTATATTAATTGTCAAAAATTATATATAAATAATTATATCGATTAATATTTAGTTATCGATAAGTGAGACAGTATATCTAATTTCTGAAATTAGATAATGTTAAATTATTATTAGATAATAATTCAAAATTTGAACTAACTAAATATGTTATTTGTGAACTAACAGATAAGTTAGTTTATAGAGATAATCAGACAAGTTAATTTTGAATTAATTGATATCTAGATATTTATCTTATTAAAATAAATAAATAATTTACAGAAATTGCCACGTGATATGTTGGACTGCCACATGTCAATCGCTGATTAAGAATCAAAATTTGACGTGGACTGTTGTAGTGCCACGTGGCACTACAGTTAGACGTGCAATACTGGAGTGCCACACGACACTACAGTGTGCCGTGAGGTATCACAGTGCCGTGGCACTACAGTTGTGCACAGTCACAGTGGGTCCCACTGCAATGACAATTTTATAATTGATTATTATTTTATGTATATCCCTAAAAATATGATATGTCATTATCTAAAATATATATTGATATTATTCTATTGGCTTTAGTGTGCAAACAACACAATTGCTATCAGGGTGAAACTCTATGATAAAAAGTTAATCAAAAAGCTCTATAAGAATAATCATTGTATTTACTCAGAGATTAGTCTCACAAAATTATTCATTCTCTGAAAATCTCTAGATCTCATGTGTTGAGTACATTTAGAGACAGAAAAGTATTCTTACTATATTCCACGTGCTCACACACGTCCTAGTGTATTTGAGGATTGACTTGTAAGATCTTGGTGTGGATCTCGAAGTTCGTTGTTCGTGGGAATGGAAGATCGTTGGTTTGCGATGACGCTTGATTAGACTATAAGAGGTATATATTCTATATCCATGTATGTCCTCGATTTTAATGTATAAATATATAATGGATCCGATTGAAAAGAGTTTTCAATAAAAAAATTTATTTTGAAAACCGTTGCATTGTGTTTATTTTTTTAACGAAAAAGATTTTTTTTTATAAATCTTTTAAAAAAACCCCACGCTTTTTAAAAAATTTGTTGCGTCGTTTTTCAACAATTGGTGTCAGAGCGATCGTTATATATTTATATAATAAATACTGTGTGGGTGTTCTTGCGTTGTTCATAATATATTTTTGATATATATGAACGAAGGTTTATTTTTGAATGTATGGTCAATGATGAATCATTAATTGTATGGTGGCTAAATGTAGGCCATTTTGGACTATAGAAATTTTTGTAATTATATTTTGAATATTATATTATAAAATTCTGAATGCAAGAAGACGAAGAACACACGAAACGAACGAGGAGAAAAAAAAGAAAAATTTGGAATTCCTAGGGAATTCCAACGCTGCTGGAAAATTAGCGTCTGCGCCGCCGCCAACAGTGTTGTCGGCGGTGCCACCACCGTGGAAGCCATCGGCGGTGGGTGGTGGTGATGGCGGCGGCGGCGTATATAGGCGACAGTGGGAGAGTCTTATCGTCGGTGGCAAGTATAATGCTGACTTGAGTTCGTTCATCAATGATAAACTCATGTACTTCTGCCTCATGCATTATGTTGACCATGTTCAAAACATGTTCACGCACAGAAGTATCTTTCTTCATCTTTGTAGTCATGTAACTCCTAGTAGCCTCATGACGATTTTGATCAGATTCCTGCCCAACATTATCGGTAAAGATTTCACAATCTTATAGGCAGTTTTCATGCTTTCATGCTTGGTTCGTAGAACATCATTCATGCTCACAAGCATGTAGCACTTAGTTTTGTTGTTGGACATAATCCAAGCATCAAACTTGTCCCTAACATTCTTAGGGGCATTGGCAGCGGGCTCCTCACGATATTTCTCAGTAAGAACAAACTTATGGTTCTCACATATTACCAAGATTTAACTAAGTAAAACCTAGCAGTTTACATGCAATTGATTTCTCAAAATAATTCATAAAAACATATTATGAAAGTCTTAATCAATCATGTTTCTACTAATAAGATGCATGATTAAATAAAACTATGTGGGGTTTCATGTATGACAAGTGATCGACTAATGCACGGTCATTTTATCAATCAAATAAATAAATATTTATTTAACAATTAAATAAACAAATGATGAACCAAGTGACTATTAGGTATTTCTAAATTACAACCTTTGAAAAATAGAAATAATTACAAAGAGTAGTACTTCAAGAATACATATTTTCCAAATAACTCATTCTCCATCAGAGATCCATCTTCATAATCTTTAAGCTTTGATCAAAATCCTTTTAATTAGGATAACTATTTTCTAATTAAATAATCACATTAATTATCTTTTAAAATTAATTAAATTTAATTAATCAAAAAATGATTTGATGACTCATCACTCTTGGGTCAAACTCAATTAATTAATTTTAATTTTAAAAAAATTAAAATGGATAACTATTCTTTTAAAATTTCAAATATTCAAAATTTAAAAGATAAAAGATAGGATTAAGGTTTTTGCAAAGCACCGTAGGGATAGGACAACACGGTATCAGAGACTCTACGAAGCATACCCCTAGCAATCATAACGATTACCGTCGACGGTGGTAATGGGACACTTCCACTGCCGCCGCAGCAGACAGTCCAAACGTCGGCGCTCCTTACGGCAATTGTAGTGAGACCCACTACAATTGTACAACACTACAGTGTCACACGACACTGCAGTGTGCCGTGAGGAGTCACAGTGTCGTAGGCATTGTAGTCTCATGGCACCATTATAGTGTGGTAAGGCACTACAGTGTGCCATGTCCCACTGTAGTGCCATGCAGCACTATAATAGTTCATATCAATCTCTAATTCAAAACCAGTGATTAACAGGTGGCAATCCAACATGCCACGTGACAATTTATATAAATTTATTATTTATTTTAATCAGATAAATATCTGAATCTGTTAATTCAAAATTAACTTATCTGATCTCCTAGTCAATTATCTTATCTGTTAATTAACAGATTAGATAAATCAAATCAAATCATTATCTCGTAATGATTTAATATTATTTAATTTCAAAAATCAGTATTCTGTCTCACTTATAGATCAACACAAAATTAATCAATAAAATTATTTAATTATTTTCTTAAAATCACATTTAATAATTTAACTAATTAATCATACATAATTATCCCATAATTATGTGCTTGCCTCAGAAATATAATTCATTTTGCAAGTCAGTCATTTTCTCATGTTCTGAAATATTCACACCCTAAACTGTGTACTGCAGATGTGACTTAAGAACCATGGACTCATAATCCTAAGCTCCAATAAATTAGATTATTAATTAAACTCTTTAATTAAATAATCTTATTTATTAATTTCATTATTAATCCACTATAAATATGAAAATTGCACTCTTAGAGATTACAGAATGTATTTAGAGAGTATTCTCGTGTAGTCCACTAAAACAATCATTTCATGTACTTTTGTCCTCTAATTATTCGTTCGTAAATTAGAGTTAGTCAAAATTACCATTTTACCCTTAAAATTAACTCTTGATCTTTAAGTACCATTAATTCACTAGTAGATGGTCAATTTATAATTGTATTATAAATTTGAGCTCAATAACCATTCAGTTTCAAAATTAGCACTTAAGGGGACCAATATATGATCCGCTAGGAAAACTTGGATTTTAAATCTTGTAAGATCATGTTCTCAGCCATCCATGTCACTGAATCTCCAAAACAAAAGTCATTAGCATGTTTTACGGACAAACCTTAACGAGTGAATCAAAAGATCCATTAGACATGCATAGGAGTTCATGACTACTTATGATTCAGACTAATCTACATATGATAACTTGTTTTGATGTGTATTAAATCTTTATTATAAACGGTAAGTTAATAAAGATATTAATCCACATCGGTCATGTCCTATATAATCTAATTATATAAAGTATATTCACTAAGATGTCTATCCACATTAATGATCTGGATCTAGATCACATGCATTTATAATTATTAGTGAACCGTACTAGCAATCAATCATTAAAGATTTTATATTTTAAATATGTTGTGGACTATTTTATTCATTATCTATGATCTTAATCCACTCTTACTTATATAAGATCATAGTCTCATTAATGAATATGAAATTTTCAGATATTTATATATAAATTATTCAACAATAATTCAAAATAACAATTATAAGAAAAATATATCTTAATTTATTTCATATTAAAAATGTCTGAACACATGCTTTGAGGGTACTATGCCCAACATGTGTCCCACCAATATTTTCCTCCACCTTCCGCAGCTGCTTACATATTGCCCCCAGAGGGTCCTTCAGAGGTCTTTACATTCGTTCGCTCTCCAGTGGCCTTGTTCTCATCTTAGGATGACCCCAACCAGATCCTTACAAGAAGGGAGCGCCTGGCATTGTGAAACTGGGTTTCACGTTGGCCTCAGTTTCTTCGAGGGGTAACAGTTCCTCTAGATTACGTGCTGGTCGTCACGACACGTGTGCAGCGGAAGCGTGGAGGCGCGTGGCCTTTTAAAAAATGAAATTTTTAATAAAAATTGAATATCTTAATAAAACAAAACTTTCGCATTGCCACGATAACCAAATAAAAACTTTTATTAAAAACTCTTTTTCAATCAGTCAGGATTCATTATATATTTATAAGTTAAATCTACAACATACAAGGTTAGGAATCATATACCTCTTGTAGCCTATATCAAGTGTCATTGTAAAAATCAATCGATCCTCCGTTCCCACGAAATCGTTTCAACGATCAGTAGACTCCAAGATCCACATCAAGATCTTCCAAGTCAATACTCAACGCACCAGGACATGTGTGGGCATGTAGAATATTATAAGATACTTTTTCTGTCTCTAGATGTTCTCAATATATGAGATCTAGAAATTTACTGAGAAGGACTTTAGTGAGACGATTCTATAAAAGAATGTGATGATTATTCTCTTAGAGATTTGATTAACATTTAATCACAGAAGAAAATCTCTCTGATACCAATCGTGTTCTCAATTCAACTCTTGATTGACGAACTGTTGATCTGATCAACTGATTCTCTTATATTCTCTCAACTACTTAGGCCAATAGAATAATATATGTATATATTCTAGATAATGACATATCGGATTTTAGGGATAAATTGAAATAATATTTAGTTGTAAAATTATCAATTAGAGTGTGACTCACTGTAATTGTGCACAACTGCAGTGTCACATGACACTACAGTGTGCCGTGATCCAACACAGTGCCTCACAGCACCACTGTAGTGTCATATGATACTACAGTGTTGCACACTCACTACTGTAGTGTTCCAATAGTCCATATCAATTTTCGATATCCTATCAATGATTGACACGTGGCAATTACTGCTAATTAAATGTTTATTTCAATCAGATAATTATCTAGATATCAGTTAATTCAAAATTAACATATTTGATTATCTCTATCAACTAACTTATCTGTTATTTCACAAATAACAGATTTAGTTGATTTAAATTATTATCTAATAATAATTTAATTATCTAATTTTTACAAATTAGATAATCTGTCTCTTTTATCGATAATTAAAAAAATGGATAATTATATATATAATTTCTGAAAATTATATTTAAATATATAAATAATTCAATTAATTAATTAATCACACATAGTTATCTTATAATTATGTACTTGCCCCGAAAGTTAGTCATTTTCTCATGTCCTGAGATACTCAGACCCTAGACAACGTAGTATAAAGGTGATTTGTTGACTATTGACCTATAATCTTAAGCTCCAATAAACCAGATTATTAGTTAAATAATCTTATTTATTAATTTCATTATTACTCCACTATAAATATATAATTGCACTCTTAGAGATTATAGAATGTATTTACAGAGTATTCTTATGTAGTCCACTGACATAATCATTTCTTGTAGTTCTGTGCTCCAATTATTGGTTCATGAATTAGAACTTATCAAAATTACCATTTTACCCTTATAATTATCTCTTGATCCTGAAGTACCATTAATCCACTAGTGACTCGCTAATTTATAATTTTATTATAAATTTGAGCTCAATAAATATTCAGTTCTAGAATTAACACTTAAGGGAACCAATATACGATCCGTTAGGAAAACTTTGATTCCAAATCTTGTAAGGTCATGTCCCGATCCATCCACATAACTAAATGTCCAAAACAAAAGTCACTAGCTTGATTATCAAATAGGCCTTAACGAGTGAATCAAAATATCCAGTAAACATGCATAGGAGTTCATGACTACTCAGGATTCAAACTGATCTACATATGGTCATTGAATTGATGTGTATTAAATCTTTATGATAAATGGCACGTTAATAAACTTATTAATTCACATCGATCATGTCATATATAATCTTATTATATAAATTACATTCACTAAAATGTCTATCCAAATCAATGATCCAGATCTAGATCACATACATTCATAATGCTTAGTGAATCGTACTAGCAACTATTCATTAAATATTTCATATTTTAGTATGTTGCTGTCAATTTTATTCATTATCTATGATCTCAATCCTTTCGTACTAATACAATATCACAGTCTCATTAATAAATATAAAATTTTCAGATATTTATGTAAATTATTCAATAATAATTTAATAGAACAATTATAAGAAAAATGTAATATTCTTTAAATTTTATATCAAAATGTCAATACACATGCTTTGAGGGCATAACCCCTAACATTAGGGTTTTGCCTTGCCTTTTCATGGATGGATTTTCCCCATGGTTCTACGAGTGCGTGGCGACTCCGCCAGCGGGCCATTGAGTCATAGGGGAGAATCATTAGCATGCAAAAGACCGTTCCGATTTGAACGGTACCTTGCATGCCTTTCCTCCATTTCCTGGTTACGTTAGAGGTTACAACCACCGTTTTCTTTTTCCTTTGTCGTGTAATTACCACGAAAAAAGATGATTCTTCTCGTAGCGAGGAGAGCGATGGATCATTCCCCTCGTCTTGGACTTCATCGGCGTAGGAGGCCAAATTCATCCTCCCTCTTCGGGAGGGGAGGGGTCTCAAGTACTAAAAAAGGAACTATTTTCTCGTTGTTCTTACAAACGACGTCAACTGTTTTGGCCAAAACCCCCAACAACATTCTTCATGTAGTTTGCTATCCAGATTGAGCTCTTCGTATCCTCAATGTTGTTAAAATACAAACAAATAACCTAAATAGTGAGGAACCTTATGGGAAATGGGGGTTGCCTTGCCTAAAAGTCTCTGATGCCTAAGTCAGTATTCAGTCGATATTCGACCTAATTTCTTTAGGGGGAGTAGATATACATCTTCTGTTTATTGACAAATGTATTTATACATGGGTCTTCGGTGGGAGGAAGAATGTCGAAGAAACCTCTCGGAGGCGTGTTGGGGAAGCCTCACAAAACACGATGCTTGTTTTTGATTGGACAAAAGGGACGCGACCTTCACATAAAGTATTTACACATGGAAAATGTATTTACACATAGGTCTTTGGTGGGAGGAAGCGCGTCGAAGAAGCCTCTCAGAGGCATGCTTGGGAAGCCTCACAAAACACGATGCCTGTTTTTTATTAGACAGAAGGTAGGCGATCTTCACATAAAGTGTTCTACATTAAATGTCGAAATGACCGGACGGATGCTATCCTAACATCTTGTCATGGCGATTGGACCTGTTGAGTGCTACTTGTGCTCAGGTCTATGCTACCCGAGCATCCTCGGTATTGACCAGGTGAGGTCTATTCTTTTCCTCCGAAGCTTTCCTTCATCAGGATTTTTGATGTGGCGTAACACGTGTTAATATAACTGTTCAAACTTTGAAAGCACCCACAACAGTTAATATTACAAAAAAATTGCAATTTCATGTTTTCAATCTTGATCTTGAGTTTGAGACTTATTTATTAAAATATTAATGTAAATAAATTATTTTCTATTATTTCAAACTGTATACGATATGATCCATAGGCATGGCCCATTAGAGTCATAGTTGGGCCTTCGTTGTTTCTGGGCCTCTGTCGGACCCTTCTATATCCAAAATCACACGGTCCACATGAATTCAGGCAGACGAAGAAACAGAGATGATGTTGAGTTCTGCTGTAGCGACAGCAATGGCTGTCCCTTACAGGCCTTCGCTGAGGCCTATTTGCTTGGCTACCAACATCAATACAGAACAGCTACGTGCTCAGCTCGATCAGCTTCATTCAGAGGCAGAGAACACCCGATCCAAAGGTGTGCTTATGCTTTTCTGTCTTTGACAATTAAAATTGATGAACACACTTCCTTCCCACTTGGCCAATTTTGGTTCCGAAAGCCCGTTAAATATGTTTAATTTTGTTTAGTTTCTGTATTATATACATAATTTAATGTATAATTTCTGTAATTTTGAAGTTGCAGTATGACATTGTAATGGTAGGTAAAGAATGCTTATTGATATCTCTTGTAGACAGTTTCCAATTACGATTCTGTACTCTTATGGTAGTTCTCAGCCACCAGAGTGTACAATACAATTTTTAGGGGTGGTATTATGTATGTTTAATGGACTAATCCTGTTTAATGGACTAATCCAATCAAAATCGTTCCTATGAAGATTTGGTTTCACTCTTTGGAGGAGTTGTGGGGAGGGGGAAGCATAGATTGTTTGTTTATTCGATCTTCTCCTTTCTGGTTCCATTATGGACTGAATAAGGGCGACTGAACACTGGATATCTATACAGTATATCCTATCATTTAGTAAATAAGTTTTCTTCTTTTCAGTTTTTACCTTTCTTAGAAGTTCCCAAAGCTACTCTGCATCATCTAATGACATATTCAGCTAACAATGCAAGGTTGAGACTTCTAAGATTGTCAGAGGCAGCAGAGAAGCTTCGACGACAGGCAGCTGTTAGTGTGCAAACAGGGAAGGAAAATGATGCAAGAGAGCTACTTGTTCAGAAGAAGAAGGTTATGCAAGCTTTGGAGAAGTCAAAAAGCCGAATAGAATTGCTTAATGAGCTTTCTACAAAGCTTAATGAGGTAAATTTATGTAGCAACTGCAAAAACAAAGTGACATATTACATAAGGAATTTCATTACCGTTATTTGTTTTTTGGTTATATTCTTTTACTGGCTGTGCTTTTAACAATGAAGTGTATTGCATCATGTTGTATAAGTGATAATACAACAAACTTTTTAATGCCTCGTTTTCCGACTCCTTTTATATGTCCACGCCAATACTTTTTCATTGGGTACTCTATTTTGTGCCAGAGTCTATCTGATTGTCCTTTCAGTATATCAATGACTGGATAAACTTGTTTGTATCAGGCAATATCTGTAAAAGAAAGTCAGTTAATTGGGAATATTTCTTTGGATCTTGAAATTGGCAGAGAAGATTGTTCCAGTCCTGTTAGGATTGTATCCCTAAAACCGGAATCTACAGAGGGTTCAGATGAGGAAAAAGAAATTGGATTTAATGAGCTGATAGTTCCCCTCAATCAAGATTTGCAGTCCAGTGTAGAAGGTCATGCAAGCGTACTTATTGACGAGGTGCCAGAGGACTTACAAGGTTCTCCAAGTCCAAGCATAGGGATCTATAATGAAGATGAGATAACCAGTAGTTTGAGTGGAATTTCCTCTTATGAGGATTTCTTGGAACACTTGGACAAACAGCTCAATAGAATTGAAATGGAACTTCTCACCATCCTTAGGGTCTCAATGTTGGTACTAAATAGTGAGGACAAACTACAAAATACAAAGGTGCAACAAGCAGAGGAACTTCTTGAGAGCATCCATAACATTAGACAGAGGTATCCCATAATTACAGATTACTTCATTTTGGCCCTCTTTTGCCTTCCCAAGGTTTTTAGCTTTGTAAGAAGGCTAGTTAGAAATATTACGCGATTACTGCTCTAAGATATGCTAATAAAAGGGCATTCTTATATTTGTTTCACAGAATCAAAAGCTTCAGATGCAAGAAGATGGACGCCAGATAACGCTCGACAATATGGCATTCTTGTAATTCGGTCTTCCGTTTACCGGTGAGGACTATACATGTGAGAAATCCGAGCACTTTTATGTCCTTTTACATATTTCTTTAACTTTTCTCTATGTTTATCTTTACAACTTGCTCACGTTTCATCTCATGGTTTCTACTTTAAATTGCAGTTTCTCAAGAAAAATGAAGGCCTAAATTGTGAACAACCCTTTGCTTGATCCTGCCTGGACCAGGTGCCTAGTTTTTAGGGTGATAACTGAAGGTTCATCAACGTGGCAGCGATATATTGTCTTCTACTCCTACATCATTTCAATAACATGTCAAAAGGTCTCATTTTCTGCATCTGAAGACATGTAAAAGTAATTGACATTTCATCAACCGAAAACCTACAAGTTGAAAGACAGATGATTGTATCTTTCTTGAATCACATCAAACATGTATCATCGTCCTCAATGTATTGTAGGCTTGCTTGAAAATTACTCAAGAATGACGCTTAAAATTTTTGCAAATAGATTAATACAATTTGTGGGACATGCTTCTATATATAGCAATCTGGTACTGTCTGAGACTTTTTATACATTTATGTTCGTATTCTTCATTTGCAGATGAATAGCGGACTCTCCAAAACAATAAACAAATGGAGAGAAATGGTGAGACTTGAGCACCCAATTAGTGTGGGAGTATCTACATAAGAGCAGCACCAAGCACATTACCCAGTGTCTTGTTTCTTCATTGGTTTGGTAAGATGCATCATATCTGCCTCCTTGTTTGTTTTCTTCAGAGTGGACAAGCCTAACAGTTGCTTAAGGAAAATCTGGAACAAAACCTTCTTTTGGTTTCTATAAATTCATGTTCACTAATCACCCACTTTCCATGAGATCCGCTAGTGTGATTTTGCCACAATTGGTAGTATCCAATAAATCAAATTGCTTCCCAATTAGCAAAATATCTTTCTCTGCTACCTTCCCCATCTCCTTGAGCTTGTAAACTACAAATTCTGATTTACTGCAACCATTAACAAGAAAATGTAAACTTAATTTTCTGTAGCAGGCAACCAATGGTAAGCTACATAAATTTCAATTAGTCAAAGATTTAATCACTTCCTCTTCAAGTTCATAGGTACCTGATGATACCATTATGGTCAAGATCAGCAGCCACTAAATCCCCAAGAGTAATCTTCTTCTGAAGAACCCAATTAGCAATCTTCCGATTCCTTTTGTCAATCCTAAACTCAGTCAGGAACAGAAAAGCCCTCGCGACGGCCAACGTGCTCACGAGCAGCCAAACAACAGCAAAACACCTTCCTTCTACCGTTGTGAAGGCATAATCCCCATAACCTACAGTTGAGACAGACGTAACAGAGAGGTATATACTATCAACCCAATTCTGTTTCTCTAGAAAATGCACAGCCACTGTTCCTATAGCAATACAACCAATCACAACTGCCACAGCCAAGCACACCTTCGTTCTTATTCTCATTCTTCCCTTTTCTCTATCTATCATATACGTTTTAACCATTGTGTTGAACCGATTCTCATCCATGACGTTCAATAAGACTGCCTCTTGCCGTTCACATATGTACACGACCAACCCATTCAGTAGAATATCAACGAATCCAAAACCAATTATTATAAATACACAGGTAAATAGTTTCGTAAATGTCGAGTCGGGAACAATATCACCATAGCCAATAGTGCATAGAGTGACCATAGTGAAGTACAAGGCATCTACCGGTTGGAATGTAGCTTCACCTTTGAAACTCCCAGATGACGAGTAGATTGCAATGCCGATGATGACATATAGGACTACACCGATAAAGGCTTGCCGTACTATTAAAGGGGTAGATTTCAGGGAAGTTCTAGGGTCCACTGAAGATCCTAGTGTTTCTTTAATGTCAGAGAAGAGAGCTGGAGATGAATAGGAACGCTGTTTGAGTTTTCTTTTCTTGTTCAAATTAGCTAGAAGGTTGATGTAGGAAGGTTTGGGTGTTGTTAAGATGGGGATGATGGAATCAGCTGTGATTATATGTCCAGTTGATTGACGCCATGATTGTCCGATATCAATGTAACGGGAAGGTAACTCCGTTCTCATAGGTGTTCTGCTAGATTCTTCTTCTATTACTGTCTTTGATAAAAGAGGTTCATCCATGGTGAAATGTAGAAGATAAGATATGCAAGAAGGTTTTCCAAGGTCTTGCTGGCCTAACATTTTTCTTTTCATACAGGCCAACTACTAGTCAATCCTATATGAAAGTGCAGTTTGGGGTTGGTTGAAAACTTGATTCGAAGAAGTCGTAATGGTCATTAATTCTTGATGAATGGTAGTTATAGACTGTCAAATTATATAGTTTATCAATCCTGATTGAATATCCATTCGTTTGTGGGTGTCAATTGTCTGAGATCTTATTGGTCGGTGATACCATTTTGGGTGTCTCTGCATCAGCAACTCTTTTCCTTGGCATTGACTGAAGTGTGCACTGGGGGGATTCCAATTTGTTGGCCTTCTATATTTATATTACAAAAGCATTCTAGTGAATAAAACAAGGAGAAGTAGCTGATCTTCACAAACGGAAATGAGAAAAATAGAATAAAAATGAGAGATCAAATCTAAAATTTGGCAGCAAAAGAAGATTGAGTTGCATTTGTAACTAAAAAAAGGCCATACGTCATAGAAAACAGTTTGGTCCAAAATAGCACGCATCACTTTCATTTTTGGCTCAATTTGAAGCCTTATATCTCAAGAGAAAGGAAAATGTGTTTGGGGACTGATCTCTTTGTATCACAGGATGCTGTAAAAGAAAACATTCAAGGCTAAAGAAATAAAATGAAGACTGGCATGATTTAGTTTGTCAAAAGACTACAAAACTCCTGCCCATAACTCAAAATTCACTTTGAATATCCCAAATTTTGATTCCTCCTGACTACCTTTAACTCTCTATCATTCATGGCAGAAACTTCACCCATTTTACCATTGCAGCAAGCTGACCTGATGAATTTTTACTCCCAAAATTCAGAAAGGGGCTTTGCTAATAATGTATTACAGAACCTGAAAACATTCTGGATATCTGGCAAAAGCAGTCCTCTTATCTGGAATATCCCCATCTCAGTGAACTATGGGAAATTATATCCTTCAATCCAGAATGTTTTTCAAGTAACACTTACTGAAACTTTTTCCTTTGGCCTTCTATTAGCTTTTTTAACCGACCTTCCCCTTTTAGAATTTCTTGAATGCTCCAATACATCCGCATTCCTTCTCCTTCGTGTTCTTATCCTATTATTACCTGCAACATTTCTACGGACACCGACTTGATTTCTACGTTCATCCACATTTTCACCATCGCTGTTACTATCACCTTCAACTTCTGCATCTGATGAGTCAAACAACTCTCCTTCATGTTCTTCTCCATTATCATCAACATCCCTTTCTCCATTATCTTCAGAATTAGACATTTGCTTTTGTTGTTGAGTATTTAAACCAGGTTTGGTTAATGGTTTATTACCTTCCTTCACCATGTTCATGAGGTGGATATACTGACTCCTCAGCGCCATCAGTGGATGATTCTCAATAAGTGAACCCCTTCTATAACCCTCCCTTAAAACAACCGTGTAAGTCCCAATCTTATTTGACAAATAGAATATTCCTGGGTGGTAGAGTAATGCTCTCTTAAACCTCGAACGAAGACCAAAGTACTCGCCAACATGCAAAATATTCTCCCTGTCTGTCTTCTTTGCGATAAGTATATGAAGCAGCTCATGTAAAACCCCAACTGCCCATTTATCAAATTCATCACTTTTAGGCAGAAGATGAGATGCATTTTCATATGGGGAAACATAAGGTAACTTTTGCCACTCATCCACCCACTTCTTTAACTTTTTATCCATCTCGAAGCCTTTAGAGTACCGCAAAGGGAAAGCAGCAGGCATTCCCTTTGTATAACATGATTCTGTTTTCATCATCTTCCTCTCCATTGCCGAAGTGGCCAGGTCATTTTTCCAACATACCAATTCAAGCATTCTTGCCTCCCTCGACCCAGATTGAGGTACTTTGGTGTCCACCACTTGAAAATAGTCAGGAAACTCTGGTACTATGCTCTGCACATAATCTTCAGGAAGACCCAGATCCCATTTCAAGCGATCAATGACACGTAATGGTATTTTGTGAATTCTTGATAGCATTAGGAGCTTTAGAAGTTGATCTGCAGCTTGTTGTCTACAATTCTCACTCTGATAGATCAACTGCTCGTCAGCATCGAGTTCAAGGACTTCAGAAGTAAGACGGATATGAGGCTGGATGCCAATTCCACCGGGAAGGAATTCCT
Source organism: Datisca glomerata (assembly GCA_003255025.1). Lineage (NCBI taxonomy): Eukaryota > Viridiplantae > Streptophyta > Magnoliopsida > Cucurbitales > Datiscaceae > Datisca > Datisca glomerata. The sequence goes on along the minus strand of QANY01011423.1, from coordinate 180,529 downwards.
CAAAAACTGAGGGGTACTTTCTGATAAAATCAATGGGCCGAAGTGGAATTTCTAGGGAATCTCTATTCTGTGCTATTATGGAAATGGGAGCAGACTTTGAGGGCTCTGATTTGATAAAATTCTTGACGTTTATCAACGGCAAGAGGTTCTTTTCCTTCTCGACAGCATGGTCGAGGCCACGGTCTCTGACCCATTTTATTGTGGAATCTACTAGGGTCCGGAGGTGGGTTTTCCGGTGCTGGTTGTGTTGGGGACAGTATGGGTTTGATAAAGCGCGGAAGATAAACTTCATGTGGAAAATTTTGCTGGGCTCCCTCTGTTTTGTTGTCTTGTCTCTCACTTTCAGGTTGTTCCGTTCACTGTCAAGACAAGATTACTCAGTTTTGTTGGAGGATGACCAGATAAATTGAAAGCGTCCCCCATCAAAATGAACAAAAACAAACTATCCAGCGGTTGTAATATGATAGTAAGAGCAACTATTAAAATAGAAAAGGGGCAAAAATTGATTATAATGGCAACATCATTTACACAAGGCAATGCAGAAAACCACTTTTTTTGGGGTTTTGGGGGGGGGGGGGTGTCAATTTCCATGTAGAGAAAAAGAGCAAATACCTGATAGCAAGAAGGTGATAGGTATTGCAGTCAAGAACGCAGTCAAGAACGCAGTCGAGAAAATTGGAAGAAATAGGACATCGGGACGTAAAAATGATTTTTTTCTTCGATAAAACCTAAATTCTCGAAGGTTTTAACAAGTGTGTTCAAGTTCGGTTCATGTCAATAAAACCACTAAATTGACTTAAAACCCTGAATCAATAAATCTTACACGCAAAATACAAGAAATCTTAAAGTACCTTCGATAGAAAGCTTGTGAGAGAGAGCGAGAGAGATGGCAAAATGCCGCTGAGATGGAGGCTGAGACGAGGCTGTGACGAAGCTCAGTTACCGAAGAGAAAATGACAGATATAGCTGCTACGGCGAGGAGATGCGACGGTGGCTAAGGCCTGCAATGGAGAGATGTCGCGGGGGCTAGCTCGATGGAGAAGGGAGCTTGTGCTAGACCAATGCATGAGTAAGATAGAGGAGACATGAACGATTTTTCGAATTATATACCATTTTCGTTGAGAGAAAAAAATGTTTTAGTTCAACAAAATTTAATTAAAAATTAATGATATCACCAAATTTACTTCATTTCTTAAATTATTTATATATTCTTCATCTTCCTCTTATTCCTCATCTTCTTCCACTTCTTCTTTCTCTTCTTCCGCCTCCTCCTCCTCTTACTTTCGCTTCCTCCTCTTCTTCCTCCATTCTTGCTCTTCTTCATCCTCTTCTTCCTCTTCCTCATTTTCCTCCTCTTCCTCATCATCATCTTCCTCCTCTTCTTCCTCCTCCTCCTCATCATCTTCTTCTTCTTCTTTTTCTTCTTCTTCTTCCACTTCCTCCTCTTATTCTTCCTCCTCATATTCTTCCTTTTCGTCCTCCTCCCCGTCCTCCTCTTCCCCTTCCTCTCCTCATCTTCATCCTCTTCCTCTTCCTCATCTTCCTCTTCCACCTCCTCCTCCTCTTCCTCGTCGTCCTCGTCCTCTTCCTTGTCGTCCTCGTCCTCGTCCTCTTCCTCCTTTTCCCCTTCTTCCTCTTCTTCCTCTTCGTCTTCCTCTTCTTCTTCTTCTTCTTCCTCTTCCTCTTCCTCTTCTTCCTCTTCCTCTTCCTCTTCTTCCTCTTCCTCTTCTTCTTCGTCTTCCTCTTCTTCTTCTTCTTCTTCTTCTTCTTCTTCCTCTTCTTCTTCTTCTTCTTCTTCCTCTTCTTCTTCTTCCTCTTCTTCTTCCTCTTCTTCGTCTTCTTCTTCGTCTTCTTCTTCCTCTTCTTCTTCTTCTTCCTCCTCCCCTTCCTCCTCCTCCACAGGTTGACATCCGATCCAACCTAGTAGTAAGAAATCCGCCAAAAGCAACCAAAATATTCCTTGGTGAATAGGGCGAAAACTTGAACTACGCACATACATACTTTTAAAAAAAGGTAAAGCCAACAGACATATAAAAACTGGTGCTATTGCAGCTACACCTCTGATTTGTCAGGTATACTACGAAGAATGGCATGGATCGGTAGGAAATACCATTCCGACACAATATGAGGCGGGGTGGACATCGGATTAGCAGGTATATAATTGTCGGGATGCCCCAAAACATTAGGAGCATAAAAAATCCAAATAGAAAAAAAGATAGCAAAAGCTACCCAACCTACTAGATCCTTTACATAAAAATAAGGGTAAAAAGCAATTTTATTCATCTCTGAATGTACACCCAATGGATTATTTGATCCATATTTATGCTCCTCCTCTTCTTCTTCTTTGAGCCATTCCTTTTAAGGCGAGACAGAATGGGTGGGCACGAGCAGTCTGATGTCCGAGTAAAAAATGAAAAGAGCACAGCAAAGAGCTCGATCAATTGTCGGAGATCACTTGGAAATATGGTTGGGAACAACACTATAAAGAAGTAGACATATTCGTCTGACCAGGCTAAGCTCGCTCAATGAGTTAAATTCAAGTTTTTCTAGTGGAATTAGAGTTTCTTTCTTCTAAACTGGAAATACACGCTTTTATTAAGGGTTTTTTCCCTCGAGTACCCACCTCCCTTGCCTAACCCCCTAGTTTAGGCTCATTAATTACTTTTACAACACTTATATAATAGCCAAATCACTAAAAAAACTTTTGCTATAAGTTCTTTTTCACAACTTCAGTAATAGCCCTCCATTAGTCGTTTTCTTGCTCGTTAGCACTTTAGAAGATTGCATGGCGTTAGGATTGAACATAGAAAGGGATTTTTTTAGCTGACTTTACTACCTTTTCTTGATCATCATGGCTTTTTCCTTTTGCTCTTCTTTAATGAGCACTCAAAACTCAAGTGACATTTCTTCTTGCAGGATTAACACTCTATGTTTTTCAAGTCCTTCTACACTCACTTTCTGCCAACTCCCCTCTTTCCATCTTTCCTTTTAGAGTTTACCACTCTTCATAGCTTCTTAAAGTTTTATTGAACTGGTTTCATCTGGTCTTTTTAGTAGGAAGTGGTAAGCAAAGCGTTACTAATCAAATACCAAATAGAAGCAAATTCCCCCCAGTGAAGACACTCTGGTTCAAGTGGGGCCGCTCTCTAGCTAGGTTATGATTTGTCATGTCCTCATTCCATTGGTGGATCCTTTTTTTCCTATCTCACTCGTCAGTTTATCTATTTATGATGAACTAACTGACTGAAACCTTTCCAATGCGGTCGGGAAAAGAGTTTTGAAAAGGAATACCTTACTCTTTCTTTCATTCATATTAGCCTCCCTGCTAAAATGATCAACGATTACCTACCTTGATGCATCTGGCTTTTTTGGTTGGAAGAGGCCTCGCCCAGAAGAATTGTACCGGTCATATCTGATTTGGAGCTGGTAGCGACATGAGGAAAAGGTCCAGAATGGTGTATTTTATTTGTGAAATTACGAATAGGACTTCTGAACTTAATTGGGGGCTCGTTTTTTATGTTATGGATCAATCAAGTTGAAACTAGAAGATGTAATGAGAAAGGTTTCGAAATTTTATTTCTTTTGCAAGTTGTCACAATTTCCTGATTTAAGGATTTCTCGATTTTTGAATTTCTTTAAGTCAGGATTTCTTTGAGGAAGCCTAAAAAGATGTTAGTTGTCTTTCTTAGTAATAGCTTTGTCTTTCTAGATGGAGAGCTAAGAGTGTTTTATCTAAGGTAATCGCTTGAACTATGACGGAACGAAAGCCCAAAGAAAGAAAGAGGTAAACTCCCCAACTCGATCAATGGGTGCTCAGGTTCAAGGGAAAAATAAATAAATTTCCAAACCTTTCTCATTACATTTTCCAGTTCCAACTTGATCGATCCATAACATAAAAAAACGAGTCCTCTAAAAAAGTCAAAACCTTTTGAATGACCCTTTTAACGCCCGACCAGGTACCATACTACTTTTAGGTGAATTATTTAGGCCTTTCAAAAGTCTTTTTTTTTTCAAAAAAAAGAGGGTTCTGGTAATACCTAATCAACTATTAGGTTCTTTATCTACCTCAAACAACTGACTCGGTCTTCCCTCCACGATTCCAGAAAGACCTCAAACACGAGTACCGTCAATACCGTGAACTCTCCCTTTCCTCTCTTTTCTCTCTGACTATTACCACATTCTTGGTTTATAATTTCATCCTTAGTCACTGCCATAATTGGTAGATAGTTAGTGGAATGGACCCATTACTCATGCCAGCGGAGGAAGGAAAAGAGGCCCACTACGAGAGGAGAGAGTGATTCAGCTGCTAACAAGCGCTGGTTTTTCATGAAATCAATGGTTATTCGGGAAACGTATGTTGATGAAGAGGTTATACGTAGTATAAAAAAGGAAACCAGGGGCAGATTCAACCTAGGCTTCATTTGAAGAGATGAATAAAGGTCCTTCATGCCTATTATAACTAGTTACTTCAGTTTTATATTGGCGGCTTAAAACTCTTATAACCCCATCTCTCTTTATTGATCTAAGCAAGATATGAATTATTTGAAATGAATGGAATGAACAATTCATCAAAAACTCTAGTTTAAGGGAAAAGATAGACATATAAACTAAATGACATCTAACAGAAGCCTAAGCTCGAAAGAATGAGAGAGAAGAGGCTTCTGACTCATAAGCTACTAGCCCAAAAGCCTTTCCAACTATGTCTATGTTACTTACTAGCTAGCCTAACAAGAGAAGTACTAGCCAATGGAAGTACTTACTTAGCCTACCGAGCCTATCAATAAAGGAGAGGCGGGCAGAGAGCTGGCTAAGCCATATTTACATAGTAGAATGAAGTACTTCATGACACTTTAGTATCAATGGACGTATTGAAGCTAATCCTTCATCCAGTTCCTGAGCAAAGACCACTCAAGGAAATAATGAATCAGGAGCCACCTTTAAATCCGAAGGTTTCATCGCTTTAAGAAGGAAGGAGATAATGAAACCTCAAAGATAAGGAAGCAAAATCCCACTCAACCAAGCCACAATTCTAATGGATAGTGATTGTGACCCCGAGACAATCAAATCATTTCAATAGTACAGGTGTTGTCGTGCCACGAGGCACGGCCATGGAAGTAATGAAAAAGAAAAAGTTATTTAGTTGGACCATCTGGTTTATCTGATCAAGTTTCGCTTCTCTAGATAAGATGAGACGCTAAAAATTAAAGTGTTCGAAACGCATATCGAAAAAGTACGAATGAAGCCGACCATTAATGACTAGTTCGAACACCAGAAGCGGTCTGATCAAATAAGGGGTCTGACCGCTCTTAGAAAATGAAAGAAAAAAAAGCTTTCTAGAAAGATTTTATTGATGGTCGGAAGTTCAAGAGGTGAACATACTTCCACTACTCCCAAGTTTAGTTCATCGACACTCCTAATCTGGGACTAGGGAGATCCCCTAGATGTCCATTTTTGTGCCTCTCCCCCCCTAAATAGTTCATTTCATGGATCAAGCAATTCAACACTAGAGTGCAGCGCAGGGCTTCCTCTTTGAGTGGATGCCCCAGCAGAACAGTCAACTAAGAGTCAACAATTAGAATTGACTAAAGAAGCTAAATGAGAACAGTCTTATCTTAAGGGCCAATCAAATGAACGTGAACGAGTTGGTCCACTTGCTAATCAGCTTGATCAAGTAGGGCAAGTGGAGTTAGAGTCTTTACTTTAAGATATGGGACTTAGGCGGGGAACCTCAGTTAAGCAAACTAGTAAGATAATCAGTCATCTAATCTTAGGCCTTATTACCTGACCTATCAGCCAGCAAGTAAACTACTTTATTCCCTTGAAATCTAAGTAAGGAGTTGGCAGCGTTTCGAGCTAGGATAGGAGATCGCCCAACCTTGCGATATCTCTTTCTGAAGCAACTATAACAGAGGGTTCCCTACCCACCGGTGATTTCCCCCCGCTCTGACTTATGTTATAACAAGCAAGAAAGATTCGATTTACCTTGACTTTTCACTTTAGCGTATAAAGACGTCAAAGGAGTAGGGGTTTTCTTGTATGCTTCTCCCCCTCTATGCTTTAATGCAAAGTGAACCCTTTGGGACAAGCTTTATGTCTGAACGGAGGGTAGAAATTACAAATTTCTCATTAATAGATTTTGCATGCATACCTCTAAAAAATCCAAACAAGAAAGAATAGGGAATAAAGGAGAATCCAAAGGTCACCTTTAGATGTTGTCGTGACGTTTTGGTTACAAATGTTGTTGGGGTCTAGCTTTATGGATGGATTTAGTCAACGAAAGTCCCTAAAACCCAATCAATATAAAAGATTATTCATACATAGCACAGTCTAAGCGAACCCACTTAAAATCTTTACTAAACTATGATCGGCCATCATATTAGCAAATAAATGTATTCATGAGTTAATGCGCAAAACCAATTAGGGATTCGCTCAAAGAGTACTACAAAAGGTGCTAATGGTAGTGGGACTCCTGCGGGTAATGATAAGCTTAAAAAATGAAGTCCATTTCTTTGAAATCCCACTATAGTAATACCAATTAAAAAATGATAGACTCAAAGTAATGAGAAAATGACTTGTAACTGTAAAGCTACACGGCCATGCGCGCTTTATGTAGTGGGGTCTTCCTAAACTGGAAATACACGCTTTTATTGAGGGTTTTTCCCTCAAGTACCCACCCCCTTGAGGCTTCTTTCGGAATGCATTGAAAAGCTCAACGCGCTCGTATCTAAGTCAGGGGTTGTATAAGAGGATATGAGGATATGGATTTCACCTTATAGGGAATAGGTTGATGAAACAACAACAAGCAACGGAGCCAGACTTATGAAGTGCGTTCAGATGCACTTTACACTAAAAAAAATGGGAACCCTAGTTTAAAATATGAAATAAGTTTGTAAGAGGAGAGTCGACGAAGGTTATTGAAAAGTAAAGCGCCAAGGCGGTTTGAAGGCAGTTTCAAGGGGGTGGGTACAAAAATATTTGAGTGGAGATCTTCCTTCCCCCTTGTTAATTACCAAGAACTTCGTTGCCACTAGTGGCGAAGAACAATTCGACCATCCCACCCCAAAACAACTCGGAGCCTAAAGAGAAGAGAGTTCAGTCTACAAGAAGTAGCCAAAGCTTTAGCCATTGGACTACATCTATCCTACCTAAAGAGTCACCCTTTTTTTCGTTCTTCGAATGATGCTAGTGGAGACTCCTTCCGGCTTTAGTGGATGCACCGAAAGGTACGTATGGTGGGTGGACGTATCGAATCGAAATAAGATCTCAAATTGACATCTTGATACACTGATTTCCTTCTCGCGAACAATGGGAGTGCCTAGCGCCCATAGGGGAAAAGCTCATTTTCCTTTCAAGGTAAAGAGGTGCATAAAAAAGGGCTGGCCCGTCAAAAGTATGGTTCCTTCACGAACGAAGTTAAGATTCAACAAGGTTTCGTAGAATGAAGGGAGTGTACACAGGCATCCATTTTCTTGCTCGTTAGCGCTTTAGAAAGATTGTAGGGCTTTAGGCTTGACTAAGAATATAGAAAGATGAGATGTGTCCTACACTTGAAGAAGTACATCGAATTTTAGAGATATCCTTTAATGTCCTTTTTGTACCTAGAGAAAGATAACCTCGAGAGAGCAGATGACCAGTAAAGTAGGTGCTTCCATATTGTTCCTGTTGCGTAGGTATGAGGTAATTCACAGCGCTAGCAGATCAGAAGTATGGAAGTCGGTCCCCACCCTTCTATAATAGGGAGCAGTCCTACCTATAGAATGGGAATGTTCATCCTCTCTTAAAGTCCTTTATGGATTTCGAGTCGGGAATATAGTAGTTTTTTAGTAACACAGTCTTTTTAATCAATTGAATAGATAGACCAATTGGGTAGATGGTGGGAAATTCAAATGCTCTTTTTGGCATTCTTTTTTATTTGAGTTTAGCATCACTTTCTTAGTTCCTATATCCCAGTTAAGGCTATCAACTGATTCATTCCTCTTTCCTACTCTTGCCTTGTTTGCCTGGTTAGACGAATCTGTTTATTTCTTTATAGTGCTCTTCCCAACCATATTTCCAAAGTGATCTCCAGACATAGAGATTCGCTTGGAGCATCTCATAATGACCCTGATGTGTTTTGCTCAAGAGGTTAATGAATCCTTTTGGCTAGCTTCTAAAAACGATCACAAATAATGAGCAGACCAGCCCCCGTTTATATGAGGACTCATATCATAACGTATTTGTGAATAAAGAACTGCACTCATAGTTAGTTAACATAGGTGTCTTTCTCGGTTGACGGATGAGATGGATACATATGTAGTTTGGTAATGTTATTGTCATCTTGATGATATATTAAATAATAGACTCTCAAAACGTTGGGCGAGAGGGAGGCTGTGCGTCACCTTGGCTACAGATTTTTTGGTTGGTTGATTATCTGAAATCACCTCTTGAAAAAAAAAGGCCATCAGGTTCCGACCCATAAATGAATAAGAAGCGAGGTGACGGTCTTTCATTAAAGGGGGGCAAAGGGGTGGGGCTTTGTATAGTCAATCAAATGTAGTTTTAGTGAGTTCCTTAGTGACTGACTGACCATTTTTTATTATTTTATTTTTTATTAAAAAAGATAATCTGAAATTGGGTGAAAATCTATGTATTTCACTGAGGGCGTAAAGCCCTATATATACATGTAAAAAAGCATAAAAATGGGAAAGTGCTAGATACAGCAATACCTACTTACTATATACAGAAGATACAGAATCCACCCATCCATTCGCTTGAAGGCTGCATGAACACTTTTGACCCCTACCCATGTGATAGTAGGTCATATCCATTCCTCAAAAAGACAACAACGGATCTTGTACAGGAAGGCGGTCCTAACCACAATCACTCAGTATGGACAACCAAAGATCGGTCAGTCATCCTCAATGGCCCGCACCACACCGTTGGGATAAGGATCATTAAGGTTAGTCCTGAATGAGATAGATGAAGGGCTCGACTAGAAAGGTTTGGGCAAGTGTTTCAAGCTAGTCCCCTCCCTCGCCAGTGCAGCAGTAGGCTTTTAGCAGCATAGCTCATGGAGCAGGTGAATCCGCAAAAGTTTAAGTAAGGATTGGACCCTATTCTATAATCGAGAAGCTTCATACTTGTGAAGAAAGTCAAATAGGTTTGAGATAGATTTATTTAAACCATTACAGAAAACAAGAGTCTCGTCCAATGATGAAGATAGATGATCTACCACAATTGTCATATCCAAAAAGTGCTTTTTGGAATAGAGAAGATAATCCCCTGCTAAGTGCTTCCTCCGTAATAATGAAGAGTCAAGGGTTCCAAACCTTGACGAAGTACTCTTGAGCTTATAAGGAAACCATAAGATGATCCATTGACCAATAAATAAAAGTTTTTCTTTTTCAAACAACTTTTTATGAATAAAATGAAAGTGTTTGAGAAAGAAAACTGACCCATGACTTAAAATAGGAAATCTCATTCCAGATGATCGTATGCCTTCATCATATCAAGTTTGAAGATGATATTGCCTCCATAAGTGTGCCTATCAATTTCTCTCACAAGTTCATGAACAATGGTTATGTTAATAGATTTAAAACAAACTTTAATAAAGACTTTCCTAGGAAATTCATACGATATTACAACTTTTAGTGTTCTATGATTCACCTCCGAATAATGAGTAGTGCGGTACATAGGAGGTTGGTCATTCTTAACGTGGTGTATAGCACGAAAAAACTTACCGGAGGTGAATCATAAAAAAAGGTTTGGAAATTTATTTCTTTTTCCTATTGAACCTGAGCACCCATTGATCGAGTTGGGGAGTTTACCTCTTTCTTTCTTTCTCTCTTCCTAAATTGGAAAAACACAGTTTTATGGAGGGTTTTTTCCCTCGAGTACCCACCCCCTAGTTTAGGCTCATTAATTGCGTGTATAATCAAACCAGGCTGAATCTAAGGTGAAAGCCCTTACGTGGTATCCGATTTCTTCTTTGTTGACAACAAAAGTCTATTTACATGAATGTAATGTAATTGAAGATAGTAGAGGAATAAAAACTTCTGGGTGCCTTCCTATGTTGGAACTCCCGCCAAGCGTTCACTGCTTCTACACCTCCTCATGGTCCTAAAAACTTATGCAAGAAAAGTTTGCAACTAAGGGAAAACTTCTCTTTTCTTTCCTGCCCTTTCCCTTCTTTACTATTCTGTTAGTGGAATACGTCCTATAACTTCTTGTTTGCATCAACTTGAAATGCTACTTGCCTTTAGGTTTCTAAAAGATAGGATAAATGAGAATGTAGTTGTCTTCTTATTGGTAGTCGGAGAGTGGGTAAAGGGTACCAAGGGATTCAATCAAAGAAAGGGAAAGAAGAGTTCACGAGCAGGTATACAAGAAAGATCGAACTTTCTTTCACCTGAATTATGACATTTGAGTTTCTGGTATAGGCTCTCCTACATGAGATTGAATTGGGGACTCATTTTTTATGTTATGGATTGCGTTCCACGAATTTGCTTGTAATAGCTTCTTGAATCTATTTCTTAGTTCAAGATCCCTCTTATTAATTGGAATCAAAGGTATTCGATCATCCTATCACTTTTCGTTCATCTCACTTTTTGCTCAGGTTCAAAGGCACATCACTTAGACTGCTAAAAACCGATGCAAACAAAGTTCCTCAGTACCTATGGACCGAAGCGTTTCACAAACAAGTGCATATTCATTACTGACGTTGACTATTATTGGTGACTCCCCTCATCAAAATCTTTTTCAAAAGATTCCAGACTCTTCCTATTTCAAAGCCTTTGGGTGTCTCTATTTTCCTCATATTGATGCAAAACAAGTTTTCTCAACATAAAATTGTTGGAGTCTATCTTTGTTGGATATAGTGAAGAACATAAAGATAAAGGGAAGTTTTGACCAGTTTGATGAAAGTCGATTTTTCTCTTGTATCCTTTGTAGGTTAAGAATGCGTTGGCAGTCTCAGCTTGCTTCAAGACTGACAGGGGTACACATCTGGTTCATTAGCAAAACCAATCATAGACTATCTTTCCTAACATGCTTTTCCAGCCCATATCTTTCCACCTTCAGCACATGAGCTTTCGAGAGCCCGGCCCAGATCTAAACGATTTTTTATTTATGTCTTCTGTCTTTCAGCTCAGCGGGATCCAGAGAAAGACAGACCTACCTACCATTTCTAAGTGGCAAGATCAATTAAAAATTCGTATATCAAAATGACTTTTGGCATCACCGGAAGGATCAAAACCACATTCATGGGTCGACAGTTTTTTGGGTCAAATAGGAAGAACTAGAACCCTCCTCGATGTAGAGCATTTTCCACCTAAGAGAATCACGATTTTACTCGGAGAAGGCTTCCCTATAGCCTTAGAGTAAAGGTAGTTAACCCTTTTCTTCTCATTAGCCTCCAGGGTAGCTCAAATTGTAAGTCATTTCCACTACTTAAGAAAAAAAAAACTTGAATTAGATCTTGGAAATGATCGACTCAAATAGATGCTCATCATTAGATTTTTTTTCCTCCTCTTCCTATCAGAAGCATCCAGCAGCGTCATGCCAGTAGAAAGAGTTAAGCTACTAAGCTAAGTTGCTGTTGGGGAACTCGGTAGCATCTTTTTTAGATATCTCAAAATTAGAGCTATTAGCTTAGCTGGAGTTTTACTTGGCCGGCTAACCCAATCAAGGAAACAATTCTGAATGAGGGTCGATTACTCAAAAGTTAACCAATCTTGTTCATCTACAGATGCCAATAAGCAAATAGTCATGCCGGGATCAATAAGAAAAACTATACCTTACGATTGAATTGAATAGAGAAGGGTGACAACCAGGACTCCAAAGCGTGCAACATGATATTTTCTGAAGCAAGGGCCCCTTCTGCCTTTAAGGCTTTCCTAAGGGGTCTATTTCAGTGCTTCTTAGGGTATGGCCTTCCTCAGCAAAGAGATCTGATTTTTATATACATGTATCAGTTCGTGGAAGAGTGAAAGGGTCACCATTACTACGGATCTCCCCCTAATCTTAGATAGGTCGTCTGAGGGTTTGCCGCGTTCATTGCTATGCTTACACACTAGGCTACCCTTCTCCAAAAGCTCCGCGCGACCACCTACCACTAGTCTTCGACCGGAGGGGTTTATTGCATAAAAACGCTGGGACTAGAGCTAGAGACGCTTCATTTTGTTTCGTTCTCATTCTTCATTTTATTCTTCTTGAATCCAAGGGGGACTTCTCATATTTAGAATCATTCTGTGGTGTGCTCTATTTACTATTCTTTCTCACTTTCTTCTATTTACCATGTGAGAGTTCAGTGAACCGTGAGCAGGCGCGGGGAAGGAAAGGCTAAACGCTAACCAAATGGGCCACCCAAAACCTAGAGCTAACATTAAATTCGAAAATCAGTGTTGGATCCAGGCTATCCGAGAAACGCAGACTGAAGCAGAGGATCTTCATCTTGAAAGCTTTAGATCCATCTTGAAAAGTTCAAACATTAAGACCCCCTTCCCTTTTTGGAGAAGATCTTAGTTTCCATGAAGGGCAGTTTTGGCCGGTTTGGTGAAAGTCAATTTTTCTCTTGTATTCTTCATAGGTTAAGAATCCCCTCAACGTATCATGTTACAGTTGGTTAGATACAATGTGCTAGCAGTCTCAACTTGGCAGGATGGGAATGAAGGTCGAGGAGCAAGTAAGAAAAGGTTCTTCCTCTTCTTCATATTCTTCCTCCTCTTCCTCTTTGTCCTCTTCCTCCTCATCTTCGTCCTCCTCCTCCTCGAGACGCAATCAAATTCTCATTCTCTTATTTTTTGGACATAGAAAATGGGTCAAGCAATTACTCGATTGCATACTAGCAAAATAAAAATAACAAATTAAAGGGTTCAAGTAGTCATAAACAACTACTTGAACCCTTCAAGTAGTCACATGGTGTATGTGTTGTTGACTTGAAAAATAAAAAAACAACTACTTGAAGGATTCAAGTAGTCATAAACAACTACTTGAACCCTTCAAGTACTCAACATTCTCATTCTCCTATTTTATTGGACACAAAAAATGGCTCAAATAATTATGCGATTGTTTACTTGCAGAATGAAAATAACTACTTGAACCCTTTAAGCAGTCACTTGGTGTATGGGTCGTTAACTGAAAAAAAATGACTACTTAAACTTTTCAATTAGTCCTAAATAACAACTTGAAACCTTTCAAGTAATCACCTGATGTTTGAGTTACTGACTGATAAAACAAAAATTGTATTGAAGATATTGAGTATATCCAACAGTACATGGATGATATTGTTAAAATTAATTTCCAATCTTCCAGTTTTAATCCTCAAATCAGGGAGTTTATCCAGTCTAGCACTCCTAGAAGATCCTTTTTTGAATCCACTGTCAATAATAGCCAAAATCTTAGAATCCATCAATTTGAACAAGAATTAAAAAAATAAAAAATAAAAAATTTAAATCTTAAAAGCATCACCATAAATTCTCAAGTCAATCATCCAGTCTTTGATAGTAAGCTTGAACAATCTGAAGAAACTGAATATGATTTCCAAGGAGCCTTAACTCTTGTCAACCCCCAACTTTTAGTTTTAAATTTAGGCACCTTAAGCTAAGAATACAAACCTGATTGGAAGGGTTTAAGCCAACACATGAATGACCCAGTCAATCTCAATAGACGCAATAGGTTCAGAGAGACATACAGTATGGAGCAAAGAAAAAACATCGTTGCTGAATGGAAGGCGTTCATGCAAGAATTTAGCGTTGATATGTTTTTTCTTGATTAAATTGAGGATATTTATGAAAAGAATATTAAAGTAATTTCCAACAACAAATGGGTCAAGGAAAACTCCAGTATGGTGTCTTCTAGCCATGCCCCACTTGAGAAAATTATATTTAATCACAAAAATTCTTTAATTACCGTTTCTCCTTTTAAGATTTCAAAGGAAGAAGAACCATATAAAAAAGTTGTTGAACAACTTAATTACACCAATCAAAATTTAATAACAATAGGAAAATAATTAGATAAAATTGATAATAAAGTTAATTTTCATGAACCTAAATCTAATGAATCTTTGAAACAAACTACTTTAATAAATATTCAGATAAAACTACTTTGAATATCATTCCCCTCAATAAAAAGATTGATAAAATGCTTCAAGAATTGAAGAATAAATATGTTGAATCATCTTCTTCTGTTAAGATTATTAACCAAGACAGTAATTCTGATTCAGAAAGTCATAAGTCAGATTCCATCTATGAATAAACTATAATCCATGAATCTTCAACCATTAACAATATTGAAGAAAAAATTAAAAATTTAGAAATTAATAAACTGGAAAGAAAGTGGCATAAAAAGCATATTCCTTAAGATATTCAAATTATACAAATGGAATATTGATGGTCTTTCAGAACAGGAAGTAATAAACAAATTATAGCACATGACTATGGTAGCCAACAATTACGTTACCACACATAATTTGCCTCACAATGAGGTAATAAAGCTTTTAGTCACTGGATTCACAAGAATGTTTCATTCCTTATGTGAAAAGTATCTCACTAAAGAATCTAAAAATGCCATCTTTACAGTAGTAAAGATTGATGCTGAAAGAACCCCAATTCTTGGAGAGGGTCAGGAAACAATGCATGATGCCATTAATACAATTTTTTACATAATAATTGAACATTTCATTGAAACGCCAAATAATGTCACTTTGCGTATCCATGGCCAATTAACCAATCTTAGGTGTCCTACCCTAAGTGATTTTGACTGGTACACAAATATATTTTTGTCTAGAGTAATGTCTAGGGATGATAGTAATCAGCCATTTTGAAAAGAAAATTTTATCAATGGCTTACCAAATTTGTTTACCCACAAAATTAGAACAGTCTTTAGTGATGACCTAAGAAATATAGACTATAATAGTCTCACCTACGGTACAATTATTACCACAATATAAAAATAAGGTCTAACAATGTTTATAGACATGAAAATTAATAAACAAATTAAAAAGGAAAAAAAACTGCCAAATACGTAGGAAATTTCTATGAGCAATATGAGTTACCCGCTATTGCTCATTCTCAAAAGAATAAGAAAAATTCTCATTTGAATCCTAGAAGAATTTACAAACCTTATAGGAAAAAATTCCACAAATAGAAAATAATATTTTCGACAAATTCTTTTCTAAGAAAAAGAAATATTCAAAAAGAAATTCAATAAAAAAAATGTTGATAAAAGTAATTAAGTATTTTAAATGTGGCCAGAATGGTCATTTTTCCAACACTTACCAAATAAGAAATAAAATTAATCAATTAAAAATCTCTGAAGAAGATAAACAAGAATTGTTTAGAATTATAGAATCAATAGATTACTATGAAAGTAGTATTGAAGATTTAGGAGAATTTGAATTCTCTGAATTTGATGAATCAAACTTTTCAAGTTCTGACAGTAATTTTCCTAACATCTCTATGGTGTGCAGAATAGCTGTTGTCAGAAAAATATCAATGTTCTAAATAAAATGAAGAATTAGAAAATATTTTGTTAGATTTAATTAGTAAAATTAAAAATTTTGAATTAAAACAAGAATACCTTGAAAGACTTAGGAAGATAATTCAAAAGAAAAAAAATACTAAGTCTAATAATAATACCACAAACCTTTCACAAACTCTTGAAAATTAAGCAAAGTTAAAGGAAAGGAAAAAGAAGTTATTTTACAGGAACTTCAAAAAAAATATTAAAATTAAAATAAAAGAATTAAAATATTCAAACACAGAAATAATAAAAGAATTAAATCTTTTAAAAATAGAGAATTTATTTTAAAATCATGAACTAGGAGAACCTAATAAATCCTCAATTTCTGATAATAAGATTGAAGTACATATTATCAACAATTAAGATGATGATAACTTCATCTAAATCCTTAATGACATCAAAATAAAAAATGACACATAATGGTCAGAATAATAGTATAAGATTTTTATTTCACTTTAATGGCTCTTATTGATTTAGGAACTGATTTGAATTGTATGCAAGATTGATTTTTTCTTACCAAACACTTCAAGAAGACAAAAAAATCGTCGTCCTCTGCAAATAGTACTAGAAATCCCCAGTGTTCATATTTGCCAAGACAATGGATGTTTTAAAATAGCATTTGTCACAATGAGAAATTGAAAACTTTAAAACTAAACTGTGTTTATAAAACTGTGAATTTAATTTCATGTAAAGAAAAATAATTATGTTTTCTACAAGATAAAATAAAATTCAAAAGAATTGAAGAACAATTTCAAAATCCTGCTCTTAAAAAATAAATTAAGATCTTTAAAGAGAAAATTTGTAAAAAATTGTATAATACATTTTGGCAAATCCAGACATATGAAATTGATAAATACAAAATTAGATTTGGCCGTTATAAATAGAAAATAATGTTATTTGATCTTAAAATACTCCAAGTGATTTCCAGAATATAATGAATGAAATTTTAATCAATTTATTGATTTCTCAATTGTTTATATTAATGATATTCTCATAAAATAACATTGGAAACACCTTGAATTATTTGCTAAGATAATAAAGCAAAATGGTTTAGTTATCTCCGTAAGTAAAATCAAACTATTTCGAACAAAGATTAGGTTTTAGGATTTGAGAAAAATTGATCGAATCATACAATTAATAATAAATTTCAAGATAATCTATTAAATCAAAAATTTCATTTAAAAATTGATTGCAAATCTGTAAAACATGTTCTGACATTACTTCCAAACAAAGTTTTGCGAGGTAATTGTCTATTTTTAATATTTTTTATTTCAATATTTAATTTATTAAAGATATTAATAATCCAATTCCTGACTTCGTACTTGTAAATTTTTGCAGGAAATCATTCTGCCATGACAAAATTTAAAAATTCTGACATACTAGAATATGAAAAGTAAAACCCAGAATACTCAATCAAAACTCATTTAAAATAAAAAAAAAATCAATGGTGGGACAACCGTTTTTTGCTCAAAATTCTCATTCATTAATTATAGTCATAATAGATTTGTGTATCCAAAAAATGTATAGATTGATGAATTGGATAAAATTTTAGAAGAAGTTGGGTTAAAGTATGACTTTAGTGCAGCGCTAATTCAATGGTATGAGAAAATTGGAAAAATAGGTTTTCACTATGAACCTTTTAGGACAAGCAACTTTTTAAAAAAATTTCAAACAAATCAAAGAACTTTTTTTACTGGAAGGAACTTTCTTCATCATGTCTGACGTATTTAAAAAAAAAGCCATATTCATGTTGTGGAATCCTTAACCAAAAGAATCAGTATCACTTTCAGAAATCATGTGAGAATGATTAATGGTTCAATTATATAAGGTTTTCTACTCAACAATTGGCCCTCAAGGCCCAAATTAAATAGGAGTCTTCTACTTCTGATCAAGCTCAATTAACAATACTTAGATCCATTAGATCTAATTACCAATCACTTCTGGTCAACCAATTTGACTCATTCTCAATTACTCAACCCTTTAATGCCCAATCACTTGACCAACAAATTACAAATTATAGAAAATCATCCTCTATTTTTTTAAAAATGCCCAGCAATAATCTCTTTCATATTGAATCTCCATTTGCTCATTTAAAGAATCCTGCTCAAATTGCCAAAGTCTATTTCATTCCTAAATTTCATTATATCCCTAGACACAATGACAAAAATCTTAGTTTCTGCAGAGACATTCTCTTAAAAACAGAATCCATAAATATTAGCCCAATCAAAAGTTCCAAAGGAAAGATCCTCTATCATTCCTTATATATTCTCAAAATCATAACCATGGAGGATTGGAAAGTCCATCCTTCAACTTTCAAAATAATTTCAAGTAAAATATAATACAATTATTTTGACTATATTGATGCTTGACACATGATTTTCCTACATCAAAATAGTGATTTTTCTCACTCATGGTTTTTAAATTTTGATAAAAACCTCAAAACTAGTTTTTCAAATTGGTTCTTAAGATGGTGGTCCATTCATGGTCATGTCTTAAAAAAATTTTCAATTGATTTACAACAATATTTCAATTTGTTTTTAAAGGTTTACAATCCCCAATCAATTGAGGCCTCACTTCCCCAAAAACTTTATGTTTCAAACAAATACAAAATACGTTGGATCATAAAGTGACAATACTCAATTGAAGATGGAATCCTCACCAGACAATATTATTTTTAATGGTGGGATAAATTCAATACTAAAAAAATCATTACCTCCTTTAACCGGGAACTTGCAAATAACCACCCTCAATTAAAATCAGCAAAAAATCCTTTTACCTAGGCTCCATTAAAAATTAATGAGCTCATTATCTCAGATCCAAAAATCAAACCATCCAGTCCAAATTCATCAAAAGAATCCAAACCCTCTTCAAAGGAAAAATCAAAAGTCACAAACCCTAAATCCAGAATGAAGCAAGAATTAATAAAAAAAATTGTTTCTCCTCTTGGAAGATAATAATAATTCAGATTTTGAATCATCTGTAGAGTCAAATCACTCAATTAAACCAAATATATTAAAGAACAATCATTAAGAGTTTCCTTTCAGCAATTGAAGGATAAGAATAAATTGAAGGGTCGTGTCCTACCATAATGGGCCTATGAAGCACTTCAAGACTCTCAGGACCCGCTTAATGACATTAATCTGAGTGATGATGATTTACCTTTGGTAAAATGCCAATATTGAAATTATCAAAAAATCAAGAAGTTTGAAAAATAATATCATATTGACTTTCCAGCATAATGCAACAGTCATAATGAACTTTAAGACAAGATATAATGACTTCTCCAGCAATCAATAATCAAAGCACAAGAATGCAAGATAACAATTATCAAAGGATGGTAATATACAGTAATAGTCACAATGATTTTTCAAGATAACAATTATGGCTTCCCCAACTAAAGCAATAATGAAGACATGAAGTCCAAGATAACAATTATCTAGAAATATCTATATTCTATCTTTTTCTATAATTATTGTACTAGTTGTCAAATAATTAGTCAACTATTTGTCCTTTTTATTATTCTTAGTCAAAAGTTGTAATATAAATATTTTTACTTTTGTAGAAAGAATAGTAAAGGTAAGTAATGGGTTCCCAGTGAACTCCACTCTCGTTGCCTATAAATATGTTGTCCTCTCCCATTTGTTCCTCAGAACTTGTTTTCACTCTTAACGATTTTGAGAGAAAAACTTATTTTATAAACAAAGCATTCTTCTTCCTCCTCTTTTGTAATCTTTCTTCTTCTTCCTGAACGTTAATTAATGAGCAGGAGTACTAATTAATTTTTTTACAATAATTTTCAATATCTTTAAGTTTATTTTCCTTCAATAAAATTATTGTGAATTCTTGCTTTCATAATACCATGTCTTTAAATTACTATTAAAGTATATGTAATTCTGCATCTTTTGGTATCAGAGACATATTGTTGCTATTGTTGCTTAATTGCTTCTAATACCCAGTCTTTATTACATAAATTATACGCCTCTTTTGGTATAAGAGTCAAACCTGGTAGGGTATTTATTATTGCTTAATTAATTTGTTTAATTATTATTCTTCATCGTCTAAATGGTTGGTATACTGTTTCTTAATTGCTTCTAATACCTAATATTTAATTACATAAATTATATGCTTTTTTGTTAAGGATTCCACATCATGCCTATAACTTTTTTGAAATCCGTCAGGCATGACGAAGAAAGAATTAATTCAAAAAATGCTTCAACCCGAATTATCTTATTCAACTCAGTTAAAATTGGTCAACCTTCTCCTTAGGCTCCATTAAAAATTAATGTCCATTAATCAATATCCACAAACTAAATAATCTAGTTCATCCAAAGAATCAAAACTCGAATCAAAACCCTCTTCAAAGGGAAAATCTAAGACCACAAAATCAAAATCCAAATTGAAGCAAGAATTAATTCAAAAAATGCTTTTCCTCCTAGAATATAATAACAATTATGATTCTGAATCATTCGCAGAGTCAAACTACCCAATCAAATCAAATATCCAGAAAAACCAATCATCCAAAGCTTTCCCTCAGCAATTAAATGATAAAAATAAATTGTAGGGTGGCGTCCTACCACAATAGGCCTATGATACCTTCCAAGACTCAAAAGACTCATTTGAAAGTATTAATATCAGTGAAGATGAATATATAAAAATAATCTACCTTTGGCAAAATGCCAATGTCAAAATCAAAGAATCAAGGAATTTGAAGATATGTCTTGATGACTCTCCAGCACAATGCAAACAGTCATGATAATCATCAAGATGAACAATTATGACTTCCTCAAAAATCAATAATCAAAGCACAAGAATCTAATATAGCAATTATCAAGGACTCCAATATACAGCAATAGTCACAATGATCTTTTCGAAGACAATAATCATGGCAAAGCAATAATGAAGACGCAAAATCCAAGATTACAATTATCAAGGAATCTTTGTAATTTGTCTTTTTCTGTAATTATTGTATTGGTTGTCAAATAATTAGGCAACTATTTGTCCTTTTACTTTAAATTAGTCAAACGTAGAAATGTAAAATGCTTTCACTTTTGTAGAAAAGAATAGTGTAGGTAAGTAATGAGTTTCCAGTGAACTCCACTTTCCTTGCCTATAATTAGGATGCCCTCTCCTATTTGTTTCTCAGAACTTATTTTTCACTCTTAACAATTTTGAGAGAAAACTTGTTGTGGAAACAAAGCATTCTTATTCCTCCTCTTTTGTAATCTTTTCTTCTTTCTCCTCAACATTAATTAGTGAGTGGGAGTACTAACTAATTGTTGTAAAACAATTTTCAATCCATGTAAGTTTTATTTTCCTTCAATAAAATTAATGTGAATTCTTGCTTATAATACTCAGTCCTTAATCTGGGTTTTACCTTCCCATATTCTAGTAGGTCAAAACTTTCAAATTTTATCATGGTAGAACCTTTTCCAATTGATTTACAACAATATTTCAATTTATTTGTAAAGGTTTACAAGATTTCATCATCCTTGTAAAAACTTATTTTTCCACATTTCTCATACCATTGAATTATTACTGCTCAAAATTTCCATTCATTAATATGGTCATAATGAATTTGAATATCCAAGAAATGCATGGATTGATGAATTGAATAAATTTTTAGAAGAAGTTGGGATGAAGCACAACTTCAATGCAACACAAATTCAATGCAACACAATAATTTTATTGAAGGAAAATAAAACTTATAGGAAGAAGAATGCTTTGTTTTCAAAACAAGTTTTTTCTCCAAATTGTTAAGAGTGAAAAACAAGTTCTGAGAAATAAATGAGAGAGGGTAACCTATTTATAGGCAATGAGACTGGAGTTCACCAGGAACCCATCACTTACCTGTACAATTCTTTTCTATAAAAGTAAAAATATTTTACATCACAACTTTTGACTAAGAATAGTAAAAAAGATAAATAGTTGACTAATTATTTGACTAGTACAATAATTGCAGAAAAAGACAAAATTCAAAGATTCCTCGATAATTGTTATCTTAGACTTTGTGTCTTCAGAAAATCATTGTGACTATTGCTATATATTAGAGTCATTGATAATTGCTATCTTGGATTCTTGTGTTCTGATTATTGATTTTTGGGGAAGCCATAATTGCTCATCTTGATGGTGACTGATTGCATTGTGTTGGAAAGTCATCAAGATATTTTTTTCAAATGATTGATCCTTTGATTTTAACATTGGCATTTTGCCAAAGGTAGATTATTTTTATTTATTCATCTTCACTGAGATTAATACTGTCAAAGGGGTCTTGTGAATCTTGGAAGACGTCATAAGCCCATTCTGATAGGATGTGACCCTGTAATTTTTTTTATCCTTCAATTATTGAGGGAAAGCTTTGGTGATTGGCTTTTCTAGATATTTGATTTAATTGGGTGATTTGACTCTACGGATGATTCAGAGTCACAATTGTTATTGTCTTCTAGGAGGAGAAGCATTTTTTAGATTAATTCTTGCTTCAATTTGGATTTTGATTTTGTGGCCTTGAATTTTCCCTTTGAAGAGAGTTTTGATTCGGGTTTGGATTTTTTAGATGAACTAAAAAATTTGGTTTGTGGATCTAGATTAACAGGCTCATTAATTTTTAATGGAGCCTTAGGAGAATGATTGACCAATTTTAACTGAGTGGGGATATTGGTAAATTCGTGGTTGATAGAGGCAATTATTTTTTAGGTATTGAATTTATCCCACCATTTAACATAGTATTGTCTAGTGATGATTTATTTTTCAATTGAATACTGCCACTTCAAGATCCAGGATATTTTGTATTTATTTGTAAAATAGATTAATTGTGGAAAAGATCAATTGGTGAGGGTATGAAAAATTTCAGAAATAAATTAAAACTTTGTTGAAATTCCATTGGAAATAATTGTAAGGTAGGGTCATGGATTGACCACCATCTTAAGAACTATTTTGAAAAATTAATTTTTAAATTTTTATCAAAATTCAATAACCAAGAGTGAGAAAAATCAATATTTTAATGCAGAAAAATCATGTACCAGGCATCAATATAGTCAAAATAATTATATTATTTTTTATTTAAAAGAATTTCAAGACCAGAAGGATGGGCTTTCCATTATTCCATGGTTATAATTTTGAAAATATAGAATGAATGGTAGAGGATCATTCATTCAGAACTTTTAATTGGGCTAATATTAACGAACTTTGTTTCTAAGAGAATATCTCTGTAGAAACTAAGACTTTTGTCCTTGTGACCAGGGACAAAGTGGAAATCTGGAAGAAAATGAGATTTTGCTATTTCAACAGGATCTTCAAATGAGAAAATAGGGGCTCAATATGAAAATGATTTTTGTCGGGGCTTTTTCTGAAATATGGGGATGATTTTTTGTATTTTGTAATTGGTTGATTGACTGATAGTGGATCAAAATGTTTAGTAATTGAGAATGAGTCAAATTGGTTGACCAAGGCTGACTGACAATCGGGTGTGATGGACTTAAGTATTGTTAATTGGGTTTGTCTGGGAGTAAAAGATTCATCGTTAATTTGGGCCTTAAGGACCAATTGTGGAGTTGAAGACTCTCATTTGAATCTAGCTTTTGAGGCCTTGGGCCTAGACCCCATCTTGACGACCCTACAAGAATTCACGAGTAAGGAAGTCAGGATTTGAGGTATTCATGCCCTGAATAAATTCAATGTCAAAATAAAAAATGCTACGGATGGATTGGCATCTAGCAAAAATTTGTTTGGAAGCAATATTTCATACATCTTTTTTGAAAACATATTTTGCAGATTTGTAATCAATATTTAAAAAAAAATTATTGAGCAAATCATCTTGAAATTTTTGAATACATAAAACAACTCCCAAAATTTCTCTTTTAATAGTACTGTAATTAATTTGTGATTGGGTCCAAGTCTCATATGTGAACCTGACAATTTGTTCTGGTGATTCTAGATAGATTTTGTGTAATAATATATCTCCATATCCAAATTCAAAAACATCAGCTTGGACAATTTTAAAGGAATTAGTAGTTGGGTGCCAAGACAAGGAAGTGCCTTAACATGAATTTTAGTTTTCTTAATTAAATTAGTATGGACAGATATCCATGGAGGGGGATTTTGCTTAAGTCTTTCAAAAAGAGGCTTGCAATCAATTCTAAAATTGTTGTAAAAATCATATATATAATTCAATTATACTCGGGATCTTTGTAATTGACTTTTATCAAGGTTTTTATTGAGCAATTTATCAGTAAATTATATGACTCGATCAATTGGTTTAATTATGGAATGATGTACTTCAAATCCAAGAAATCTGATCTTAGATTGAAACAATTTGATTTTACTTGTAGAGATAACTAATCTATTTTTTTATTATCCTAGCAAAAAATTCATCTAATGTTGATTTATTGATCTAGAAAAAATAAGAATATCATTAATGTAGATAATTGAGAAATCAGTGAATTGATTAAAGATTTCATTTATTATACTCCAGAATTCACTATGAATATTTTTAAGACCAAAAGTTATTACATTCCATTCGTAATGGCCAAAATAAAGTAGCAAATACAGTTTTGTATTTATGATTTTCATTTATCTAGATTTGCCAGAATCCAGTTTTCATGTCAAACTTAGAGAATACAACATCATCTTCAAGCCTGTTGATTAAGTCCATTTTATTTGGTATAGGATATCTTAACCATTCCAAAACATTGTTAAGGGGCCTATATCTAACTACTAACCGAGGAACTCCTCGTTCAATTTCACTGGCCTTTTGAACATAAAAGGTCGAGCAAAACCAAGGAGATTTGCTCTCTCTAATAATATTTTTATTGAAAAATTCGCTAATTTTCTTCTTGTAGAATTCAAGCATTTCAGAATTCATCTGAATTGATCGTGCCTTTATTGAGATATTCTTCTCATCAAATCCTTTAATGTAAGACATACTGACAGTATGATGCTTCCTGTGCAAGAAAGCATTGAGAATGTTAGCACATAATTCTTTGCAAATTTTTTGTTCAATGATTTTAATTTGTTTTTGAAGAGCGGGCTTTGAAGGTGTTCTTCCATTATTTTGAATTTTATTTTGTCTTGCAGAAAACATAATTATTTTTATTTACAAGAAATTAAGTTTATTGTTTTAGAAACAGAATTTTATTTTAAAGTTTTTAATTTCTCATTGTGAGGAAAACAAAAATTTGAATTTGACAAGTTTATCCATGCGATAAGTAATTATCCCATCATGCTCTGTTTTAAAAGGATATATCAGAGAAGTGAATGGTAAACCTAAAATAATTTTGCCTGTCATATTTCTTACTAAGACAAATTATGTTTTAAAACATACATTGTCTTGGTAAATATGCACTTTAGGAATTTCATAATTGATATGCATTCGAGTACCATTGACAGAGGACAAATATTCTTTTGTCTTCTTGAAGTACTTGGTAGGAACGAGTCCCTCCTACATACAATTCAAATCAGCTTCTGAATCAATAAGAGCCATTGATGTGAAATCAAAATCTTAATTTTGATGTCTTTAATGATTTGAATGAAGTTATCATCATCTTGATTGTTGATAATAGGTTCTTCAACCTCATTATCAAAAATTGAGGATTTACTAGGTTCTCCTAGTTCACTGGATTCGTAATTTTTAATTCATTTTTCTATTTTTAAAAGATTTAATTCTCTTGTTATTTATGTATTTAAATTTTTTAATTCTTTTATTTCGATTTTAATATTTTATCTTTCTTTTCTAAGTTCTTAAAAAGTACCTTCTTTTTCCTTTCCATTAACTTCGTTCAATTTTTCAAGAATTTGTGAAAGGCTTGCGGTATCATTATTAGAATTAAAATTTTCTTTCTTTTAAATTATCTTCCTAAGCTTTTTAAGGTATTCTTATTTTATTTCAAGATTTTCAATTTTACTAATTAAATCTAACAAGATATTTTTTTTGTTCTTCATTTTTATTTAAGACAATAACAATTTTCTGACAACAGCTATCCCTGCACTCCGTAGAGATGTTAGGTGAATCACTATCAGAACTTGAAGAGTTTGATTCGTTAGATTCAGGAGAGTCAAGTTCTCCTAATTTTTCATTACTACTTTCATAGTAATCTATTGATTCTATAATTCTAAATAATTCTTGTTTATCTTCTTCAGAGATCTTGCATTGATTAAGTTTATTTTTTACTTGGCAAGTGTTGGAAAACTGACCATTTTGGACACATTTAAGACACTTCATTTTACTTTTCACAACAAATATTTTATTGAATTTTCTTCTTGAATAATTCTTATTCTTAGAATAGTATTTGTCAAAAATTTTATTTTTTGTTTGTTGCATTTTTTCGTTATTGGTTTGTAAACTCTTTCAGAATTTAAATTAGAATTTTTCTTATTTTTTTCGGAAAGGATCAATAGCAAGTAAACCATATTGCTCACAGAAATTACTTAATTCATACTTGGCAGATTTCTTTTCCTTTTTAATTTGTTTATTAATTTTCATGTCTATACACATTCTTAGACCTTATTTTTGTATTGTAGCGATAATTGTACCATAGGCGAGACTATTATAGTCTATATTTCTTAGGACATCACTAAAGACTGTTCTAATTTTGTGGACAAATAAATTTGGTAAGCCTTTGATTCATTTTCTTTTCAAAAGGGTTGATTACTATCATCCCTAGACATTACTCTAGACACAAATATATTTTGTACTAGTCAAAATCACTTAGGGTAGAGACACATAAGATTGGTTAATTGGTCATGGATACGCAAATTAACATTACTTGGCGTTCCAATAAAATGTTCAATTATTGCGTAGAATAGTGTGTTAATAGCATCAGGCAATGTTTACTGATCCTCTCCAAGGATTTGGTTCCTTCAACATCAATCTTTTATTGCTATAAGAATGGTATTTTTAGATTCACTAGTGAGATGTTTCTCTCACCAGGAATGAAGCCTCCCTCTGATTCATAAGACTAAAAGCTTTATTACCTCTTCATGATGCAACTGATGTGTGGTAATGTAACTGTTGGCTACCATATCCATATGTTGTAATTTTTTGAGGACTTCATGCTCTAAAAGATCATCAATATTCCATTCGTATAATTTTTCTGTAAAGACAGAAAATTGATTGACTAAAGAAGATTCAGTTTTTTGAATATCTGGAGGAATATGCTTTTTAAGCCCCTTCCATTCCAATTTATTAATTTTTTAAATTTTTCTTCAATATTCTGACTGTTTGAAGATTCATGGAGTATGATTGATTCATAGGTGGAATCTGACCTATGGCTTTCTGATTTAGAAATATTGTCTTGGTTGATTACCTTAACAGAAGAAGATGATTCAACATATTCATTCTTCAATTCTTGAAGCATTTTATAATTCTTTTTATTCAGGGGAACAATATTCAAAGGAGTTTTATCTGAAATATTTAATAAATGAGTTTCTTTCAAAGATTCAATAGATTTAGGTTCATGAAGATCATCAACCTTATTTCTAATTTTATCTAATTGGTTTTCTATTGTTATTAAACTTTGATTGGTATAATTAAGGTGTTCAATAACTTTTTATTGGGTCATTTTTTCTTTGAAATCTTAAAATGAGAAGCAGTGATTGAAAAAAAAATTGTGATTAATTATAATTTTCTTAGGTGGGGGTTGGCTAGCAAACACCATACTGGAGTCTTCTTTGACCCATTTAGTCTTGAAAATTATTTTAATATTCTTTTCATAAATATCCTCGATTTAATTAAGAAAAAATATATCAACTCTAAATTCTTGCATGTACGTCTTCCATTCAGCAAGGATGATTTTTCTTTGCTCCATATTGAATGTCTTTCTGAACTTATTACGTCTATTGAGATTGGCTTGATCATTCATATGTTGGGTTAAACTCTCCCAATCAGGCTTGTATTCTTGGCTTAGGGTGTCTAAATTCAAAATTAAAAGTTGGAGATTGACAAGAGGTAAGGCTCCTTGGAAATCAGATTTAGTTGGTGATTCAACTTCGTCAGATTGTTCAGTCTTACTATCAAAGATTGACTAGCTGACTTGGAAATTTGTGGCTATGCCTTTAAGTTTTAAATTTTTTAATTCTTATTCTGATTGATGGATTCTAAGATCTTGACTATCATTGATAGAGGATTCAGAAAAGGAACTTTTAGGAGTGCTAGACTGGCTAAACTCCCTAATCTGATGATTAGAACTGAAAGATTGAAAATTAATTTTAACAGTACCATCCATGTACTGCTGGATATAATTAACATCTTCAATTGGGCGCTGAATTGGAGTGGGTTGGCTTTCATTGGTTAAAAGCCATATTGTAGGAAAAGTAATATCAAACCACCTAATGATTTTAGGGATTCTAGTATTTACATTACTTTGGCTAGATTGAATCAACGGGGTTTGATATTTTGAACTCCTATTGGTGGCTTGAAAATTCATATTGGTTTTGGTTACTTTGTAATGTATTCCAAAAATCAAAGTTAGGGGTTGGACACCTTCAATGATTTGGTAACCACTAGTTTTGATATTTAAAGTTAATGATTTAAGAATATGTGGGTCTGTTAAGCTAACATACAAATATGAAAAATAATCAAAATGGATTAAACCATTACAAAGTGAAGATTCAATTAATCCTAAAATACTATCATTAAAATTTTTAAATCTTGCATCTTGCAAGGCTAACAAGACAGAGGTATTTAGGCCTCTCCTTGTGAGTGATTTAACTCCAATCTGAACTAAGCCAAAGTGAAGGAAATTATATCCTTCTTCAATGTGATGTTTAATTGCATTAGAGGAAAGTAATTGACAGGTTTCATGCTCTTTTCCAAGAGCATTTAATTTACATGATGCTGAGGCTTGAAGGAAGTAATGATTTATAAATTTATTTACTAGGGAAATCTACTTGAACATCTGCTAAGTATTCAAAATGTTCTTCATTAATTATGTCTGGTATTGTATTTATTGTAGACTTATTACTACAAGAAGAATTACTTTTAAGAATCTACTCATTGCTTAAAATAACTAAATTATTCTTATGATTGAAAATTTCATCATGTATTTTGATTCTCAAACCTGCAATGACTTCTACAACCTTCTATGAAGTCAACTCTTCTCCTCTTTGCCTCTACAACTTCCTTACCCTCAGAATTTACGTATCTAAGAGGTCTTATATTTAGGTGCCTAAAGAAAATCAAATAGAAACTGATACTTTAGATTCACAGATTAGAAAAACAAAGATTACAGAGAAATAATCAATCATAAAAATAATAAGCCACTTGGGTGAAGAGTCAGATTAAAAAAAATAATGATTCAAAGAAGCAATTAAGAAATAATAGCAACAATATACCAGTCACTTGGGCGGTGCAGAACAATAATTAAGCAGATTAATTAAGAATAGTAAAAACCCTATCAGGTTTGGTTTTGATACCAAAAGAGGTGGAATTGCGTATAATTTATGTAATTTTAAGACTGGGTATTAGAAGCCGAAATTCCAATAACAACAAACAGTAAAATTGTTATTGAAGTAAGATTAAAAAAACAAACAACAATAAACACTAAAATTGTTATTTGAATGAAGATTTAAAACTTACAAGATTTGAAGAAAATTAATTGGTAACAATTAATTAGTATTCCCGCTCACTAATTAATGTTGAGAAAAAAGAAGAAGAGATTTAAGTATTTAAAGATAGGGTATTAGAAGCAAGAATCCCCTTTGAATAGTAAAATACCCTACCACAAGTGGCTTTAGTATTTGAAGTAATTCAAACAACAGTAAATAGTAAAAATTTTATTTGAAGTAAGATTTAAAAATTACAAGATTTGAAGAAAATTAATTGGTAACGATTAATTAGTGCTCCTGCTCACTAACTAATGTTGAGGAATTAGAAGAAGAGATTATAAAAGAGGAGGAAGAAGAATGCTTTGTTTTCAAAATAAGTTTCTCTCTCAAATTGTTAAGAGTGGAAAATAAGTTCTGAGGAACAAATGGGAGATGACAGGTTATTTATAGGCAATGAGAGTGGAGTTTACTGGGAACCTATCACTTACCTGCACTATTTTTTTTACAAAAGTAAAAATATTTTACATTACAACTTTTGACTAAGAAGAGTAAAAATGATAAATAGTTATACAATTATTTGACAACTAGTACAATAATTGCAAAAAAAGTTCAACTACAAAGATTCGTCTATAATTGATATTTTGGACTTCATGTCTTCATTCTTGCTTTATTTAGGAAAGTCATAAGTGTCGTCTCGACAAGTGGCTCTGATATTGATTTACAACAATATCCCTGCCCAACTTTTTTCGTCTCTTTTGGTATTAAGGCTGCGTTGAAGTCATGTTTCAATCCAACTTTTTTCAAAATTTTATTCAATTTATCAATTCATGCATATCTTCGTTATTCAAATCCATTATGACCATAATTAATGAATGAGAATATTTTAATTTAGGATTTTCAATTTTACTAATTAAATCTAATAAAAGATTTTCTTGTTCTACATTTTTATTAAAAACACTAATATTTTTCTAACAGCTATCCCGGCACCCCATAGAGATGTTAGGAGAATCACTATCAGAACTTGAAGAGTTTGATTCGTCAGATTCTAGGGATTCAAATTCTCCTAAATCTTCATTACTACTTTCGTAGTAATCTATTGATTCTATAATTCTAAACCATTCTTATTTATCTTCGTCAGAGATTTTTAATTGGTTAACTTTATTTTTTTACTTGGCAAGTGTTGGAAAATGACTATTCTGGTCACATTTAAAACACTTAATTTTACTTTTATCAACAATTTTTTTTAATTATTTTTATTCTTAGAAAAGTATTTGTCAAAAATTTTATTTTTCTGTTTGTGGTATTTTTTCCCATGAAGTATGTAAATCCTTCTAGGATTTAGATGAGAATTTGTCCTATTCTTTTGGGAATGAGCAATAATAGGTAATCTATATTGCGCACAAAAATTGTCTAATTCATATTTGACAGTTTTTTATAATTTGTTTGTTCATTTTCATGTCTATACACATTCTTAGACCTTTTTTGTATTGTAGTGATAATTATACTGTAGGTGAGACTATTATAGTCTATATTTTCTAGGTCATTACTAAGGATTGTTCTAATTTTGTGGGCAAACAAATTTGGTAAGTCATTGATGAATTTTTCTTTCCAAAAGGGTTGATTACTATCATCCCTTGCCGTTACTCTGGACAAAAATATATTTTTGTACCAGTCAAAATCACTTAAGGTAGAACACCTAAGATTGGTTAATTGGTTACGGATACGCGAAGTAACATTACTTGGCGTTCCAATGAAATGTTCAATTATTGTGTAAAAGAGTGTATTAATGGCATAAGGTATTATTTCTTGATCCTCTCCAAGGATTGGGGTTCCTTTAGCATCAATATTTATTGCTATAAGAGTGGTATTTTTAGATTTTTTAGTGAGATGTTTCTTCCACCAGGAATGAAACATTCTTGTGAATTCTGTGACTAAAAGCTTTATTAACCATTGTGAGGTAAATTGTGTGTGGTAATGTAACTGTTGGCTACTATAGCCATATGTTATAATTTATTGAGGACTCCCTGTTTTAAAAGACCATTACTATTCCATTCATATAATTTGTTTACAGAGATAGAAAATTGATTAACTAAAGAAGATTCAATAATTTGAATATCTGGAGGAATAGGCTTATTATGCCACTTCCTTTCCAATTTATTAATTTCCAAATTTTTAAATTTTTCTTCAATATTATGGTTGTTTGAAGATTCATGGATTATGGATGATCATAGGTGGAATCTGACTTGTGACTTTCTGATTCAGAACTACTATCTTGGTTGATTACGTAAATAGAAAAAGATGATTCAACATATTTATTCTTCAATTCTTGAAGCATTTTATCAATCTTTTTATTGAGGGGAACAATTTTCAAAGTAGTTTTATCTCAAAGATTTATTAAAGGAGTTGTTTTCAGAGATTCATTAGATTTAGGTTCATCAAGCTTATTCTTAATTTTATCTAATTGTTTTCCTATCGTTATTAAACTTTGATTGGTGTAATTAAGTTGTTCAACAACTTTTTTATTGGGTTCTTCTTCCTTTGCAATTTTAAAAGGAGAAGCAGTGATTAAAGATTTTTTGTGATTAATTATAATTTTCCAGGTGGGGGATGGCTAGCAGACACCACACTAGAGTCTTCCTTAACTCATTTGGTCTTGAAAATTACTTTAATTTTCTTTTCATAAATATCATCGATATAATCAAGGAAAAACATATCAACTCTAAATTCTTGCATGAACGCTTTCCATTCAGCAATGATGATTTTTCTTTGATCCATATTATTTGTGTCTCCGAACCTGTTTCATCTATTGAGATTGGCTGGGTCATTCATGTGTTGGGTTAGACCTTCCTAATTAGGCTTATATTCTTGGATTAGGGTGCTAAATTTAAAACTAAAAGTTGGGGATTGACAGGAGGTAAGGCTCATTGGAAATCAGATTCAGTTGGTGATTTAGCTTCATCATATTGTTTAATCTTATTATCAAAAATTGGCTGATTGACTTGAGAACTTGTGTATGCCTTTAAGTTTTAAATTTTTTATTTTCAAATTGTTTAATTCTTATTCTAATTGGTGAATCCTAAGATCTTGATCATTATTGATAGATGATCCAGAAAAGGAATTCCTAGAAGTGCTAGACATTTTAAACTCCCTAATTTGAGGATTAGAACTGGAAGATTGAAAATTAATTTTAATAGTACCATCCATGTACTACTGAATATAATCAATATCGTCAATTGGGCGTTGGATTGGAGTGGATTGGTTTTCATTGGTTAAAAGACAATTTGTAGGCAAAGTGATATCAGACCACCTAATGGTTTTAGGGACTCTACCATTAGTATTACTTTAGCCAGATTGAATCAACATGATTTGATTTTTGGACTCCTATTAATGGCTTAGAAATTGATATTGGTTTTGATTATTTTGTAATGTATTCTAAAAATCAAAGTTTGGGGTTGAGCACCTTGAAGAATTTGGTAACCACTAGTTTTGATATTTAAAGTTAAAGACTTAGGAATTAGAGGGCCTGTTAAACTAACAAAAAAATATGAAAAACAATCAAAATGGATTAGATCATTAGAAAGTGAAGATTCAATTAATTCTAAAATACTATCATTAAAATTTATAAATCTTGCATCTCGCAAGGCTAACAAGACAGAGGTATTTAGGTCTCTCCTTGTGAGTGGTTTAACTTTAATTTAGACTAAATCAAAGTGAAGAAAATTATATTCTTCTTCAATGTGATGTTTAATTGCATTAGAGGAAAGCAATTGACAAGTTTCATGCTCTTTCCCAAGAGCATATATTTTTTCAATTATTTTTACATGATGTTGATGCATGAAGGAAGCAACAGACCATGTTGATTTATAAATTTTTTTATTTAAAATTTTGGGTATAAGACCATGTTGATCCTCTACTCAGTATTCAAAGTGTTATTCATTATTTTTGTCTGGTATTATATTTATTGTAGACTTATTGCTACAAGAAAAATTACTTCTAAATAATCTACGCATGACTCAAGATAACTAAATTATTCTCATGATTAAAAGTTCCATCATGTATTTTGATTCACAAACCTGTTATGACTTCTACAACCACTTATAAAGTCACTATTCTCCCCTTTGAATTTACATCTACCTCACCCTCGAGATTTACGTATATAAAAGGTCTTATTGGGGTGCCTGAAGTAAACTAAATAAAAATTATACGTCAGATTCATAGATTAAAAAATCAAAGATTATAGATAAATAATCAATTATAAGAATAATTAGCCACTTGGGCGGAGAGTCGGATAAAATAAAAATAATTATGCAAAGAAGTAAATAAGCAACAATATACTAGCCACTTGGGCGGTGAAGAATAATAATTAAGCAGATTAATCAAGCAATATCAGGTTTAGCTCTTATACCAAAAGAGACAGAATTGCATATAATTTATGTAATTAAAGACGGGTATTAGAGAAGCAAGAATTCAAACAGCAACAAATTGAGAAGTTGTTATTGAAGTAAGAATAAAACTTACAAGTATTGAAGAAAATAATTTGCAACAATTAATTAGTACTCCCGCTCACTAACTAATTTTAAGAAGAAAGAAGAAAAGATTACAAAAGAAGAGGAAGAAGAATGCTTTATTTTCAAACAAGTTTTTCTCTCAAAATTATTAAGAGTGGAAAACAAATTCTGATGAACAAATGAGAGTGAGCAACCTATTTATAGGCAAGAAGAGTATAGTTCCATAACTTACCTGCACTATTATTTTCTATAAAAGTAAAAACATTTTACATTACAACTTTTAACTAAGAATAGTAAAAGGGACAAATAGTTGCCTAATTATTTTATAACTAGTACAATAATTACAAAAAAACATGAAATATAAAGATTCATTGATAATTGTAATATTGGACTTTGCATGTTCATTATTGCTCTGCCATGATTGTTGTCTTCAGAAAGTCATTGTGACTATATACATATTCGAGTCCTTGATAATTGATATCTTAGATTCTTGTGTTCTGATGATTGATTTTTGGGGAAGCCATAATTTCTCATCTTGATGATGACTGTTTGCATTGTGCTGGAAAGTCATCGAGATATATCTTCAAATTATTGATTCTTTGATTTTAACATTGGCATGTTGCCAAAGGTAGATTATTTTTATTTATTCATCTTCATTGAGATTAATACTTTCAAATCTGTCTATGAGTCTTGGAAGGCGTCATAAGCCCATTATGGTAAGACGCGACCTTGTAAGTTATTTTTATCCTCCAATTACTGAGGGAAAGTTTTGGATGATTGGCCTTTCTAGATATTTAATTTAATTGGATGATTTGACTCTATGAATGATTCGGAGTTAGATTTGTTATTGTCTTCGAGGATAAGCATTTTTTGGATTAATTCTTGCTCCAATCCCATTAAGCCTTGGATTTTCCCTTTGTAGATGGTTTTGATTCGGGTTTAGATTCTTTGGATGAACTGGGTGATTTGGTTTGTGGATCTTGATTAACGGGCTCACTAATTTTTAATGGAGTCTGATGAGAAGGATTGACCAACTTTAACTGAGGGTGGATATTGGCAAATTCATGGTTGATAGAGGCAATTAAATTTTGGGTATTGAACTTATCTCACCATTTAACATAGTATTGTCTGGTGAGAATTTATTCTTCAATTGAATACTGCCACTTCAAGATCAAGGGTATTTTTTATTTATTTATAAAAAAGAATAATTGTGGAAAAGAAACTTCAATTGATGAGGGTTTGTACAATTTCAGAAATAAATTAAAACTTTATTAAAATTCAATTAAAAATAATTCTACAACATGGCCATGGATTGACCACCATCTTAAGAATTAATATGAAATTTTTTGAAATTTTTATCAAAATTCAAAAACCAAGAGTTGAAAAAATCACTATTTTGATGTAGGAAAATCATGTGCCAAGCATCAATATAGTTAAAATAATTATATTATTTTCTATTTAAAAGAATTTTGAGACCAGATGGATGAACTTTCCATTTTTACATGGTTATAATTTTGATATCGTAAAAGGAATGATAGAATATCCTTCCTTCAAAAAATTTCATTGGGCTAATATTAACGGACTTTGTTTCTAAGAGAATCTCTCTATAGAAACTGAGACTTTTGTCCTTGTGACCCGGGGTGAAGTAGACATGTGAAAGGAAAAGAGATTTTTCTATTTCAACCGGATCTTCCAAATGAGTGAATGGGAGCTCAATATGAAAAAGATTTTTGCTGGGGATTTTTCTGAAATATGGGGTTGATTTTTTATATTTTGTAATTGGTTGATTGACTAATTGTGGGTCAAAAAGTTTAGTAATTGAGAATGGGTTAAATTGATTGACTAGGGCTGATTGGTAATTGGGTTTGATGGACCCAAATATTGTTAATTGGGTTTGTTTAGGAGTAGAAGACTCCTATTTAATTTGGGCCTTAAGGCCAATTGTGGAATCGAAGACTCCCTTTGATTCCATCTTTTAAGGTCCGGGGCCTAGACCCTATCTTAACGACCCTGCAAAAATTCACGAGTAAGAAAATCAAGAATTGAATTATTAATGACTTGAATAAATTCAATGTCAAAATCGAAAATAATAAGAATGGACTGCCATCGAGCAAAAATCTGTTTGGAAGCAATATTTTTAACATCTTTTTCCAAAACATGCTTTGCAGATTTATAGTCAATTTTCAAGAGATATTTTTGATTCAATCGGTCATCCTGAAATTTTTTTATACATAAGACAACCGATAAAATTTCTTTCTTGATTGTATTGTAATTTATTTGTGATTGAGTCCAAGTTCCAGATGTCAACCTAAAAATTTGCTCTGGAGATTCTGGAGAAATGTTTTGTAATAAGATATCTCCATATCCAAGTTCAGAAGCATCAGTTTGGACAATTTCAAAATAATTATTTTCAAGACAAAGAAGTGTCTTAAGATGAGTTTTAATTTTCTTAATTAAATTGGTATGCACAGTTGTCCATGGAGGGGGGTTTTCTTAAGCCTTTCAAAGTGAATCTTGCCATCAATTCTCAAATTATTGTAAAAAATCATATATGTAATTCAATGATCCTAAAAATCTTTATAATTGAGTTTTGTCAATGATCTCATCAGGAAATTTATCAGCAAATTATATAACTCGATCAATTGGTTTAATAATGGAATGATATATTTCAAATCCTAGAAATCTAATCATATATTGAAATAATTTAATTTTACTTGCAGAGATAACTAAACCATTTTATTTTATTATCTTAGCAAATAATTCATGGTGTTTCCAATGTTGCTTTATTAATCTAGAGAAAATGAGAACATCGTCAATGTAAATAATTGAGAAATCAATAAATTGATTAAATAATTGGAATTTACTTGGAGCATTTATAAGACCAAAATGCATTACATTACACTCGTAATAACCAAATGGAGTTATAAATGCAGTTTTGTATTTATCTAGATTTCCCAGAATCCAGATTTCATGTCAAACTTAGATAATACATCAACATACTTGGGAATCCAGATTTCATGTCAAACTTAGATAATACATCAGCATATCCAAGTATGTTGATTAAGTCCCTTTTATTTGGTATTGGATATCTTATCCATTCCAAACATTGTTAAGGGGCTTGTAAATAATTACTAATTGAGAAACTTCTCGTTCAATTTCACTGGCCTTTGGACATAAAAGGTCGAGCAAGACCAATGAAATTTGCTCATTATAATAATATTTTTATTGAGCAGTTCTGAAATTTCTTTCTTACAGAACTCAAGCATTTCAGAATTCATCTGAATTGGTCATGCCTTTGTTGGGATAATCTTTTCATCAAACCCCTTAATGTAAGGCAGACTAATAGTATGGTGCTTCATGTGCCAGAAAGTATTGAAAATGTCAGCACATAATTCTTTACAATTTTGTTTAAAGATTTTTATATGTTTTTGAAGAGTAGGATTTTGAAGTTGTTCTTCAATTCTTTTGAATTTTATTTCATTTTGTAGAAAATATAATTGTTTTTCTTTACAAGAAATTAAATTTATAGTTTTAAAAATAAAAAATTGTTTTAAAATTTTCAATTTCTCATTGTGAGAAAAAGAAAAAAAAATTGAATTTGACAGGTTTATTTATAGGATAAGTAATTATCTCATCATGCTCTGTGGTAAAAGGATACAACAGAAAAATAAATGATAAATCCTAAATAATTTTGTTTGTCAGTTTTTTTACTAAGACAAATGATGTTAAAAAACATATATTATCTTGGCAAATATGAACACTGGAGATTTCATAATTGATATGCATTATAGTACCATTGACAGATGACAAATATTAGTTTATCTTCTTAAAGTACTTGGTAGGAATGAGTCATTCCTGCATACAGTTCAAATCAGCTCCTGGATCAATAAGAGCCATTAAAGTGAAATCAAAATCTTAGATTATTATTTTGACCATTATGTGTCATTTTTTTTATTTTGATGTAATTAAGGATTTGGATGAAGTTATCATCATCTTGATTGTTGACAATATGTTCTTCAACCTCATTATCAGAAATTAAGGGTTTACTAGGTTCTTCTAGTTCACTGGATTCATGATTTTTAATTAAATTCTTTATTTTTAAAAGATTTAATTATTTTGTTATTTCTGTGTTTGAATCTTTTAATTCTTTAATTTCAATTTTAATATTTTTTTTTGAAGTTCTTGTAAAGTAACTTCTTTTTCCTCTCCTTTAATTTTGTTGAATTTTTTAAGAGTTTGTGAAAGGCTTATGATATTATTATTAGACTTAGTATTTTCTTTCTTTTGAATTATCTTCTTAAGTCTTTCAAAGTATTCTTATTTTAATTTAGAATTTTCAATTTGACAAATTAAATCTAATAAAAAAATTCTTACTATTCTGCCTCTTTTGATATCAGAGCCAAACTTGGTAGGGTATTTTCGTATTCTTAATTCATCTGCTTTATTGTTGTTCTTCACCGCCTAAGTGGTTGTATATTATTACTATTGTTGCTTAATTGCCTCTTTGAATAATTATTTTTATTTAATCTGACTCTCTGCCCAAATGGTTGATTGTTCTTATAACTGATTATTTCTACATAAATCTCGAGGGTAGGGTAGTTGTAAAGGCAAATGGGAGAAGAGTTACTTCTTAGGAGGTTGTAGAAGTCATAGCAGGTTTGAATATCAAAATACATTATGAAATTTCGAATCATAAGAATAATTTCGTTATCTTGAGTCATAAGTAAATTATTTAGAATTAATTCTTCTTGTAGCAATAGGTCTACAATGCATATAATATCAAACATAATTAATGAAGAACACTTTGAATATTTAGCAGATAATCATGTAGATCATATGGTATGGAATATACCCAAAATCTCTAGTGAAGAAAATTATAAATTAACATGGTATGTTGCTTCTTTCAAGTCTCAGCATCATGTTAAAACAATTGAAAAAATATATGCTTTTGAGAAAGAGCATAAAACTTGCCGATTACTTTCTTCTAATGCAGTTAATTATTTGATCCCCGTTTTGCATCCAAAAAATAGGAGAATGGGAACATTGGGTATTTGAAGGGTTCAAGTAGTTGTTTATAACTGCTTGAACCCTTCAAGTAGTTGTTTATAACTGCTTGAACCCTTCAAGTAGTTATTTTTTATTTTACCAGTCAACAACTCATACATCTTCTTGAAGGGTTCGAGTAGTTGTTTATGACTACTTGAACCCTTCAAGTAGTTGTTTATGACTCTACTTGAACCCTTTAAGTAGTTATTTTTTATTTTCTCAATCAGTAACCCAAACAACATATGACTACTTGAAATATTCAAGTAATTGTTTAAGATTACTTGAAGGGTTCAAGTAGTTATTTTTTTTTGCCAGTCAACAACCCATACGCTAAGTGACTACTTGAACCCTTCAAGTAGTCACTTGGTTCAAGTAGTTGTTTATGACTACTTGAACCCTTCAAATAGTTGTTTTCATTTTATCAGTAAGCAATCGGGTAATTATTTGATCCTTTTTTACGTCTAAAAAAATAGGAAAATGAGAACGTTGAGTACTTGAAGGGTCCAAGTAGTTGTTTATGCTACTTGAACCCTTCAAGTAGTTGTTTTTTATTTTGTCAGTCAACAACTCATACATCAAGTGATTACTTGAAGGATTTTCAAGTAATTGTTTATGACTATTTGGAAGGTGCAAGTAGTTTTTTTTGTCAGTAAGCAATCGAGTAATTGCGTGAGCCCTTTTTTGCGTCCAAAAAAATAGGAGAATGAGAATCCGAGTGCGTCTCGTTGAAGAAGAAGAAAAAATGAGTCTCGCTGAAAAAGAAAAATGGGTCTTGCTAAAAAAGAAGAAATGAGTTAGCTTCT
Organism: Datisca glomerata; assembly: GCA_003255025.1. Lineage (NCBI taxonomy): Eukaryota > Viridiplantae > Streptophyta > Magnoliopsida > Cucurbitales > Datiscaceae > Datisca > Datisca glomerata. The sequence goes on along the minus strand of QANY01011423.1, from coordinate 141,138 downwards.
CACTGAACAATCACAGGGTCCACTGAATAATAATNAAAAGAAAAAAAAATGATTTGATTGTGCATTGAAAATGGAAGTGAATTTTGTGAGATTATTAGTATTTAATTGAAATTCTATGAGCCCCAAGGTATAAAATTGCGATTTTTCAAAAATGAGTATATATTTCATATCCCAAAATAGAAATGGTATATAATTACAAATAACCCTATAGGGTATTTGGCCTCAGCTTCCCACCAAAATGACACCAGCTTAGGGAAGTTTCACGTAGCGGGGCAGTCTTATAGGAAAAGAATAAAATGACGTCATTTTATCTTTTAATTTGATGGTTAAATTCGATACAATTTACGAAAGAAGAACCGAAACAAAAAGTTTAGGTCATATGTTGGATCGACCCGAAGCACTGACACTAAATAACCGACCGAAGACCATACCAAATCAGTTTGGTTAGATGGATGAACACTCTAGTCATGGGGGTGTTCGTTTCACGAGATGTAACATTATTGTGAAATGTAAACATTATTGAAAAGATTGGAAAGTATAAGAAATATTACTGAGAAACTGAAAAACTATAACAATACTGCAAGAATGTAATATTATTGTTTTCAATTGTAAAAATTATTATAAGGTGTATTGGAGATCTAAAATAACATGTATACTCAATATAATAATATTTTAATGAATGTTTTTTATTTGTATATATATTTTTAAAAATATAAAATAATGTACTATGAATGTTTTATTATGTAATATTATTATAATATTTTGTATAACATATATACTTTTATGACAAACTTTTTTAAAATAATATCATAATTATTCTTAATGAATATACCCGCTAGTATTAAAAACAATATGTAAATATATATTATGATGTATTTTCATATTTATATAATATAATTACTTTATTTATATTTTTAAAAAAAATACTATATATTGATTCTTAAAAAAATATTTTAAAATATAATATAATATAACACTTCTCAATTCCTACAATTCGGTAACATCATATTACTATCATTTTAAACGATATTGACAATACTCTATTTTACAGTAATACTATTACTATGATGATGTTCAGAATTTATCTCCACGTGTAACAACACAATTATATCACGTGTAATGTTTCCACATTACCGTCCAACCGAAAAGCCCTTCCGTTTCAGGGTTTAAGTTTAGATGCTTCATGGGTTTGTGTGAGAACAACGCAATTGTCCTTTCTCTATTTCTATTATTGTCTCTGTCCTATTTGGTTGAATCCTGGAAGAAATACTACCGAACAAGTTGGACCATCTCATCAAACAGTAAATGATATTTTAAGTTACTAATATCAAATCTAATAAATCACAACAGTAACTTATCCTGCATTCAGCTGATAAGGATATAACCAGCACCATTTTGAAGAACACCTGCAGAAGTTGGGGGTACGGTTTTCCTAAGTTGGGCATGAGACTCTGCTTCCTTCTGAAACATCTTAACCAGTTCTTCAAGCTCTAGTTTTCAAACTTCACCGTGCTCCTCGACTACAGGTTTTCTAAGTCCAAGGTAGATCAATCCAATCGCTATTAGCACCACTCCCAACACCATAAGGATCCCGGAGAACATGACAAATGCATATGGCGATGCTTCATCTCCAGGTATTCCATCGACATTGATCCCGAAAAGTCCGATAATTATGGATAGTACGAGTCCACAGCCCTCCAAAACCCCTAGATTATGGGTCACTGTAAGACTCTTGTCCTGTATATACCGTAATTAAAGAAAGCTTTACTTTTAACTTCTCGATACGGAAAATTCTACGTTACTATTACTATTAACAGTAACATACTGGGAGGAGAAAGAAACAGAGAGAACAAAAATTTCTCTCCTATTCTTTCTTTCTCTCCTCCCAGTATGTTTATAGTAAGAAAAAAATAGTATCTCTAGAAGCATATATTTACTCTAAGGAATGATTGTTTAACAAAACCTGCAACCGGGCAAGAACTGATGCAGACATCTTGAATTGTAAATAACCGAGCACGAGCGGCTTCCTATTCTTCAATCATTTCCCTTGCGCTTTTTCTTATTCATTCTAGCAAGCCTCTGGTTGCAGTCCCCCTCAAATGTTGAAGAAGCTCGAACACGATTTCCTCCCTGGCATGGAGTGACCATTTCACCCTTATAACCTTCGAAACAATGAGTAGCAGCAATTCAAGATTTGAATATTGCACCTCCCTGTCTTGTATTATTAGATAGGTAAATTGTTCAACAACATAAATGATGATACCTGGGTTGATCTGATTTCTTGATTTAATATTATACTGAAGAGATGCAAGTCTTCGTGGGTCCTCCTATAAAGCTAAAATCACTTGTCTTATGCATCATGTGCTACACAGATCACTACTACAGTGAGACCTTGTAATGAGAAAACGGTCAACATTTTTAACGCGCGTCTAAAAAAAACACCTGTTCTTAAACTTCATCTGCAGCACCAAATATGAATTTACGAAATAGCCTACATGAAAAGGAAAAGTATTTTAGAAAGGAAAACATATTTATAATATATAAATCAATAAAAGATCCCCAAAACTAGTTCAACATGTCTGATCGTAAAAGATGCACAAAACTAGGTTCATTTGACAAATCTTTGAACGAGTGATAAAACATCAATCTATGAATGATTGTCACACTATTTAGTCAACAAAACTTGATCTGTCTAGAATTACTCGCAAATTTACCGTCAGATCACCAGGAATACGTTGTTCGCAGGTGTTCCATTTTACTATAAAATCCATTACAGATCCATCAATGAATCAAGATACTGACTATTATTACCTATCATCCCATCGAGCAAGGCGGCAAGCTAGATGTGCTATGAGCTCATGAATGGGCCGTGGTATGTTAGTACCACCAGCAGCAAGCATATCCTATTAGAATTGAAAATCTGAAGTTAAATTGCATGTGTCAGTTTCAACTTTTGGAAAATATGAAACGATCAATAACATAACAAACGGTATTAGAAGAACATTAACAAACCTGAACTTCAGAAATACCTAACACATTAATGCGTGACGCAAATCCTTTAACATGTAACGCAGTTACTAGAAAGTTTTGTGCCTGCCATGATCTTACAACAATGGGGATGTCATCTTCCCCAACAAATGGATCACTTGCTGACTGCCCTAGAAGCTCAAATAACAGTCCACCAGCCACTATTACAGGGACCTGTCATATAAGTGAACAATCAACATCAACATCGTGAAGGTTTAAACTTAAACAAACAGTACGTTTTCTTAAAGAGATGATTAAAAAAGAGAGATTCTTCCCTTGATCCACTAATCATAATAATTCTCCAACTCTAGACATCATTGACATTCACTAGCAAGCCTCAGAGTTAGCATTGATCATATAAAATATACATCTGACTCCTAATTGATATTTAAAAGATGGAGATGATTTCATACATGGAACTGGACACACCCTTCAATGTAAACGAGAAATGTTTACCTCATATAAGAGATGTTTCATCTGATCACTTATCAGCTTGCTTTCATCACACAAAGCAATGCTAATAGCAGGATGTAACCAGCGAGCATTACTCAACCATGCACTGACAGAAGGATGCCCCGCAGCCACTTGACCACCAAGTATGCCCCACTGGTAGCTCCCAGTAAGCTTCAGCCGGATCTGTAACTGTTTTTGAGTTCTATAGATTGCGAGATACAGTGAGAGTCAATTTGCACTAACTGAGCAAGTTCAAAAATTCTAGTCCAGCCAACTGGCATCCAGTAGGTTCTTGGAAGAGAATCTCGAACATTAGAGCGAAGAACAGGATGATAGTCCGATTCCACTTCATGGGATTTCTCACTAAAGCTCTTCCTCATAAATTTTGGGGAATTACTTTTATGATGTGAAGAAGCATGTCTCTTGACCATCTCTCCAACAACTTGCCGTCTTGGATGGGTCTTTTCATTGCCACGAATGAACTCAAAAGCACAGATAAGTCCATCAGTCCAAAGATCACCTCCCAAGGTGACATCTTTGTTGGCTACATTTCTCATATTCTCCAGGTTCTTCATTGTTATTAGTCAACGAGGCTTGATGCTCGATGCATAAGAGCTGAGAGAGACTGCAATGCACCGAGTGGCGCTGCTGAGAAGTAAGAACCCCACTCGGTGACATTTGGAGGAGCTTGCATGAGTTATGGCCAATGGGAATCCTACCCCCCGTTTCACTTCTTTTGCGTCTTCTAGCTTTTTCCCCCACCTTTCGCGAGTCCTGACCTCTTCTTTGTTTTTTCTAATTCAAATGTGAGCCATATGATTTTTTCTTGAATCCAACTAGAATACAATAGAATGAACTGTTATTTATTTTACATCATAGCCTGTTACACTAGCAATGCTTCATGACTTATTCCTTTTAGATAATATTTTCCGGATTAATTGCATGGATGTTCATTTTTATTAACTTATATACATAAATTATCCTTCATATGTATATATGTAGAAATTATTTTTTTTAAGTTTATGAAGTTTAGTTAGTTAGAGACTTACTATTTTACCATTTCACTTGTTTTATAATACTTAAGAGTAATTTCTCATCACTTTTATTTTTTTCCCATGTTTGTTTATGGTATTTTCATAAATTTTACTCAAACTTGTTCAATTTGCTTCGAAAAAATTTGTACAATCAATAAATTTACAGAAAATCATGAAAATTCTTTTATGTTATTGGTTTAGTTTACAGTTTTTTTACAATCTAAAAGAGGAAAATACTTAGCATGGAGTTGTTCCATTCTTTTATGCTCATCAACAAAGATAATTGACTATAAAATTGAAGATGATGTCTATCTTTTGGCCAACGTCTAACAAATATAACAAAATGATAAAAAATATGATATATTGGAATGTAGCATGACAATAAGTAAAGAGTTTGTTAACGATAAGTAAATTATATGTTTATTTATTGACGAGATATATTAAATTGAACGAGCAAGAGGCGTGAGAATTTATCATTCCATTTTTTGCGGTCTTCACAAAAAAAATGAAACAAAGATAGAGATCTCCTGAGAGAGGAAAAGAGAGAGAGAGAGAGCGAAAGAGATAGAGAGATATAGAGAGAGAGAGTAGGCGACGCACAAATAAAATGAAAGTAGAATTTTTTAGGTAGAATATGTTTTAAATAAATTTTCTTAAGAGAAGTGGAAAAATACCATAAACAAACATAAGAAAAAACAAAAGTGATATGAAATTATTTGGCGGTTACAAAAATGAAAAATGATAAAATAGTATGTTCATAGCTAACTTAAAAATGGTCATCTTTACATACTATTAAATTGATGGGTTATTTTTATGGGAGAACATCAAGGATTAGGCCACTTTAAGGAAAAATATAAAAAATAGTCAATATTGAAAGAAAAATAAGAAATAGCCTCCCCCAAATCTAAAAAATATAAATAATTTTTGACGTAAAAAAATGAGACCACTGTGCCCAGCGAAATTAAAACATACCTGCAGTATATCTATATATACGATATATATTTTATAAACAATTGACGGTTGAGCAGTTTTCTACGAGTTGGCGTTTTTTAACGCGTGCATTGACTACATTTTATGTTTCTTTATACTTGTAGTTATTTTTTATTAGTTTTTTCAACATGATCTATATGTGATCATTACTTTTATTTTTACATATAAATTTTATAATGGTGCTCATTTGTACCAAAAGCCCTTAGTGGAATTAAAGATAAGGAGATACAAATAAAATAGTAATAAAAGCTATTTATACATCAGATTTAAGAAGAAAAATTAACGTACGTGAAGATCAGAATCTAATTATATATACATACATATATATATATATATATATATTATCATAGTTAAAATGTCATATTTCCATACTCAACTAGTATTAAATGTCATTATATACTTAAATATTTATTATTAATAATAATATATATTAATAAGATTTATAAGAAATACACGTACAAAATAAATAAATAAAATTCATACATATAGTGATAACAATAAATAGAGTTTCCACAACCCCATTATATAGACACATACAATAAGTATCCCTTTTACGTAATTAAATTATGCAAATGCAATTAAAAATCAATCAAACTCATTTTGAAGTGACTACTTAATGCGCATGAGAGACTTCTCACAGCACATCCCAATCAGAGCCGTCTCACCACATTCTCACACCAAATATTGCTCATATTGCATAATAATTATATTTTTGAAATAGGTTTTTACTCATTTAATTTTAACATGTGGATTCTTCATTTTTTATACGACAGTTTAAATAGATTGTTGTATCTAATAGTTTTTTTATCCTATTTTAGCCTGTAGGCAAAGTTGGTCTGAAGATCTTTTTTGTTTTTTTCGAAAAGTGGATCCAATTTAGTATGTTATCCTATGCAAAGAAAGAAATGAGGTTTAGCATAATAATTTTCTTCACTTCAGATTTGATTGTTTCGTATAAAATTGCTTATTTCTTCTCTTTATTTTATTTTATAATTTATATAGAAAATGTCAAGAAAAGTTAACATTTCAACTCAAACTACAAAAATGGCTAGAAAACTTTTTCTTTCTATAAAAAATGACTGAAGTAAATAAACTATTTACAAAAATTACACATATGTAAATAAATCGTTTACATTTTTTGTCAAAATTATAATACACATTCTAAGATGAATGAGCAAATATGACTCGAATCCATGACCTCTAAGATATGAGCGTGAATGCTTAACCAACTGCGTCAACCTAACTTATCGAATAAATTATCTACATTATTTTGGCAAATTTTGTAAAAAAATTTCCGATCATTTTTACAGTTTTAGCTAGAAAGGTGGTCATTTTTACAGTTCTTCTTAATTTATATTTCGTTGGTCCGTGTCAAGATTTTACTTTGTTAATTCTCTGATTTTATTTATATCTTTGATGATATTAGCTTTATAGATAAATTATGAGAAATCCTTTTGTTATAAGCTCTACTTTAAAAGAGATGCCACTCATTGATTGATCTTGATTCAAGCATGGAATAAAATTTGAGACTACTATTTTAGGTAAGGCAGCATGTTTCACAAATTTATAATAGTAGGCTTGGCGTTTGAATATCATAACTTATTTAGTAGGTAGCGCATGTATCTGCTAGATATAATAAGCATTAATTTTAAAGTTATCCATACCGACTATATAGGCAGAACAATTTTTAGTTGTGTGATGTTTATTTTGTGCTTGCTTAACTTCTTCCTATGTTCCTATCATTTGCTTTGTTAGAAGTTCATTGTTATGAGTTCACAATACAGTAAAGTTGTTCATTACTCCCTTCGTGCATGGTGATTTACAAAATATTTTTGTTCATGAACACGATTATTTTTGTTGTTGTCTTTTGTTGTAGTATCCTTATATGTGAATCGTGTCATCCACATAAAAATAATCGTATCAAAATATACGTTTTTGTCAAGTTATACTTTCTATGATCATATGTCATTTTGAAATTGAGTTGATACAACTTTAAGGGTGACACTAATAACATTTAGTCAAAATAACTTATCCAATTATTTGGGTTATATCTGATTCACTTATGCGTTTAGAGTCTTAGTAACATATGTAACAATATACATATTCACGGAGTCTTGAACCACCCTCGTCAACTTAAGAGCAAACATGATGCCAAGATAATTTAGCGCCTGAAAAATGTATCCGCTTTACTATTCGAGAGATAATTCCTCAAAACAACATTAACTTCCTTCAGAACATTTTGGGGCAGGATAAAAAAGACTAGATCAATGACTTTGGATAGCTTACAGAATAGATTTAACAAGTTGTAAGCGGTTGGAAAATGACATATATCTATTCTCCCACTGTTTAGTTCTCAGATAAGCTTGTCAACTAGAATGGATCACTTGGCTCTATCCAGCTTGGAAGAGATAAAAAGAACTCCAAGATATTTCACCGACAGCCTGTGAGCTCCAGGATCTGATTCTTAACGTTATCTTCCACACAAAGAAGAAAGCTTGACAATTCCTACTTTGGATCTTGTTACCATGGAATTTTTAGAGTGAGTAGAAACATTTAATTGAGTGATTGGTAACAGTGAATAGGTATGTGCAATAGTTAAATGAGAAGGAGAGGTAGTGTCAGTGAAAGGTAATGTGATATGAGGAATATCATATGTAGGAGTAACACTGAGAGGTAGAGGAGTGTTACCAGATGATGGAGACCTTGAGTGACTCCTTGCTTGAGCTGGACAAGACATGTAGGAGGATTCTGTTGTAAAGCGTGAACGATGGATTGAACCAGGAACCTGCAAAAGAGAGTTAGGAGCATGGAGCAAAACAGTGTGAGTTGAAGTTGGTGTAGAAGTGGAGTGGGTGAGTTGAGAGTATGAGAACTCTTTCTCATTGAAGGATACACTTCTAGCTATGTAAAGTTTTTTTGTCAGAGGATCAAGACACCTATAACCCTTATGAGAATGACTATATCCAATAAATACACACTTAGTGCTGTGAAAGTTGAACTTGTGCTTATTGTATGGCCTTAGGAAAGGGAAGCAAGTGTAACCAAAGGCTTTGAGCATACTGTAATTGGGAGTTTGTTTAAAGAGAAGTTGGTGGGGGTGATTTTTCATGCAGGGTTGGGGTGCGAAGAAGGTTGATGAGGTAAGCGGCAGTATGGAATGAGTCCCACAAAAAAGATAAGGGAAGCTTGGCATGGGCTAAGAGTGAAAGTCCATTTTCTATTATATCTCTGTATTTTCTTTCCACACGCCCATTTTAGTGATAGGTGTGTGGACATGGGTGTCTCAAAAATATGCCAAGCGTGTTAGAACAAATGCAAAAGATCTTAATTCCCCTCCCCATTCAAATTGCAAACACTTTGTTTTATGATCAAATTGTATGTCAACATAGTGGTTAAACTGAATAAAAGTTTGTTTAGCTCAGATTTAACTTTTAGTGGAAAGATCCATGTATATCTAGTGAAATCATCCACAAATGTGATATAGTATCTGAAGCCAGAGTTAGAAAAAGAGGGGAAGGACCTCATAAGTCAAAATGTACAATATGAAAGGGAGATTGAGCAGTATGTTGAGAATTGGGAAAAGTGAATTGATGTAATTTACCTAAACAGTAAGCCTCACAAAAAGAAGAAGCATTGACATTTGAAAAAGTACTAGGTACATACTGAGATACTAGCTTCATAACAGGGGTGAGGGGTGTCCTAATCTAAGATGCCATAAACTAGCATCTATCTTTTTAATGCAGACAGAAAGAAAATAACAGTACTCAGGAAGAAAAGCAGCAATGTTGGTGGGTTTGTATGGAAGATGGTGTTTGAAGCTTTATGCATGTGGCAGAGGGAAGTGATACAACCCATCCTTAAGCACACCTTATAGAAGAATATCCCTCGTATTCTTGTCCTGCACAAAACAATAGTTAGAGTCAAAGATGACTAAAACGAGATTGGTTTTGGTAAGTTGAGAAACATTTAATAGGTTTTTAGTTGCTGAAGGAACACAAAGTAATTCATCAAGTGTTAAGCTGATGGAAGGATTTGAGCTTTTAATCTTAGTTGTGCCAACGTGAGAAATGTCTAAAAGGTTACCATTGCCCACACTAACTTTTTTTACCCTTATAGTCATTTTTTATGGAGAGATTGCCAAGTTCATAGGTGACATGGGCATTTGCACCACTATCCATAAACCAGGAAGTAGCATCATCCATTGTAGGCAGGTGAAGTGACACAAGCAGCAGTAGACCTTGAAATTAAGTGAAAATTGGACCCTTGGTTTTGCTATTGATTGTTAGGTTGAGGATGGAAGTCTTGATCAAAGCGACTGTAGCAGTTGAATGCATAATGTCCAGGTTTCCTACAAATTTGACACATTGGTCTTTGGGAGTTTCTACCTCTCCCTCTGCCTCTTCCTCGTGAACCATTGTTACTTTTGGAGTAGGGAGCTTGTGATAGTTTGCTACGTGTGCAGTTGGACTTTGAATGTTAGTGAGTGGACTGTGGAGTTGTTCAAGCCTCATTTCATGACTCTGAAGCATGAATTAAGCTTCTTACAGGGAAACAGCTTCATACCTGCAGGTGAGATGTACAACAACAAAGTTGTCCTCATTGCCTAATCATTATAGGAAGTATAACAACATGTCATCATTGTCTATTACTTGACCATTAACAGAGAGGTTATCAGCAATTGATTTCATTTTCAGAATATAGTCATTTATACTTAATGTTTTTTCTTGATAGTTTGGAGTTGATACCTTAGGTGAAGTGTTCGTGCTTTGGAGTGAGAGGTGAAAATTTGCTCAAGTGCTCTCCAAACTTCATGGGAGATTTGACAGCGCACGACATGGCTTTAGTGATTGAAGACAGAAGCCAACTCATCAAATGCTGGCCAGTTCTCATCCAGCTTATCAATGCTGGATTAATGATGAAATGAGATTCAATGTTTGTGGTTTGCTCTCCATTTTCAGCAATGGTATAAAAAGGATTTGGAATGAACTCCTTTGGAACAAGATTGACGCCATAAATGTATTGTTCTAAGTCATAAGCTCTCACAATTGAAAGAATTTGTGATTTCTAGAAACATAGTTGTTTCTGTCCAGTCGTATTGAGATGGTAATCATGTTATTTGGCAATATATTAAGTAATGAGGGCAACTGATTGATATTCAGATTCTGAAGGGTAGTATTACTGGAGCCTAGACTGTTCTAGTTTAGTTGAGCTTCATTTTCTGTGGATAATAGCGGGATTTGTGGTGATGTTTTCGTTTGTCCTAGAGATAGGATTAGAAGCAGCCATGGAGACGATGGCTTTCGTACCAACTTAAGATAGCTCAAAACAGGGGCAAACAAAGACTAAGGAAAGAAGAATAAGTTTATTGTTTGCTCAAATTTTTCATTACCTCTTTCAACAACTTGTACATATTTTTATACTACAATGGAAACTAATGAAAAATAATTACAAAAGAATAATGAATGAGAATAAAAAATGTTTCAATCATTGCCAATGATTGAGTAACGAAATTATTCTCTCCATGGCCGATGGGGGACGAGCTCGTGGAGTTTGTTAGGGGCTCTCGAATTTTACCATAGCCAATCACATTGTAGTTGTTGTGTTGATGAGGTGGAGGTATGAGATGCCGACTTGGCTTGTTTATCCAAGCCGGCACGTGTGCATGAAAAACTTAGATCACTACATGAGAAGTTTGAGAGAGCATGACTGTGGGAAGTAGGTAGTGCGACAGTGAGAGCTTGAGGCTTCAACAATGGTGGTGAGTTGTTATCTTCAACAGGTAGCAAGCAAGGGTCATTTCCACAACATATTGTTTTTAATTAAGTGTTATTGATACAAGATAAACATTAGACTCTATACTGATTAAAAATTAAAATGAGATTAAAAATCCTACTTAGACTCAACAAAATTGAAGGAAAATTGTAGACACACTAATGACACTCTATACAATATGAAAATAAAATAGGGGGTTGGAGATTGTTTAATACATAAATAAAGCAAAAGAAAACAAAATTGGAAACTGGAATTAAGAAAAGACATTTTTAAAGAGTTAAGGATATGATAAGAAATATGGTTAATGATTTATTCTACACTTCTAGAAATATGGCAATATTCAATAATCAGAAATAATTTCTCAATCTTTCAAAAAATAACAACCTTAAAACAATCACAAGTTCTATTATCTTGATCTTTCCTTACCTTGTCGTTAAGTAAAATAAGTTCTTTACTTAAACTCGTTTCATCAAACGACCTAAAACAAGTTCTCTAAATTTAGTCTAATGAAAGTAATTATTAAGAAAGATATGGGTTGAATCAAGAAACAAACAAACAGGTTTAGTTTATAAAACTTGAGTTATATTCCTTATGTAATCAAACGAAAATATCTCATAATCATTGAAAACAATTTACTACTTTTGTTTTCCTTGTTGGGTCTAAGAATAGATGATGTGTATTCTAAGATCCTTTTAAGTCGTTGATCTTCTTCTTCTCCACTATACTTGGATATTCATGCAAGAGTACTAGAAAAATTAAAAACAAAACTAATTAGGATGAATTAAAAAATAGACAAAGTAAAAGAAAATAACAAATTAATTAGGCAAAACAATCCCCGGTGACACGATGCCAAAATTTCGCACGCACAAAAGTGTACCAACGTAAATCCTTGCAATAAATATGATCGTTATTGAGTATGGTAGCAAGCAAGGGTTATTCTCGTAGGAGATTATTTCTAATTAAGTGTTATTGACACAAGATAAACACTAGACTCTATACTGACCAGAAATTAAAATGAGATTAAAAATCTTACTTAGACTCAACAAAATTGAACGAAAACTTGTAGACATACTAATGGCACTCTAAACGATATGAAAATAAAATATAGGGGGGTTGGAGATTGTTTAATACGTAAACAAAGTAAAAGAAAATAAAATAGGAAACTGAAATTAAATACAGATTTACAGAGTTAAGGATATGCTAAGAAATATGGTTAATGATTAATTCTCTACATCTAGAAATATAACAATAGTCAATAATCAGAAATAACTTTCTCAGTCTTTCAAAAATAACAATCTTAAGACAATCACAAGTTCAATTGTCTTGATCTTTCCTTACCTTGCTGTTAAGTAAAACAAGTTCTTTACTTAAACTCTTTCCATTAAACAACCTAGAATAAGTTCTCTAAATTTAGTTTAATGAAAGCAATTAATCAAGAAAGATATGGATTAAATCAAGGAACAAACACACAAGTTCAGTTTATAAAACTTGAGTTATATTCATTATGTAATCAAACGAAAATATCTCATAGTCATTGAAAATATTTTTCTACTTTTATTTAGAAAGCCTTGATAATTACGGATCAAAATTCTAAACTAGCAATAAAATTACTAACATGCTGAACTAGTTGCGCATCCAAGTAAACAAGAAAGAATTTATAGATAGAGAAATCAAAGAAATATAAACATAATTGAAAGAGAGATGAAAAAAAGCTGAAATTTATTAACTAATAACCATGTCTAGGGTTTTTAAATCATCTTTAACCAAAGAAAGAAATTAGTTACAAATGGAGATACTAAAGAACATACTTCTAAATTAGAAAATGACTCAAGATCCTCTCTTCACTTGGTTGGGGCGTGCCCCCATTTATAGAGGGTGTGTGCTCATTCAGTTTTCACAAAAATTAGGAAATATCCCCCTAGAATCTCTTCTTTTCAGAGTTTAAAATGAGACTCTTTGTCATTGGTCATGAAAATAGTTTAAAATTCAAATTTCAAGTTAAGAGATGGTAGAGTTCTTGTTAAAGAGACCATCTAAGGTCCTTATATTTATCTTTATCATTATCTTCATCCTTATCTTTATCGTTCACTGATTTAAAAACGTAATAAGATTTTACCCCACCTTTTATCTTGTTGGAACGATCCAAAAAATATGAAAAAATATTCAAATGAAAGCTTAATATCTTATATTCCCAACCATATAAGATTTGCATTATAGAAAAATCAGGAACACCACTGAACGTTCATTTTCTTTAACTGTGTAAATCTATCGAATTTGATGCTTAAGTTAAATTGATCTTCCAATTTCAAAAAAATAAGATGTCAAGATAATATCACAAGGTGGAACATGGATACTTGGAGGCAGTTGGAGACATAGAGCTTTAGACCATTTTGAACTCCTTTTCAAGTTGTTTTATTTTTTATAACTTGAAAACACATTAAAAATAAAATAAATATCCGATGTAACATTTATGAAATAATCACACATAAAATATCATATTTAATCTTTTCTTTTTATAAATGTTATTATTTAAATGATGATTAAAATGTGTTTTATGTACTTATAGTAAACACAATAAAATAAGCTATAGTACAACCAAGCATAAAAGCAGTTTGATTATCATTGATAAAATCAGGTAAGACCACTTTCAACCTTTCCACAATAAGCTTGGTAGTGCACTTGTACACCAGATTATAATGAGAAATTAGTCTAAAATTTATGGCTCGCTTTAAATAGTCGGGTGAAATATTCTTTGAATTATTTGACCAATAGCCTATAATAACTTAACAAAGGAAGAAGAAAAATAAAATACAATTCTAACTTGTTTGTTTAATAAATTTTATTATTAAGGTCTGACTAACTTTTATTGAATAACATTGTGTGGTCTAGCAGTTAATAATTTTAACTGGAAATTTATAAAACCAATAGAGCATGTTAGTCTCTTGGGTTATTTGGAATAATGTACCTTTTCAATTTTGGATTAAGAAATACATACCCCTTTTTGAAAAATCAGAATTATATATCGTAGGACCCGTACTATTCAATTAAATATTAATAATCTCACCAAATTCTCTTCCATTTCTAATGCACAATCAAATCAATTAAATCGTATTTTCTTCTTCTTTTTCTCTTCTTTTATTTAACGAAGCTCATTCTTCTTCTACAAGTGACTATTTGAAGAGTTCAAGTAGTTATTTATAAATACTTAAACCCTTCAAGTAGTTGTTTTTTATTTTGTTAGACAACAACTCAAACACTAAGTGACTACTTGAAGGGTTCAAGTAATTTTTTATGATTACTTGAAAGGTTCGAGTAACTTTTTATAACTACTTGAATCATTTTTTACATCTAAAAAAGGAGAAAAGAATTGAGTACTTGAAGGGTTCAAGTAATTTTTTTTACTCCTTGAACATTTCAAGTGCTCACTTGTTCACTATTTGAAGGGTTCAAGTAGTTGTATCTGACTACTTGAATTCTTCAAGTAGCGATTTTGATTCTGAAAGTAAAAAAATATTACTTAAATGGTTCAAGTAGTTGTATTTGACTAATTGAACCATTCAAGTAGTGATTTTGATTTTGGAAGTAAAAAAATATTACTTGAAGGGTTCAAGTAGTTGTATCTGACTACTTGAACCTTTCAAGTAGTTGCATCTGACTACTTGAACCCTTCAAGCATTGGTTTTAATTTTAGAAGTAAAAAAATATTACTTAAAGGATTCAAGTAGTTGTATGAGTTCAAGCAGTGGTTTTGATTCTAGAAGTAAAAAAAAATTACTTGAAGGGTTCAAATAGTTGTATTTGACTATTTGAACTTTTCAAGTAGTAATTTTGATTCTACAAGTAAAAAAATTACTTGAAGGGTTTAAGTAGCTAGATTTGACTACTTGAACCCTTCAAGTAGTGATTTTAATTCTTGAAGTAAAAAAAGTAATTACTTGAACAGTTCAAGTAGTTGTATCTGACTACTTAAATCTTTTAAGTAGTGATTTTGATTCTGAAAGTAAAAAAAAATATTACTTGAAGGGTTAAAGTAATTGTATATGACTACTTGAACCTTCAAGTAATGATTTTGAGTTTAAAAGTAAAAAGAGTACTTGAAGGGTTCAAATAGTTGTATCTGACTACTTGAACCCTTCAAGTAATTAATTTTGATTATGGAAGTAAGAAAAAATTATTTAAATGATTCAAATAGTTGTATCTGATTATTTGAACCCTTCAAATAGTGAGTTTGATTGTGGAAGTAAAAAAAATTATTTCAAAGGTTCAAGCAGTTGTAAGTAGTTGTATCTAACTACTTGAACCGTTCAAGTAATAGTTTTGATTCTAGAAATAAAAAAAATTACTTAAAGGGTTCAAATAGTTTATTTGACTACTTGAACTCTTCAAGTAATGATTTTGATTCAGGAAGTCAAAAAAAGTAATTACTTGAAGGGTTCAAGTAGATGTATCGGACTACTTGAACCTTTCAAGTAATTACTTTTTTGATTTCTGCTTGAACTCTTTAAATAGTTACTTGTTTTGACTTTCAGAATAAAAAACAATACTTCAGGAGTTCAAGTAGTCAGATACAACTATTTACACCCTTCAAGTAATTTTTTTTACTTTCAGAATCAAAATCACAACTTGAAGGGTTCAAATAGTCAGATACTACTACTTGAACCCTTCAAGTAATATTGATTTTTGACTTTCAAAATCAAAATCTCTACTTGAATGGTTCAAGTAGTCAGATACAACTACTCGGACCCTTCAAATAATTTTTTTTGACTTCTAGAATCAAAATCACTACTTGAAGAGATTCAAGTACTTTGTTATGAAAACTTGTGCATAAAAAAATAAGAGAAGAATGTGTGCTAGAGTAACTCTGGTTGAAGAAGAAGAAGAAAAAGAAGAAGGAGAAGAAGAAGAAGGAGAAGGAGAAGGAGAAGGAGGAGAAGGAGAAGAAGGAGGAGAAGAAGAAGAAGGAGAAGAAGGAGAAGAAGGAGGAGGATGTAGATGAGGATGATCTTTGTTGAAGATGAAATAAGAGAGCTAAAATGGTGAAGTTGATTTAATATTTGCATTGAGAAGGGAAGATGAATGATGAGAAAATAAAAATATTATAAGTGGTGATATAAAGTTAGTGGACCATTGATATAATATTCTAAATTTTCTAATCCAAATTTAAAAAGGTATAATTTTTCAAATAGCCTTAATATTTTATCCCGTAAAAGAAATACTAAATTCCCTTAACAAAAATAGACAGTATCTTAAAATTGATTTTTTTACGTGGCGGTTTATAAAAGAGTTCTTTTTTTTAATCCCCACCAAAATTTCTGAAGTTATTAGCCGGAAGTAGAGATTGTCTTGGGACTTTGGAGATAGAAAGTGCGGGAAAATTTTCTTTCACATTATAGAAGCGAAATGGGCAGGGCGAAGAAGAAGAATGGTGTTAGTGATAGAGCTGGTGAAGGGGAAGTAGGGCCATCGTTGTCGCCGCGGACGAAAGAGATGGTGATGGGTATTAAAGAGATTGTGGACTGCTCCGAGCAAGAGATTCTCTCCATGCTTAGAGAATCCCTCATGGACGCTGACGAGGCTGTTCAGCGACTCATTTCTCTAGGTCTTTAATTTTCTTTTCGTTTTTGATAAATTTATAGTTCCAGTAAACAATCCATCATTTCTTTCGACCGGCGACATTCGGGATGAAAAATGTCTTTCTTTTCTTGGTCTTAATAGAGAGGACATAGAGAAAGCTTAAATGTGATAACTAGCTTATTATAATCGGATGAGTGAATTAGTTTCTCTGTTTGGATGGTCCAGGGGCGATAGGGACTAAGCTTTTCAGTCAACTATTTCCATTATTAGGTTAAATTATGTTTGGTTGCTAAGGGAGAGTTTTGAACGTAACGGGAAACTTGTAGTCGGTTGGTTTTCAAACTTTACTTGTGCCCTTTGTTTTTGTAGTACTTTCTGGCTTGGTTGCCAAGAACCGGGAAGTGTATAAACTCAAGTTTGAGCGTTTGGATTGCTATCTCTGTTATTTGTTTACTTTTTCTTTACCATTGTACAATGCGATGAGAAATTATGTTGTGTCTTTTCATTTACTGTATATTTGAACCAAAAAAGAAAAAAGAAGAAGAAAGAAAGTCAAGATAGGGAGAGTAAGAAAAAGTGTGGCAATTCTCTCATGTGGATATTTGTCAATGGTGACCTTGTATCCTGTTGATGTATTTCCGATTGTTACAAGTCTTAGATACTTTAATTACGTGGTCTTTTTCATGGTCTCTTAAATATTCATTTGATGCTTCCTCTGCTGAGTTGCTTTGAATGTCGTTCGAGTGAATTTTATGCACTAACCCTATCTATACCAATGTTAAAAGTTATGATGAAATTAGCAATTTTCAAATGTGTAGATACCTTTCATGAAGTAAAGAGCAAACGTGAGAGAAGGAAAGAGGTACTCTTTTCTTAAAAAAAACATGCTCAATATCTCCCCCTTTCTTGCATAGGCTGTTGATTTCTTCCATGTTTTGGTAGGTTGATCCACCTTATGCATATGGTTGAATGTGGTTGGACAGAGTATATTAGATGATATGTCTTTCTAAACATTTGAATCTGTTTTCAAAACCCCACTAAATTTTCTTTTCTAGCAATAAGTGGGTAGACGAATACGTGATAATTCTGTTTTTCTAATATCTTTTTTTGTTCGACTAAAAGATCCTCGATGTGTTGTGACTTAAATGGTCTACGCATCCTGTTTTATCTTCCTTGTATTGTTAGTGTTAGACACTCATTTTCTTTTTATAGGAGTGTTAGATACTCTTTCTATGCCATTTTAGCTAATGAAATAGTTTAAAATTCTTGATTGAGGTGGTAACTTTAGACTTTAGAGAATCTTTGAAAAAAAAAATAAAGATATCTGAGAGAAACATAACATTTGACATAAAATGACCCTTTTATCATTGGTCATTGTAGTAGAAAATGTACAAAAGGAAACTAGAAAGAGGACACACTTTTAGTGCTTCCAGTATGGAGCTTTTCTTGAACTCCCTTGACATAAAATGACCCTTTTATCATTGGTCATTGTAGTAGAAAACATTCATTCATACGACTCTATTCAGGTGAAGGAGACTAAAAAATCGAGGTCGCAGGTGCAGTTTTCTTCCAAGTATGGCCTCGGTAGGAGCAGCATGCAATATGATGAACAGAGCTTATCAGCCGGAATTTGCTTTAGTGGTACATTCCATTGACCAATGATTTTAATACTCTTCTATGCTTTGGAATGTCGGTTTTGATTTTGTAAGTTAAGAGAAATAAGAATTATGGCATTATAATCTCTGAGTTTTATCAACTTGTATTTTGTTAGAGCAAAGCAAAGCTGCAATTAAGGAGGAGATTCAGTCAACTGCCCCAGCATTTCATTCTTCTGCAGTTCCAGTAACAAGCGGACCTGAGATCCAGAAGCTTACACTTTGTAGGTTAGATTATAATTTTGGTTGCACAAGGTTCAAAAGTCTATGCTACCTTTGGAAACCCTTTCTTCAGTTTTATCTAATGACCTATTATCTCTCTGGAAAGAGCATACTCTCTCCAAGTCCTTAATGCCACAGCCTGGTGTCTTTGTTGTCTAATCAGATATTTAGTTCATGAGTTATTCTTTATTATCTGTTGCAGAGAGGATATTGGTGACAGAGGACAGTTACCAAGAACAAGTGAAGTCATCTCGACATCTGTGCTACTATCTCCAAGGTTTCAACGTGATTCCTTACCCACCGATATAGGGCGTCTTACAATGGCTGATATTGTGAGGATGGATAGGAATTTTTCACCTCAGTTTTCTGGGCCTGCACGACCAGATTTGAATGCAGACTTGACGTTACAAAGTCAAAATAATGCTGGATCACATGCCTTTCTTGATGGACATCCCAAGATTGAGCAGCCAGCTTCTTGTAGAATTCCCGATTCTGATCTAGTTCCAGCTTCTTCCGCATCAAATGGAAATATGAATATAAAAAATGCCACAGAATATTCTGATGATGAAGAACTTTTCAAGGGCCCGTGTTCTGGTTTTAACAAGCACATGTTTAAGCATCAGGAAGGTGCTTTTTCATTTCAGATTTGATAAATTGTTTTGTTTACCATAATTATCTAGAGGGTTATCATATTATGATGATTGGTGATCAATTTATTTTATGTGCATTGGGATCTGGTTACTAATATTGTCCAAAATACATTTACATAGAGGAATAGAGTTTTATCATACTGGCCAAAGATCAATAAATCTGTCTACAACTGAAATTTGTTCTTCGTAAAAATTGTTGCTTTTTCACCGCTTCAGTTTGTCCTATGCCTGTTTCTTACTTGTGACTTTGTTTCAGCTGGATCATCAGCAGCTGCAAACTTGCAAGATCTAAGTGTAGAGAACCCTCCTACAATGCCTCCATCAATAGATAAGCCTGGACCTTTTCCTGATTATATTGAAAAGTCGGTTGATGAACGTGCTGAGATGAGCTTTGGAACATATTCTGGTAGTAATTCTGCATTAACTGGGCCACCGGTGTCTAAGCCTCAGAAAAATGACTTGCTGAAGGCCTCTGTGGCTGTGGATAGTTCATCAGCTGAGCACTTGAACTACGGGCATGACTCGCTTTACTTGAATTTCTTTCTTTTTTCCTTTATAAAATGCTGTCTAAGAGGCTTTATTATCTTATTGTGTAGGAATCATGAAAGTACAGATCATGTTAGAGGGGCAATAAGCGGTTTAGCCACTGGACATTTGCAAAGAAGGCATGAGTTGCATATATTGTTTATGTTGTGAAATTCTCTTGTATCGTCTGGTAATATTTCCATTTTCCCTTTACAGGAATCAAGGAAACCATAACAATAAGCTGCTTGCGTCTTCGTTAGATTATCACGGAGTGACTTTTTCATCACAGGCGCTCTTGAAGCAGGATTTCCCTAAATCAACCGGACAGGAGTATATGGTATCTTCTTTATGCGATTTTAGTTACATTTGGAACAACTCACAGTTCATATTAATGTTCTTTCATTCTGCAGGTCGCTAGACCAAATGCTTCTCAGCAATCATCTTATTGGACTCGTCAGATCTCTGCACATCCGTACCTCCAACCTAGCCGTCCTTCGGAACAAACAGCCAATATGATTGGCTATTCTTCCCCACTACAGAGCTCCTCAAGTATTACGACTTCTACACAACAGCCATATGACCATACTGGTGTTTTTCATCAAACTAACAGACTAATAGGTACAAACAAAAATCTTCTTGAGGACAGAATTGCAGGTACTGCGGGGAGATTGCCTCTGTCAGCCATCTATGCTCATTATCCGGCCTCTGTCCCAACTGTAAAGACCAATGACTATGATGTTGTAGGTTCACAGTACTTGCATGGAAATTGGTTCTCCCATGGACAGGTGTGTCTTTTATCTGATGAAGTTAATCTCAGGGGTTCATCTCTCATTCTCTGTGAGAGAAATGGCATGAAAGTAGTTTTATTCAATGGTTTTCATGGCATATGTTTATTATCTTCTGTGGAGAAATAGTTTCGGTTGCATGTTCATGATTAGTGTGGCATTCATTTGTCTAGAATTATTTATTTCACACCACTAAAGTACGGAACTGTCACAATGTCCATATCCTTTTACCTGATATCGTCTTGCCTTAGTACATTGCACTTCGTAGAGCGTTATGTGTGTGATTTTGAGTTATTCACTTGTTTGTTTGTTTTTCATCAGAATGATAGAAGTTCGTCAATGGAGTATGGTCTAGCACAAAGAACACTATCTCCTGTTCAAGGAAGCTCACATTTTGGCTTACCAGAACAAAATCAACTGCATCCTGGTAACCAACAGTGTCAGCTGTCTTCACAGTACTATGGAACGGTGGGGAATCCTAACGTCTATCCGTCCCAAATCAGGAGCACCCAAGATCATCGGTCGTTAAGATCTAGTGACTTATTTCAAGGTGGTTTTCAAAACCCGTCGGTACACCCATCTGACCAGATTTGGCCGCGTCGCTAACACGTGCTTTTGTAGCTCAATCATTCCTTTCTTTATGAGGGGTTCTTAGAAAATTTGGAAGAGCATCGGTTCACTGTTCATTTAAAATGTTAAGATGGTTTTTGCTGTCCAATTGTATATACATTGAAGAGAAATGTCAATATATGCCCCCTCCACAGGCCCCTTGTAGGATTACTCTGGATTACAATAAACTTTACATGCTCTATTTGATTATGTCGGCATTCTTTACATACAATTTTTTCATCTCCTAGATCTCTAGGATTAATAGTTTTATACGAAACATTACTGAACTCAATCACTTGCTGCCGTTACTTTTCAGTTTTCTGTTGAAGTCTATTATGTAGTCACTCAAATTGGATCAATAATTGTTTTCTAGGCTTGATTGTAAACTTAATTAGTTACTTCCACTTTGCTGAAGGAACTTGATTTATGGAGCTATAGTGCCAAAATATAATTAACTTCACTTCTCTTTAGAGTAATAAAAGATTATATATATCAGCTTTAGTTTAATAACTTCCTTTGTGATTGAGATTAAGTAAATTATCAACAATGAATTTGATTATGGCAGCTCAAGTATTCCATGTCTTGCAAAATTAGCCCCAATTCATCCAACAGAAGGCAGATCTCTTGGCTCCTAGCATGCAGCCTCCCACCAGCAATGAACTCGTGAACTTCTCCATCCACTTCAATCAAACTACAACCTGGTTCTTTTTCTATCTTCTTCAATTTCATGGAAACCCTTTGCTCCATTGCTTCCTCGAATTTTCTGGAAGCAGCATAAACATTAGACATAAGAACATAACCAGAACTCTCATTTGGATCAGTTTTGATCAAATTCTCGGCCGCTCGCTCTGCCATCTGAATATTCCCATGCATTCTACAAGCAGACAGCAAAGACCCCCAAATAATGGCATCTGGGTTCATTGGCATACTTCTAATAAGCTCTTCTGCTTCTTCGAGAAATCCAGCTCGGCCGAGCAGATCAACCATGCAATTGTAATGCTTTATTGATGGTTTAATCTTGTAAGTGTTTGTCATTAATGAGAAATAATATCTTGCTTTATCAACCATTCTTGAGTGATTACAAGCTGTAAGGACAGCAATAAAGCTAACAGAATCAGGTGTAAGATTTGAAGACTCCAGCAGTTTGAATAACTGGATTGTTTGACTTTCGCAGCCATTTGTGGCTAGTCCTAAGATCATGGAGTTCCAACTTGATAATCCTTTCTTGGGAGAATTCTCAAACACTTGAAAGGCTTTCTCAATGCTTCCACATTTGCAATACATGTCTATTATGGCTGTAACTACAATGACATTCAATTCAAGACTATTCTTTTTTATATAGTTATGAATCCATTCACCTTGTCTAAGTGCTCCTAGGTGAGCTGAGGAATTCAATAAGCTTACCATTGTATATTCACTAGGCTCAATCCTTTCCTCTTGCATTTTCCCAAATAACTCCATTGCTTCCTTCAACTTACCGTTCCTCACATACCCACTAATCATTGAATTCCATGTGACTGAGTTTCTGTCAGGCATTTCGTCGAACAGTTTCCTAGCTTCACCAATTTCACCACACTTGGCTAGGCCAATTATCATTGAATTCCATCCAACAACATCAGATTCCACTTCTTCATTGAATATTTGTATAGCTTCATACAGAAACCCACAATTTGCATACATGTATAAAATAGTGTTTCTAATAAATGGATCAAATTGAAGACGCAACTTTATAATCCTCCCATGAAGCTGAGCTCCATCATGGGCAAGACCAAGTTGAGAATAAGCTTTAAAAACCGAAGGGTAAGTCAATCTCTGTGGTTGAATAGGTGAAGAGACCAACATCTCAATAAAAAGAGAGATTGCAAATTGGGGATTTGAACTTTGAGAGAAGCCTCTAATGATAGTGTTCCAAGTAAAGAGATTTGGGTTTTGAATTTGCAGAAAAACCAAGTAAGCATAATTGATGTTACCCATGGGAGAGGCAGAGAAGGCCAAGATACGACTAGCCGCAATGGTGTTGTTGGATAGACCAGTTTTGATGAGATGGGCATGAATCTTTTGAAGGTCATTCATGGAGCTGCAGTTTTTTTTGTCAAGCAATGAAAGGTAAGGTTGGTCTGAGATGAACTTGGGTATGGAAGTTGATGGTGGGAAGAGTTTGCAAAAACACTGCGACATTTCTACTGTTTCTTCTCATCTGATTGATGTGCTCTGCATATAACCCAGGGCTTTAAACTTATTTTCTCTTGTTCATTCCTGTACCAAGATGGAAAATGGATTTGATTGACATCAAAATAATACCAGTTAGAATGATTTTAGCCTAACACATATATCTCTAATATATTAAAAGTAGAGATGATATTACAATTATTTTTAGATAATTATATCTATTTATTATAATACATTACTTAAAATAATTTTATAATTTATATGTGTCATTAAATAATTGGTTATGTTTAGAACTATAATAAATTAAAAGTAGACATTAACTTTTTAAATTCATTCACCTAATTAATGATTTTGAAAGAATAACAAATAATTCTTTGACAAAAAAAGAATAACAAATAATTAATAAATAATTTTTAAGTTAATCTAAATTTGATAATATTGAGTGTATTATAACATGTTATTTAAAAAATTATAAAAAAAACTGCAGTTTTCTAATAATTTGTAAATGTACAAAGATAGTGAATTATTGCTGTAAAACTTTGAATAGTATATTTTAAAATATAATTCAATTACAACACACTTTTTAAGGTTTTAATTATGTTGTATTTTATATGTTAGTACATTTAGTATTTATATAATCACACAAATTTTATTAATAAAAAAATTCTAACAAAACATTTAAGAACAACTTTAAAATAATATATAAAATAGATTGTTTACCTTTAATAATGTCCCTATTTATTTTAATTTTTAGAGTACATTTCTATTATATATTTTTTTTTGGAAAATACATGATATTTTCTACAATTTCGTTGAATAATAATATATCAATAAATAATTATAATAACAATATAACATTGTCTTGAATTTACTCACATAAATTAGAAAAATAATATATGGATAAATGCATATTATTTTTATTCACACAAACAAACAAGATTATGAGTAATAATCATAACTATAAATATAATATATTTAAATACACGTGCGGTCACGTGTGTATTGACTAGTGTCTAAAAAAATTGTGAGTCGTCAGTGATGTCCGTTCTATAAGGAAATAAATACTTAAGTGTTTTTTTTATTTTTCTATAAGGAAATAAATACTTAAGTGTTTTTTTTAAAAATAAATAAAAAACTTGTATACCTTTTGATTTTCGCAAATTTAACTGTTCAAATCTTAAATAACGAGATAATATTAAAGAAGGTGAGTCTCACGACCACATTATATATAGGCGACAAATGCAATAACTTTTCATAGCTAGATAATTATAACGAGATTTGTTTTCATATTATCTCTCATCAGATAGATTCTTTATAAAATAACACTTTAGATTAAACAATCTAACGGAGGCCCGGAAAAATTAAATTAAAAAAGAAGGAAAGAAAAGAAGTATAGGTATCATATTTATTACTCATAGGCTTATTTCAAACCCAATTGGTCAAAAGTGCATGTTCAATATTGAATTTAAACCTTCCACGAACATTATTTTCACCAATTTATATTCATATAATCTAGTTAAATTTTTAAGTGTGATTCAGTAAGATATTTCCTTGGATAAATTTTTCAGAAATCTATCCCCAATTTTTAAAATAAGAAATTTAAAATTCGTTATTTGAGGTATTCAAGTAACTATAAAAACTCTTCAAGTTATCATTTTTTATAAGATTGACTATTAGAAAATATGAATAGTTAATTGAAATTGAACAATTCAAGTTATTTTCTCTAATTTATGTTTGATTACTGAAAATATGTAAACAATTACTTAAAATATTTTTCTGTCATAACAAAACTATTTAAACAATTACTTGATATGTCTTTAAATATGAGATAGATATAATTAATAAAGTGACATGATTAATAAAGTAACTTGGTGTTGGGTGAGTGAAAAATGGTGGATCAATGATGTAGAATGCTTAATTTTAAAATAATGGTATATTTTTGAGGTAAAGGTAATTTCTCCAAATTATCCAATTTTAAATCCAAATCTACACACATAAACATGGCTGATGTTTGTATTAGTTTTGGGCTCTTAGGCAGAAGCAATAGCTTTTAGGTTCATAGAGAATGATTACATTAGTGGACGATGAACATGGTCTCACTAATTGAGATTATTCTTTAACATAAACACTAATTGTGGTTATTGAAAAAGGGTTAAAGTTGGCTAATTTGTTAAGGACAAGTTGTAAAACTAAGAACATTAATTAGCTGAATTCGTTTGAAACTTCAAAGTGTTGAAGAAAAACAGATTAAAAAAGAGATTAGCACTTGAATTTTTAGTCTATAGAACAGTAAAAGGAGAATAGGAAATAAAGAAAGGGCAAAGCATAATCATCATAATCATTACAATCACCACTTAATAGTCCTCATACCAACCTAAATTCCATACTATATTTCTCTTTACCATCCTTTTTCAAACCTCTTCCCCCACCTTTCCCTCCTTTCCCTCCTCTCTCTCTCTCCCTATCTCACATATACATATATAAAATTCAGAAGGGGGAGCAGAAGTCCTCTTGTTTCCAAACAACAAGATAAGCCTTCATATTCTCTAGTTTAAGATATGCTTGAGCTTCACTCTGTTTGAAGCTGCTAAGGGAAAAAGCAGAGGAGGATTGGGAATGGATGGTTGGATTATTTACACTCTAACATTCCTCCTATTCACTCATTTTCTCTCTTCAGGTTTTCTTCTTTCTCTTCTCTTTTTAGTATTCTTCAGTTCCATTTGCACATAAAAAAATTTCCTATCTAATCTTTATTGCTTCTTCTTCTTCAATTAGCCTTAAATTTAATTAATTTTCTCTAATTCTTGTTCCTGTATATAATTATATTTATTTGCTTTACATGTTAGAAATAGAATTTGTTTGCTTTTTCATGTGGGTATAAGTCTTTTTTTTCCTTCTCCAATTTGACTGTTCTTTATCCAAAATTAGATTCTTATTCTCTTTCTTTTTTTTTCCTTTTTCTTCTGTGTCTTTTTCCTTGCTTCTTTGGACTGGACATTATCACATAATGTTTTCAAACATGAAATGATGGATGTCTTATTGATTTTCAAACTTTATTTCCTTTTCTTGTTGTCTCTCAATAATTATCTCCGACCTATACTAGAGGACTCTTGAATCAGACAGTTTACTTTTCATAAACCTTTTTGATCTTCTTGTCTGAAGCAGTTGACGACAGGTTTTTACCCATTCACTTTTTCCGCATTGAACCCCTTAATTTCTCCATTTTAACAGTCACTCAGATTCGTTTCCTCATTTTTACTGCACTAATTTATTCAAATTTTGAAATTCAGAATAATAATAAAAAACGTTGTTCTTTAAAATAATATTAATATTTGGTGGTTAATATTTAAAATTTTGTTAAGATAATCTTCAAAAGCAGTTTAAATTATAATAGGTGTATGATATAGGTCAATTCCCTGATATATGTAAAAATTTGATCAGTTTGTTAAGATTATCCTACATTAGTTATGAAAAAAAGTGATGGTCAATTTCAGTTAACACATTAAAATATTTAAATTTTTACGATAGGAGAATAATTGTATATTTTAAAATGTGATTTTTTACAATTTATTTTTCAGGACATGCAAGAGAGTTAAAGTTAAACAGAGAAGAACAATTACAATTACAAAACAGCAACCAGCGAATTTCGACAGCGAAAAAAGACATAACTACCCCTATAACAACAGTTCCGACAATAATTCCAGCTACACCAACTACAATAATGAATCCAACATCAACGCCAGACTCAGCCACTCCGGCAGCAAATACAGTGACAAGCACCGTACAAGGAGGAGGAAGTTGGTGTATAGCAAGCCAAAGTGCATCAAAAACAGGTTTACAAGTAGCATTAGATTATGCTTGTGGATATGGTGGAGCTGATTGTAGACCAATTCAGGTCGGTGAGAAGTGTTATTACCCAAATACCATTCGTGATCATGCCTCTTTTGCTTTCAATGCCTATTATCAGAAGAATCCTCTTCCTAATAGCTGTAATTTTGGTGGCACAGCTGTTGTCACTAGCACGGATCCAAGTGAGTTTTACCTTTCCTTTCTTTTTTTCTCCTCATTTTTTATTTACGTCATTTATGTTGCATGTATCATATTTTATGTTATATGTATGTTGATCTCCTGAGACATAATATCATGTAATTTTTTACTTTATGATTATAGGTTAAACATGAGAGATTATATTTTAGATGGCATGAAAAATTTTTTAGACAATTCTCGAGTTAAAAAATTATTTTGTGACTTTTGATTTTATGTATTAATAGATTTTGAATGTGATTTGAAAACAATGTAGATAAACTGTGTCGGGTGAACTCCTGTAGACTGAAAAATGAAATTCAGAACTCTGAGATTTTTTAAGAAAATGTCTCTTTTTATGCAAGAGAACTAGAGAAAGGACTAAGTTACTCCGCCTAGATGTTGGTCTAGCAAAACTTTGCTGCTAGACCCTAGTTTAGTATTCTCATATTAGGATTGATACTTGTTACATCACAGTCTAACAAATTATTAGGGTTAGATTTCAGTATAGCAGACATCAAATTCACCACAATTTTTTAATTAAAATGAAACATAAATTTTTCTCTTGTAAAAATACTAAATTTCGTAAAAACAAAGTCTTGAAATCATTTTTTTTCTTTTACAAGTGTTTATTTAAAAACATTTCTCAAGGATCTATAGGGAACTCTTTTGTTTGTAACAAGGAATTTTGATGCCAGGAGAGGAAGAAATATTTCCTAATTCTTAAATTTAGAATTTATTTAGTATTGCGTTTGAAAGTAGGTTGTTTATGCATATATTTTTTTTTATGCCAATTCAAGTGGTACACCGACCAAAATTGGAACCCTACTTTTAAGCATATATATATATTTTGAAACCTTTGAAGCATATAAATTATACACTATTGATATTCTACATTTCTATGGTTTATTTTTTATTTTTTTTGACAATTACGTATGTTTAGGATTTGTATACCCAACTCATGCATAATGCATAATGTATTCAGAGGTTTTTCTATAGATAAATCGCCGGTTTTATCACTTTGGACAGTAGCCCGAACTAATTGTTTGTATCCAAGAGGATTGGAACCTAAGATCTAAAAGACAGAAGACCCTAAAATCAGATCTGAATCATTGAAAATCAAAAGAACGACTTAGTTATAATAGGTTCTTTCTCCTGTTTACCTTAAAAAAATTATCCCGGTCCCATAGAATTAATTTAAAATCAAAGGAAAACTAAAGCTATGGTTCCACTTCAGAGGTGACATCAAGTAATGAGGTATTAATAAAGCTGTAACCAACAAATTAGTGGACATTAGAAGTCAGCTTTCTTCTTTCTGCTCGTTGTTAGGAAGCGCAAGTCTCCAGATACTAACTCTACTTTCATACAATTTTTCCTACTTTATCTTTTTCTTTTATATAATTTTCAGTGTTCTTTAATGATTTTTTTCCCACTTATGTATATATATATTTTTAAAACTATTACAGGTTCTGGAACATGTCTGTATCCATCAACAAGGTGAATATTTTCTTCCTCACCATTTTTTTGTACAGCAATCTTTATAATTAATTAATTAAATTAATTAATGTGTTTATTAAATTGATCAGCACAAGTTCATCGGTTTTAAACACTACAAATTCTAGCGGCTCAACAGTTTTCGGGGCCGTGCCTTCAACTCCATCTACCTCAGCAGCAGTTCGTAGAGGATTTAATATTAATTTCTTGCTACATTTCTTAATCATGATTTCTCTTAGTTTTTTTGCTTGTGATCAATAATCATCACTGAGTAATTAAATTAAATACAGACTCTAATCAATTTTGGGACTTGTTGTTATTACTTGTAAATTGAATAACTTCGATATGAAATGCTAATCAATTTTGGGACTTCTTGTTATTACTTGTAAATTGAGTAACTTCGATATGAAATATAATAAATATACATATATACATATATATATTTGTAGTAACCAAAGTTCTAAATGAAATACTAATTCATATGTTTATGAACAATATTGGATTAAGTACTAATTAAGTAGCCTTGTGACTTGATTATTATTAAGGAAGAAGTAACATAGACAAGTTGTTAGGGTTAATTACCCTAGACCCCCTCACCTTCTATGCTTATACCAAATTGCACCACACATTTAAAAGTTTAAAGTAGTACCTCCCCACTTTCTTTCTTTTCACAATACCTCATACCGTAACTTCGTTCTAAAAATGGACAGAAGTCACTACACGTAAGCATCCCGTGCTATTTTTAATGGACAATGACGTAATTTAATACTCACTGTCACGTGTCTCTAATTCCATTCTTCTTCTTCACTCTCTATTCTCTCTCTTGCTCTCCCGTTCTCCCTCCTTTTCCCCTAATTTTACAGTAACCCAACAAGGGAACCAAGTTTTGGTGTTTGATTTTCCCTATGGTTTCCATTTCCTCCATGAACTCTCGGTCTCCTTGATTTGTGACTTGAATAAGCTTCTTGTTCTCAAACGTCGCGGCGTTTATGCTCAAAGGCTCGGGGGCGCTAGAGAGTTTCTAGCCTGAAGATACAACAATCGGGTCGACCATCAAAGACCCATAAATTGGGCATAGAAACTCCTGAGTTTATGTGTGTGTGAGAGAGAGGGGGAGAGAGGGATAGAGAGAGGGATATATATATATATATATATATATATATATATATATATATATAGAGAGAGAGAGAGAGAGAGAGAGAGAGAGAGAGAGATGAAGTCGTGATATGGAGGTAATAGATGAGGAAGAAACTCTCTGGATTTTATGGACTTACCCATTTTTTACTGGATTGCCAATTACAAAAATGGGGATGAGAGCAGACTCTTCAAAAGATTTCTCACCATCACCTTCAAAAGATTGTTTTTACTAGATTCTTTCTTGAAATTACCCATTTTTTATTGGATTCTCTCTTGAATCCATTTCAAATTCATGACTAGTTCTTATTAGAATGAAGCCCCTCACCTAAAATGCCTCATCGTCTTCCTCAAGCTTTCATTGGATTCGAAATCAATGAAAGCTTGAGGATTTTCTGTCTGAGACTAAAAATTGAATTCAAATTTAAAGGTAAGACTATCACTGAAAGAAAGTTGCAAAGAGGAAGCTTGAACTCCATTAATGATGTTTTTCATCTCCATGGAATTTAGGTAGGGATCCTCTTTGGATTGAAGACACGTGGTAGTGGGTATTAAATTACAATTGCCCATTAAAAAGAGCACGTCAAGCTCACATGTAGATACTTCCGTATATTTTTTGAACGAAAGTGTTGGTAGGGGGTGTTCGTGATAAAAAATAAAAAGTGAAGTGGTACTACTATAAGATTTTGAAGGTGAGGGTGTAATTTGATATATGCGTAGAAGGTCAGGGGGTCTAGCATAATTAACCCAAGTTGTTATGTTTGAAAGCTATGATCTTATCCATAATCTATAATATCTATATCTATAATATGTTAAAAGTGATATGCGTAGGAGAATCATTTTTGATCAACTTTGTCGATGTATTTTATTTACTAATCCTATAATACCCCATAAAAGTACACGTGTCACACTCTTATGACTTGGTGTTAATCTTAAATAAAATAATTAATAAGATTCTCATTTATTTTTATTCTCCCACTAACTTTGAGAAAAATTCATATCCCACTAATGTATGTCATTGAATAATAATTCATTATGGAGATTGATTGGTTATTTTTGAATTTTCATATTCAAATAATAATTGATTAGTTCCAAAAAATTATAATAATAGCTATTATAGGTGTTTCCTGACCACTAGCAATGTGGTGACACGTGTTGGACCGCATCAATGAGTTCATGGCAAAGGAGAGTTTCAAAGGGAAAGGCCTGACCTTGCTCAGTCGGTCCTAAGGAAGCTCGAGTTGCACAAACCTGAGTAGAGGAAGAGGAGCGGAAACAAAACCCCTGACCAAAAAGCTTGGGTAACTCCCAGTGTCAGCGCATCATTGCCCACCGTTAACAACATTCCATGTGGCGACCACCTATTAGGCCCAAACGCCCGACATGTCCAATCGCTAGGACATCATGTCAAATCAACTCTCAGTAGGTCATTTCAAAGAACACATCAACATTTAATGATGTCGCTTTATGTCAAGATCGCCTCCCTCATCCAATGAAGGTCAGTCACCGGGCCTCAGAAGACTTCCCTTGCATACTCCTAAGACTTCTCCAGCACGTTTCTTCCTTAAAGGCTCCAGGTATAAATATTTTCATCTACCACAGGGAAAGGAGACAATTTTCTTTCCTAAGGAAACTATGTCAAAATAATACCGGGAAACTAACTTAAACATCGGAGGAGGCTCTTAGGCGAGGCAACCACCACCCGACTCTCCTCACATTCAGGTTCTTTATTTGTATTTTACAGATTTCCGGCCAGGAAGACGATCATAATTAGCAAAGAAGACAAGTATCAATACTATTGTGATTTTCAGCATCAATAGTTGGCGTCGTCTGTGGGGATGATGATAAAATCATTCTAATTCAAAGAACTTGAAACCCTTTCTCCTCACTGAGAGAAGAATCATCTGTCGTCATGATAATTACATGACAACTGAAGAAGAATACATAGGTCGTAACCTCTAAGGTAACGAGGTGAGGGAGGAAAGACACATTGGTTATCACTCAAATAGTATCGATCTCTTGCACGTGAATGATCATTCCCCGATTTTCAGCATCAATAGTTGGAGTCATCATGCACTCGCAGAACCCTGTGGGAAAACTATCCGGGAAAAGGAAAGATAACACCTTGACTCAGAGAAACTGTAATATCCCAAGGAAACCAGAACTAAAGCAAAATTGAGTTTTAGATGGAAAAGCTCCCCCTTAATGGTGAAGGTTATGGTTGGGGTCATCCCATGAAGATAAAGGGAGGAGTGACATACAGAGAAGGGTTGGAAAGGAGAGCACACCATAAACGACCCCGGGTGTGTTTAACCCCGCTCACCATGTTGCCAGACGAAGGAGGAGAATAGGGTCGCCAAAGAAAGAGTAAAGGTAAAGACCCCTAATGGGCCCTACAGGGGAAATACGTGAGCAGTTGCGAAAGATGGAGGAAAATATTGGTGGGCCACCCTCCGTCTAACTCCTTGGTGTCCTTTTGGCCACCAACAATTTTGTAAAGCTCCTATGAAAATGAAAGGCCGCGCAACACAAAAATAGACCTGTGGTCATTCCTAGCTGAAATAGAAAACCTAGCATCAATCCACATCACACTGGCTTACAAGCCATGTCCGAACCTAAATCCCCAGCTAGAAGATGAGGATGGTCGCATGACCCCCTATTGGAATTATGTCCATAAATAAGGTGTAATAAATATTTATGAGTATTTAGTTATTTTTTCTGACATTTTGTATTACCAAATTTAATGAATGAATGAAAGTTTTCTATTAATTAACGTGTGTTTATAATTTACTCAACTCTTGGAACTATTGTCAATGTAAAAAGAGTAAAGACTGAGGAGTATTCCATACAAACTCTTATAAAATAGTTCACAACGTTATTCGTAGTCTTAGGATCAATTGGGCAATTGAGTCTGATTACGACTGTTAGGTTGAATCAAATGATGTCAGTCTTGGGGCATGGGAGTGAAGACTCTAATGGTTGACCTAGACATGCTGTGGAACATGTTGAATAGACCATTAATAAATTAGTTTGGAGTAAAATCATTTATCTAGATCTAAATCTAATTGTTACACCTAAGAATATTTTCATAATTACTTTAATCCTGAGGTGAATACAAAATTTGGCCTAGTTAGTTACGATCTTTGATACATTAGAGGAGTGAGTTCGAATTATCGGACAATACCTCGGTTATTGAGATCGTGATTCAAATATGTTGGAGTTGCGTGATTTACAGATATGGGAATTCATGGTTAGATTGTAAAATGCAACAATATCACCTTATAATTTATTGATGAGTGTGTGAATAAATTAACCTGTACAGTCACTTGATGAAATATATCATTGAATATGACATGTGGAATTGTACGAGACAATTTACTATTATATATTTCTTATTCATAGTCAATAAATGAGTTAAATAAATAATAACAATAGGGGTAAAATGATAATTTTATATCCCTATCATGTTACTGATATTCACGAAGGGTAATATGTTAAAATATTCTGTGGATCGTGAAATAAAAGTATTTATTTGCATCAACAAAAAATGTAGCGCGCATGAATCGAGAGTTGATTTGGCATCGAACCTATAGTGGAGTCGTACGGTGTCAGAATTAAATAGGTCAGGAATTTATAGAGATAACTTCACCGGGTATTTGAATCCTATAACTTTATTCATGTAAGTCCATTCGATCTCAGGGAGTAACTCATGATGATAGGAGTAGAAGAAACAACATCAGTTGGGTCAAAATGTGTTTTGAGCCAAAATGTATATCCTGAACCCATATGTGATGGGTGTTATTACTTAATTAGTGAAGAGTAATTAATTGATGTTCAAATTAATTAATTAATTTTTAATTGTTAGATAATTAGTAAATAAGAGAAATTAATTAATTAATTTATGGATATCAATTTAAATTTATCAATTTTGGGTTAATGAATTTGGACACAATATTGACTTTAATGGGAGATGCAATTTTCGACAATTATAGATTATGTGGGTGAATTTTGAAAATTACACATATATGGGGTATATGTGAAAATTCTAAAATTATTATATAAGGGATGACATTAGGGTTGCCTCTCTAAGTGTGTTGACATAACCCTAATCACATAGAGTAGAAAAAAGTTTTCTCTTCACACTCAAATCCTAACGACGTCCTTGCGAGATATACTTTTGAATCCAACGAGTAATTGTTGGTGCGAAGACTAATTGAAGTTCTTGAATTTGAAGATCGAAGAACGCGAAGTATTAAATAAAGATTCCACAAACTTAGAAAGTCTCCGATACAACGAAAATGTATTAATCATTTCTACCTCTTTTGAATACATTTAACTTTGTATGCATAATCGAATGTATAATTTTAATATTTAATATGATTAAACTGGTTGATGTAAATTTTTTTAATATTCCGCTCACGAATCCTTCGTAGTTTAATGATTTTTCTTTAAATTTTTAAAACCTGATCTAATAATTGGTATCAGAGCCTTGTGTTCTAGATTATGTATATTTAGATTAACATATATCTATCGATGGATGTTCAGATATAGGAATATAATTGTGTATGGTAGATTCAAAATTATTTTGAATGTGCTTTATGTATGGATCCCTAACTATTGGCTCTAGGCATTTTATTTTTCAATTTTAGAATTGATGTACGCCAGATTTGAGGCATAGGATTTTATGTCATTTATATTTCTTACAAAAGTTGTATTTTTTTAAATTCTATGTAATCTGTCCTTGCCTCGAAAAGTCACCGTAAAAGAATCACCGCCGTCGCTGGTCACCGCTGCTGCTGCAGCCGCACTGCCGTGCTACCGCCTCTTGTTGCCTCCTACCATGCCATGCACAGTTGGTTACCTAATTGGTTTTGGAAACCTATGGATTTAGGAAACCATTAGGGTTCTGGAAACATTTGGGTTTTGGAAATCTAAGGATTTTGAAAACCTATGGATTTAGATAACCATTTGGGTTTTGGAAACTTTATGTTTGGAAAACCTTGAGATTTTGGAAATTTTGAGTTTATGAAATGTTAGGGTTTTACCCAATCCAGTCCCTAAAAATTATTTTTATTTAATTCGATAATTTTTCAGCACTAATTAATTGAAAAATATTTTATAAATTATTCTTAAAAATTAATTAATTGTTTTATTTACTTGGTAATTGATTTATCAAAGTAAAAATGATTGAAAAATTAAATTTTAAATTAAAATTGATTTTTAAAATGAGACTGGCAATTTTAAAGAGTTACAAAATGGTGGAATTTCCTGAAGGGGAATGAGCAAATTACAGACGCCATGAAAATTAGTTTATAAATTAGTTATAATTTATTTATTATTCTTTTATGGGTTGTAATTACAAATGAACCAATATAGAGGTTAATTTTGAATAGATGATTTATTATTAATCTTGTATCATCATATAACATGCCATCTTGAACTAGGGATATGCCAATATCAAAATATCATATAGCATGTACATGCATCATTGTAGTTTAATTTTTAATGGCTTATAATTTAAATACAATGTTAATTTTATAAAAGTTATAAATTTTAAATTGGGATTTAAATTTTATAAAAGTTTATAATTTTTGAAACTTGTTTTTTCCAAATTAATAAAGAGTTATGATTTTTGAAAAATCAACGAAAAATGCATTTTTCAAAACTAAGTGGGAGGGTCATTTACGTTGAAACGTTCTCAAGCTCCCCAACGTAAACTTGATCGTGGCATGAAGACTGATTTAGAGCCACCATAGCGGTCCTCTCTTCAGTGAGAGAAAGTTGATAATCGTGTCGCTTTGAGTCATTGAGTTGCTTAAAAAACTAAAGTTTGTAAAGGAAATGGTGAGGCATGACCATTTCTAGACATACTGTTAGTTCATGACAACCTTTAAAACTGATGAGTTGGTTAATCACTTAGACCGAACCATATTGAAATCCATCATTGGGTTAGTTAATGGGGCTACGGTGTCCAAAACTATCAGTGATTGGTTAAGCTAGATGTAGTGACATCTTGAGAAGTGATAACCAAATGAGAGAAGTCTCGATGCGATAGGAGGTAGCTTGGGCGTTGTCCTTAGATGAGACAAGCTATCGTTGTTGATCGTAAGATCATGGAAGAAATATTTTTGATTGGATTTTAAATATTTAAGTATTT
The DNA here is from genome assembly GCA_003255025.1 of Datisca glomerata. Classification (NCBI taxonomy): domain Eukaryota; kingdom Viridiplantae; phylum Streptophyta; class Magnoliopsida; order Cucurbitales; family Datiscaceae; genus Datisca; species Datisca glomerata. The sequence continues at coordinate 104,865 of QANY01011423.1, read as the reverse complement.
GCATCATGCATCACATTTTCTTAAATGATTGAGTATTTATTTACACTGATTTATTTATTTTATTTAGTAATCATGTCACCATCCCCACTCTCATCTATCTTAAATACGAACAAACTTACTAGTGAAAATGATGTGGATTGGAAACATAATCTTGATATCGTGCTGCCGGTAGAAAAGTACAAGTTCGTGCTCACCACCCATTGTCTTGATCCTATTGCTGAATTGACTTAAGAAGAAAATAATGCTTATGCTTCTTAGCCGCGTTCTGATGAGATCACCAGGTGTTACATCTTGGCTTCTGTTAGCAATGTGTTGTAAAAACAATATCAAAACATGGAATCTGCCGCTGATATAATGTCGAGCATCACCGAAATGTTCAAAGATCAGGGTCGTCAAGCTAAACAAGTAGTTGTGCAAAACTTCATGAACTGCAGGATGAAACCTCGAACTCCTATATGAGAACATATGATGCTGATTATCAATTATCTGAATGAGATGGAGATCATGGGTGTTGAAATAGATGGCGAGACACAAGTTGATATGATCGTTGAGACTCTGCCTGACACATTTGAGAACTTTAAACTTAATTATTCGATGAATAAGTTGAGGTACTCACTTCCTGAGCTGATGAATGAACTGCAAGCTGTTGAGACTCTATTTTTGAAGAGCAAGAGGAAGACTAGATAGACAAACTTTACTGAAAGTAAGCCTTCCACCTTTGATGCGAAAGGAAACACAAAATTGGTCTCAAGAAAGCTAAGAAGCAGAACTCAAAATCAGAAGGCTTAACGAGGGTGAGTTCAGCTTCCGTTGGGGAAATAGAGCACTAGTATCGGCCATATCTATGAGAACTATTAAATTGTCATTCGATAACAGTTTTATCATTTTACGGGATGTTTATTATATCTCAGTTTTTGGTAAGAACCTTATTTGAGTAGCTAGTTCAATTGAGCAAGGTTTCAGTTTAAATTTCATTGATAAAAATATTGATACTTTTTAAAATGACTGTTTAATTACTACTGCACATTTGATAAATAAAATGTTTAACATAAAACCAATAGTTCCATTGATATGTAACACTGAAGTAAATACTGATTTACAAAGAGATAGTAAAATGTTGAAGTCTGACTTAATCGATCTAACCTATTTGTGGCTTATGTCTTGGCCACATTAGCCTGGATAAGATGAAAAGACTTACAAAGGATGGTCCATTGCAAAATTTAAGTGTGGGATCACTACCCATATGTGAATCATGTATAGAAGACAAAATGACCAAGAGGCCCTTTTCAACGAAGGGTGAAAGAGCCACTTAATGCCTCAAACTCATACATAGTGATGTATGTGGGCCATTGAATATCCATGCAATATGAGGTTATGAATGCTTTGTAACCTTCACTGATGACTACTCATATTTTGGACATGTTTATCTAATGCACCAAAAGTTTAAAACCTTTGAAAAGATCAAAGTGTATAAAGCTATAGTTGAAAAGCAACTAGAGAAATAAATCAAAATGCTATGATATGATCATGGTGAAGAGTACTTGTTAGGAGAGTTCAAATACTTTCTTAAGGAAGAGTGTATTATTTCTCAGCTTACAACACCTGGCACTTCAGGACAGAATGATGTGTCAGAGAGAATGAATTGAACTCTGATGGATATGGTTACATCCATTATAAGTTACTCATCCCTCCCAGATTCATTCTGAGGATATGCCTTGGAAACAACAGCATATATTCCAAACTAAGTTCCGTCGAAGATGGTGCATGGCACGCCATACGAAAGATGGAATGGACAAAAGTCGTATATTAACCACTTTAGAATATTGGGGTGCCCAACACATGTTCGGAAATAGAAGACATGCAAGGCCAGTCGATCAGAATTATACATGTTTGTAGGATATCTGAAAAGAATTAATGGATATGTCTTTTATAGTCCGGTTGACAAGAAAATATTTGTAAGCACGAATGCACATTTTATTGTTGAAGATTATATAAGAAGTGTGAAGCCGAGAAGCCCTCATGTGGTAGATGAATTATTGAATGGGAGGACACCGACTCTCCAATCAGGAACGGTTTTTTATTCAATAATGGAAGAACCATAGCTGGGACGAGAGCCTATGGAGCCTCGACGTAGTGGGAAGGTTGTGAGATAGCCTGATAGGTACATGTATTATGGAGATGCCTTAATAGTAGTCTCAGATAAGGATCATGATGAACCTATCTCCTACTCACAGGCCATGAATGGTCCTAAAGCAAACCTATGACAAGAAGCCATGAACGTTGAGATACATTCGATGTACTCGAACAGAGTCTGGAAACTTGTAGATTCTCCTGAAGGGGTAAAACCTGTAGGGTGTAAATGGATCTATAAGAAAAAGAGAGGTCCGGATGGGAATTTGGAGACATTCAAAGCTAGGCTAGTAGCCAAGGGCTACACCTAAAAAGAAGGTATATACAATGAAGATACCTTCTCGCCGGTAGCCCTGCTTAAATCCATCTGAATCCTCCTATCCATTGCTGATACCCTCGATTATGAAATCTGGTAGATGAACATCAAGACTGCTTTTCTGAATGGTAATCTTGAAGAGCTCATTTATATGGCTCAACCAGACGGGTTCATGGAGAAAGGCCAATAGGGTAAGGTTTACGAATTGATGAAGTCCATTTATGGACTTAAGCAAGCGTCACGGTCGTGAAATATTAGATTCAACAAAATTGTTAAGAACTTTGGTTTTGAACAGTTAGTGGATGAACTCTGTGTGTATAAGTTGATACACAAAGGGAAAATGGTATTTCTAGTCTTGTATGTAGATGATATTCAACTCTAATGATGTAGAAAAATTATCTGATGTCAAGATTTGGTTTACAAAATTTTTTGATATGAATGATCTTGGAGAAGCTACCTTTGTCCTAGGTATTCAAATTTTTCAGGATTGGAAGAACATACAATTGACAATGTCTCAAGCATCTTATATTGATAAGGCGATGAATCACTTTTGTATGCAAGACTACGAGAAGGGATATCTTCCTTTCAGGCATGGAGTCCATCTCTTCAAGTAGCAGTAACCCAAGACTCCTCAAGAAGAGGAAGACATGAGAAAGATTCCCTACGCCTCATCCGTAGAAAGTCTCATGTATGCAATGATTTACACTAAACTAGACATTTGCTACGTGGTGGGCGTGGTGAGTCGTTTCCAATATAATCCTGGAACCGAGTATTGGAATGTCGTCAAGCATATCCTTAAGTATCTTACGAGAACAAGAAGCTACATGCTTGTGTATTAAAGTACTGACCTGAATATGACAGGGTATACTGATTCTAATTTCCAAGCAGACAAGGATTTTAGGAGGTCCACTTGAGGAATGGTATTCATCCTGAATGGTGGGGCAGTTATATAGAGAAGTATCAAGCAATCTTGCATTGCTGATTCTACCATGGAAGATGAATATGTGGCAGCTTATGAAACTGTAGAGGAGGCTGTATGGCTTAGGAAGTTCTTGAAGACTCTGGAAGTTGTTTCAGACGCTAACAAACCCATGACACTTTATTGTGATAACAGTGAGACTGTAGCAAATTCTAAGGAACCTAGAGAAATTGTTCAGCATGTAGACATTGTGGTTATACATATTTCGATGGTCAACAACCTGGAAATCCATTCACTAAAACTTTACGCAGTAAAGTTTGTTATGGTCATCTAGAGGGCGTGGGGATAAGAGATTATACACGCCTACTTTAGTCCAAGTGGGAGATTGTTGGAATATGTCCATAAAGTAGCGTGTAATAATTATTTATTTATATTTAGTTATTTTTCAGACATTAGTATTATTGAATTCTTATGAATAAATTGAAAGTTTTATTTTAAATTAAAGTGTGTTTATAAATCACTCAAGTCCTGAAACTTTCATCAATGAACGAAGAATGAAGACAGAGGCGTCCCCAAACGAAGTCTTCTGAGAAAGTTTAGAACGATATTCGCAGTCTTAGAATCGACTGGGCAATCGTATCTGATTATGATTGTTATATTGAAATAACGGATGCTAGTCTTGGGGCATGAGAGTAGAGACTCAAACGGTTAACCTAGACATGTTATGAACATGTTGAATATACTGGTAACAAATTAGTTTAAAGCCCAAAACCATTTATCAAGCGCTAAATCTTATTGTTACACCTTAAGGGCATTTTCATAATTACCTTAATTCTGAGGTGAATCAGTAGCTTGACTTAGTTAGTTGCAATCTTTGATATGTCAAATGAGTGAGTTTGAATTGCCGGGTAATACATCGACTGTTGGGATTGTAATTCAATTAAGTTGGAGTTATGTGATTCATAAATATGGAAATTCGTGGTTCGATTGCGAAAGCAACAATACCACCTTATGTTTTATTGATTTGTGTGTGAATAAATTAACCTGATCAGGTGCTCGATGAAATGTATCATTGAATAAGACATGGAGAATTGTACAAGACAATTCACTATTATGTCTGTTTTTATCACAGTCAATAAAAGATTTAAGGAAATAATAATAAGAGGAGTAAACGGTAATTTTATATCACGCTCTTGTTGTTGATATTCACGAAGGGTAGTATATCAAAATATTCTATGGACCGTGAAATAAAAGTGTTTATTTACACCGACAGAAAATGTAGCGCGCATGAAATCGAGAGTTGATTCAGCATCGAACTTATAGTAGAGTCGTACGATGTCAGGATTAAATAGGTCAAAGATTTATAGAGATAAATTCTCTGGGAACTTGAATCCTATAGTTTTATTCATGTGAGCCTATTAGGTCTCAGGAGTAGCTCATGATGACGAGAATAGAAGAAACAACATCCGTTGAACCAAAATATGTTTTGAGCCCATATATGATGGGTGTTGCCACTTAATTAGTAATTGATTTTCAAATTAATTAATTTATTATTTTTTAATTATTAGATAATTAGTAAATAAGAGAAATTAATTAATTAATTGATGAAGATCAATTTAATTTATCAATTTTGGGTTGATAAATTTGGACACAATGTTGACTTTAATGGGAGATGTAATTTTCGGCAATTATAGCTTATGTGGGTGAATTTTGAAAATTACACATATATGGGGTATATGTGAAAATTCTAAAATTATTATATAATATAAGGGATGACATTAGGTTGCCTTCCTAAGTGTGTTGACACAACCCTAATCACATAAGGCAGAAAAATGTTTTTCTCTTCCCATCCTACTGTTGACGTTGAATTCATAGAGGAAGAAAAATATATTTTTTCTTCCTCAGTTGTTTTGAGAGTCCAGACTCAGTTGCTAATGACGTCCTTGCTAGATATACTTCTGAATCCAACAAGTGGTTGTTGGTGTGAGGAGTAATTAAAGTTCTTGGATTTGAAGATCGAAGAACGTAAAACATTTAATAATGATTCCAGCAATTCAGAAAGTCCACAATTAAAAGCATGTTTCTACCTCTTTTGAATATGTTTAACTTTGTATCCATAATCGTATGTAAGGTATGATTAAATTGGTTGATGTAGATATTTTTATATTTCGTCCATGAACCGTTTGTGGTTCAATGATTCTTCTTCAAATTTTTAAAACCCCATCCAATACCCCCTACACCAGATTCTGACGAGATCATGCTTTTAATTATGGGATACATAAGCCTGATCCTTTCAAGCTCCCGCATGAAGCATATGAGTCCACAAGAATGAATGAGTCCGTGATCGGCGCCCCGCCTAATGAGTATCTCTAGGAAGGAACCTTAAGAACTATAGTGGTTGATCATTTTCCCATCAGAGCAGTAAAGGAAGACGACTCACGATAAATCGACATCTGCACATGAGCAGAATGTAGAGCTTAAGGGGTCTCCCCTATTGAGGCAATGATGAAGCTCGGAAAGAAGGACGCACCAAGCTCCAAGAGGAGATGAGGGGCAACCGCTCAGGAAATAAAAATCTTGACTTTCTTCAGTTCTCCACCACAACCTCGCCCCCAAATCAGAGCATAAGAAGCGTCTCATTTTTAAACGACTGATGCCAAGGTGTAACGGATAATTGAGATTGTGTACACACCGACATTCATCAAATAAAAGGGAAAAATCAACTCTTCCACAATGTGCAATGAAGGATTAAAATGTGATAATTGGTGTGGCAATCTAGCTTATTAGTTAGAATTAAAAAGTGATGACTGGTGTAGCAATCTAGCTCACTAGTCGAGATTAAAAAGTGATGATTGATGCAATCTAGCTCACCAGTCAAGATTAAAAAGTGATGACGGGTGTGACAATCTAGCTCACCAGTTGGGATTAAAAATAGACTACTGGTGTGGTAATCTAGCTCACCAATTGGGATTAAAGAGTGATGACTGGTGTGATAATCTAGCTTATTAGTCAGGATTAAAGAGTGATGACTGGTGTGGCATTTTAACTCACCAATCGAGATTAAAAAGTGATGAATGATGTGGCAATTCAGCTCACCAGTCGGAAGTAAAAAGTGATGTTTGTTGAACACTCTAGGTCTCTAGACGAGATTAAGGATCTAGCCAGAGTAGAAATACCTGACTAGACATCAAAAGTAAAAAGTGATGTCTGTCGAACACTCTAATCGTCAGACGGGATTAAAGATCTACCTAGAGTAGAAATGTCTGGCTAGACATCAGAAGTAAAAAGTCATGTTTTCCGAGACACTCTAGCTTGCCAGATGGGATTAAGAATCTTGTTAGAGTAGGAATGCTTGACTAGACATTTAAGGTAAAAAGTGATGTCTTCTAAGTACTCTAACTTGCCAGACGTGATTAAAGATATGGCCAGAGCAAGAATGCCTAGCTAGACACTAGAAGTAAAAAGTGATGCCAACACTCTAGCTTACTAGACAGGATTAAGGATCTAGCTAGAGTAGGAATATATGGCTTGTCGCCAGGAAAAGGTTCAGCCAAGAGAAATGATGCTTGACTAAACGTCAAAAGGTAAATTCTCAATTTGAGGTAGGTCCACATGACTAGACCTCCCGAATGAGAGCACACTTGAAAATTTCATAAAGATTATGATAGGTATGTACGATTCGACCTCTTTCGAAAGAGACACCCCACTGGGAAGGACCAAGTCTGTTTGGGGGCCCACTCCAGCTGAGGGTTAAAACAACCCCGCAACGTAGGTCAGCATGAATTAGTACTTCGAACATTCATAACTTGAAGTAACAAAGAAGCATGAACAAAGGAAGGATTAAGGTCTCGTCCAGATGTTAATCAAAGCTCGATGGAAGTGAAATTGAAACTTCATCCACTCGAGGAATGTTTATTACTTAAGGCATAACCCGACAACTACAAAATGTTACGACAAAGGAAATGAACAAGAGCAGTGCTGAAAGAAGAAGTAATAGTTATTAAGAAAATTCATTCTCATTAATAAGGAGAAAGGATTACAAATACAAGCAAATTAATACAAAGATATCCTCCTCAGGTAAAGGGTGAACCCGTTCCTCAGTCTAACTTGAAAATAAAAGACCACCTATGTCTGGTCCGGTGGCCCTTGGATCTCCACAGTTTTCTTGAACTCTTTTAAAATCTTGAGGGCTCTAGTCGCTTGCCGATCAAGGATCACGATGACTTTGTCTGAGGCCCACACCAAGTCGGGCTAAAAGTGAATTCAAACCAAGGACAACACCTAATTTCTGAGTTGAGGATGAAAAAGGCTTCAATCTCTCCCACAAAGAGCGGAAGGGAAGGGTGCAATTGTGCTCGGGTTTGAGATGATCTCGAAGGATGCTAGTGGAAGAGCTATTACGCCCCACTCCTAAAGCATGTTGGCGCATGTTGTAATGAGCGGCTGGTGGATCGAAAGGACATATGTGGTAAAAGGAAGGGAATGGTGACGCGGAAGGAGGTGGATTGTGGCCGGTGAAGATGCTTCATTATTGATCAAAATTTAACGACAAGGTTGCAAACCTTTCGTAAGGATAATGCTTTGTAACAGAGAGCATTTGCAACCATATGCTGGTAGCCAACAAAGACAAAGGGTCCACCAAACCGGAATATCAACGACGAATGGAATACCATCTACTTTGGGGCGTGGCATTTAAAATAAGATAGAGAGGGATACAATGACCATGGAAAGGAAAATCGAGAGGAATCCTCCCAAGCGAAAAAGGCCCTAAAAGGGGAATGACAAGTGTTCTCCAAAGAATTAAAAAAGTGAAGCGACGCATCATTAAGTCAAGCCTCATGGTTGGTGACTCTCACCATCCTCCACGCGCATCCACACGCTCTCATGACTCCCACTCCCATGAGATTAATGGCCTTAAATCAAAATAAAGGTGAAATGACGCACGCACGATAGATGAGTCGTGACAAAAGACGGTCAAGTAATCAACTCTGCTTAGTAGAGACCTCCCAACTGAACAAATTTTAAGCACATATACGAATCCTTTAGCTTATCACCCCAGAGAGGTAACCTGGACAAAGAGTTTGGCCGAGAAAATCACGACGACCAACAACGTGTTGACACGTGTTACACCGCATCAAAGAGTTCATGGAAAAGGAAAGTTTCAAAGGGAAAGGCCTGACCTTAACCTAGTCGATCCTGAGGAAGCTCAGGTTGCACAAACCTGAGCAGAGGAAGAGGAGCGGAAACAAAACCCCCGACCAAAAAGCTCGGGTAACTCTTACTGTCAGTGTCATCATTGTCTGCCGAAAATAGTATTCCACGTTTCAACCCTCGATTAGGCCCAAATGCCCGACAGGTCCAATCGCTATGACAACATGTCAAATTAGCCCCCGATAGGTCACTTCAAAGAACACATCAACATTTAATGACATCACTTTATGTCAAGATCACCTCCCATCCGTTCAATCAATGTCAGTCGTCGGGCCTCAGAAGACTTTCCTAGCACGCTCTCGAGGCTTCTCCAGTACGCTTCCTCCTTAAAGGCTTCAGGTATAAATATTGCCATCAACCACAGGAAAATGTGGTCATTTTCTCTCCGAAGGAAACTATGTCAAAATAATGCTAGGATACTAACTTAAGCATTGGAGGCCCTTAGGTGAGAAAACCTCCCCCCGACTCTCCTCGCCTTTGGGTTTTTTGTTTGTGTTTTGCAGGTCCCCGGCTAGGAAGATGATCATACTTAACAAATAAGACAAGTACCAGTACTGTTGTGATTTTCGACAGTAACCATAATTATTACAATAACAATTAATAAATTAATAATCTCGAAAATGATATATCTATATAAACTATAATCTATTTATAAATTATAATATCATATATAAAAATAAATAGAAAACATACNTATATATATAATGTTAAAAGTGGGAAGGGGATGAAAATCATTTTTGAACAATTTTGCCTACTTATTATTGATGCATTATCCAAAATAACCTTATAACTTACATGTGATATTTAATAATTTTTTATTTTAAAATTATAATAAATTGATCAAGTAGGCATTAATGTCAAAATTCATTAATCTATTTAATGAATTTATAAAAAAATAATTAATAAATAATTTTAAATTAATTTTAGTTGATGACTTTGATTGAATTGTAGAAAATTTTATAAGAAGTTATATAGAGAAAACTCAACTTTGTACTAGATTATTTTTAATGTAAAGGAAAAATAAGTTATCTGTATTTATAAAACTTAAATAATAAAATTTTAAATATAATTCAATCAATACACACTTTTAGAAACTTTATTCATACTATATTTTATATGTTAGTATTACTAATATGGTACATAAATATTCTTACCCAAAAGTTACAAACAAAAAGAAATTAAATTTACAATACAAATGAAAAATTAAAATCAAGTTAAAAATAAAATACGAAATATATGATTTATTTCTAATGACATCACTCTTTCTTTTAATTTTGAGAGCACATTTCAGTTATTTACTTTTTTTTTTCTAAACATATACATGTGACATTCTATAACTCAGTTGAATAATAATATATCAGTAAATAACAACAATATACCATTTTTTTAATCTTACTCACATAAATTCAAACACAATATGATGTTAAATACATTTATTTTTTACTTTCAGAAACACAACATATGATTATAAGTAATAATCATAACAAAAAATATAATAGATTCATTTACACGTGTAACACACGTATGTATATAAAGTTTGATATGCATAGATGAAATCGTGCCAAGTGTGATATCCAACTCAACTACACGTGTCCATCTCAATTCATCTTTAGTAAATTTATGTAAAAATTTAAATTATTAACGTAAAGATTAAATAGGTAATAATTAAATTAATCAATAACTATTATTTGAATTGTAGGTTAGTAAAAATCAAAAGAACTCGAGGAATGTATTGTATTAATATTTGCAATTGTATTACCAAATATTTAATTCAAATAATTCAAATATTATTGTAATTATTTGATTCAAATATTTTAATTTATTAGAATCGTTTGCTTAGAATAATTTGACCAATATATTCTTCTTTTATTATATATATATAAAGTTGAATATGAATATTTCTACCTATTGTCACGTGTCCATATACAATTTTCAAGAGTACATGTATATTTTTTTTTTGAAAAAGTATACATGTATAGTCGAGGTCCTTCATAAATTAATTGATATTTTTTTTGAAAAAATAAGTGATACTTTATAACTTATTATTATATTAAATATTTGTTGACAATGTCACAATCAATTAATTGATGAGTTAAACTAATATATTTATTATCACTGATAGTTAAAACTGTGTAATAACAAAAATTAGTTTTAGAATTAATTAATTAATTAATTTTATAAATTATGGATTTTATTATAAATTAAATACTTACTTTTGCAAATGTTGAAAAACATTGTAAGCCAAATTACTTGAAGTAAATTAGAAATTATCAAAAGCTCAAAACTTATGTAATTCAAAATATAAATATTACTTGTATCTATAAAGATAACTTTTAAATGGAAAATTAGAGTTGAATCTAACTACGTGTAGAAGAACTGAAGAGCTTTTTCTTAATACCCGTTTCATTGTTCTCACTCTATCATATACACCCTATTGTATTTCTTTTTGAAATTTAATTTAAGATTTCAATAAGCAATGAAAAAACAACGCACCTTTAGTCTTCATCTGCCTCTAACAATCAGTTTTTCCTTTATCAATCAATTCTAAAATGTCCTTTGCTAAACAAAGCTTCTTAGTGTCAATCCAACTTTGATGATTGTTATGGTTCGCTATAACATCTACTACTGTATTAGAGGTTCTACGTACTCAAGAGTTAGACTATCTCATATATATAGCAAAATTTAAAGCTTCATCAATTGATAACAACTCAGCACGAACAGTGCTGGTTGCTATGATTTTGCTACCTTAGAAACTCAGGCAATCTCAAATCCATGTCTGATTTGTATGATTTTTTCTGGTTGGTAAGATTTTTGAGTTTTTCATATGAGTTAATTAGGGTTTGTGTTCACAATTTCTGGTCGTGTAGTTGTCTGGGTTCTTGCTAACGTCGAGCTTTGACTACGATTCTCTTTTGCGGGAGTTTTTTGTTTGTTTTGTTGTAGGTGGAGATGTATATAGATTCCATGGGGGAATTGTTTAAGAAGTCTTTAGAAATTGTTGGAAGCTGCTATTCAACATGAAGGATACTCTGAAAGTGGTCTGATTCTTTATCGGTCTCCGTTTCTTTTGATTCTCAACATTGTTTTGTCTCAATTCATGTTTTCACTCTACATTTGGGTCAAATTTTTCTGATTTCTAATCACTAATTTCTCTTGTTTGGGGAATGATGTGTGAAACCTAAAACTCTTTTGGTTTATTTTCTTGATATTTTTTCACTACTATAAAAATGAGATTAGATGACGGGTAAACTTGTCATTATAACCCTATATTGATGGCTGACCGACTGTTATCTACTGGGATATCATCTTTAGTCATTTAAAAAAAACCGTCATTATAAGGGGATACAATGACGGAGAATCCTCGTCATTGTGGGTACCGCGAAAAGTAGATAGATGACGAGAAATCCCATCATCTTAGCTGCCGCAAAAGCATATAGATGACGGGGATTACCCATCATCCTAGTTGCCGCCAAAAGAATATAGATGACGGCTGATCCCGTCATCTTAAGTTACTCCACGTAGACTTTAAATGATGAGGAATCCCCGTCATCTTATGTGCCGCATAAAACAAATAAATGGTGGGGAATCCCCGTCATCTAAAGTTCAAGAAAAAAATATAAGATTTTTTAATTAAATTTCCGTAGCTATATAATATTGGTCCGAGATAGTTCACATCAATAATATAAATCATAAAATCTCAGATTATCGCAGCCAATAATATAAATTATAAATCCTCTGGATAATTCTGCTAACAATATATAACATCGATTCTAGATAGTTCCCTACCGATAATATAAATCATAAAATTAACCAACAACATAATCATTCTTATCTCATCATAACATATTATCCAAAAACTATAAGAAAGTTCGTCATATGAAATAATTTTCATTATCGAAAAACTACTAATTGATTAAATATCAAGTGTTGGTTGCATTTTCGGAAACCATAAAATGTTTACTAGACAAATTCATGATGGTAGCCTCAATGCTGCATTCCCTCACAGATAGAAGGGCGTATGACGATATCCGAGACTTCATATATCCTAGAAAGTAAGAGATAGATGAGAAATAGATTATTGGTTCAACAATATCACAATGGATAATGGATCTGAACTAAAAGATAACTACGCCAAAAGCGAACACCATCTGAATTATCTTTTACACATCACATATTAAACTCAGTTTTACATTCATGACTTGTAAGAATCACCAACCAAAACTAGTCAATCAAAAGAAAATAATCAACTCCCTCCACCCCAAAAAGCTAAAACTAGTCAATCAAAAGAAAATAATCACCCCTCCAAGCCAAAACTAGTCAATCAAAAGAACATCGATCACCACCCAAGCCAAAACTAGTCAATCAAAAAACATAATCACCCCTCCAAGCCAAAACTAGTTAATCAAAAAGGTCATCAATCACCCCAAGCCAAAACTATCAAAATCAATAGCCTAAAAATCTTTATAAAGTGGTACCAAGTGCTCTCTAATGATCAGAATGAAGAAAAAATAAATCTCAAATCTCAAAATAACAAATATTTCATGTTTATAAATCATGAGAGCTCTTGTTTAATTGAATAATCAAAGATAATACAAGCAACATACTTCTACCTTCTCAACGACTAAGAGCAACTAATCATCACTACAGCATATTTACATAGAGAATTATCAAAGATAGTAGAAGTAACATACTTATGCATTCTCAATGAATAATGGCAAGTAATCACTGCAGTATATTTACATCATAGACAAATAAAGGCTAGCGAAATGTTAACGCAACATTCAATTATACATATACATTCTCTTATTAGATGCACTGTGAGGTGAACCATTATGGTGAAAAAAGATGGTGGGAAGCATTTTTCTAGCATGCATAAAGTCACCACAATTTCATTTATGTAGATCTTCTAAACGTGAAACATCACAATCTTATCACATAAAGCATTGAAGAAGAAACACAATCTAATGATAGCATATCTTACATGCTTAGGCAATACCCCGTATATAATGATATGAAGTAGTTGTGCATTAATATGTGACCTCATGAGACTTCAGACCATTTAGTGTCAAACCTTCCATACACACCATATTTCTTACATTTGAAGAATAACCTGAAGGAACGTTGGAACGAATAATGTCACTTGTGGTACCTAACATCTTTTTCTATCCTACAGTATGAATAACATATTCAGAATAATAACAACATAAATAAAAATGAGTATTAAACTAATACAAATTTGAGGTCAACATTAACAATTAAGTATTATTTGAAAGTCATCGCTAAGTCAGGCATGAACAAAATGATCCCAATGCCTCTTTTCAATATAGAGAAATTCTTCTGGTGGATTCTTCAAGGCATCAATGTCGTGCAAAAATGAGATTATAAATTTATTTGTCAATTTGTACTTCATATTACGCCATTTAATACCCGCTGATGAAATAAGCTTCTTTTTTAATGTCTGGGTGACAATAAATGACATCTACATAAATAGCAAAAACATAATAGGGTAGGCTAAGTATATAATGCTATTAAAAATATATAAGCATTACAAATAATGGTCACACTTATGCAAACATACCTCAGCACAACTGTAAATATTCTCTTTTATCTCCTTCGGTACATCTGTCCATTGGTTGTATGTGGTGAGGGCCATTCGACGGGCCAAAACACCAACATAACTCTGAAGTTCAGAGCCTATAGGGCCTATTGGTCGACCTCTCTGATTATAAAGAATAACTTTTTTTATCACCACAACTTCTACCGAGAGCAAGATGTGCCATAATGGTTTACGCTCTACTTTTTTTTCTACTTTTCCCTTTAGCTTCATTATCCCCCTTAGAGCAAACCTTCTCGTTAAATATGAAGCAGTATCTACTAATACACATTTTTATTTGATAAGATGTTAAAGCATACTAACATGCATGCTAACATGCATCAGAAGTGGAAGTCTCTTAACTTTTTTTGTAGGTATGACACTACGAACTAGCTAAAACTACTTAACTAGCCCAATTTTTTGAGTCTTTCACCCTTTAAAAGTTTTATACTGTCTTAACTTTTTAAAACATGATTGATGGCCTAACTCTAGCTTCTCCTTAAATACATGAAATAGAGTAATCACATGCCACACACGTTCTCCCAGCTAGAACAAAATAAGACCTCATTAGAGATTCTCACTAAATTCTTAATTTTAAAATTTAATACTATATTCCCTAAACTTAGGCTAATGACAAGGTGTTAAAATTTGGACCACTTTTGATTAAGGCAAAATTTATATTCATAGTTACAGACAAAATAAGATTATTCATAGATGATTATGGCCAAATTAACGTTTGCTTAACACAATTTATCAATAAGTGATATTACTCTTGAAACATTTTCTACAAGAATAATAGTTTTTTGGTACAAAATTTGTTCGTAATGCTTCAAACAAAGAACATTTGCAAACACAAAATTGAAATTTGTCAATGCGGATCCCATAGCCTTCAATAGTGCTTGTATCAAGCTTAATCCAATGGCTAATGATATATTCTCAAACAAACCCGACATACGAGGTGACTAGGGATTCTTTAATTAATCAAGAAAAATTGAAATCGAGTAAAAGACTAAAACTGATTAAAACTAAAACCAAAATAACCGGAAGACTGAAGTGGATGTAGTTTGGAAAATAATCCAACGAAACCAAAATCAACAGAAGACTAAAACTGATGAAACCCCCCAATATCATATCCTTCGATGGAGGGAGAAAACCCTCACCGTCAAAGAAGAAATTGTAGAAATAGAGTGAGATGACGCGCGAAAGGAGAAACCTTTGCTCGACCAGTCGCTAGCTTAGAGTTCAAGATGAAACCTTGCTTGAGCCGTGATGGAAGCTCGTCATTGAAGATTACCGTCGAAGCTCACCTGGAAGCCACCGTGAAGTCGCCTTACACGCGGTCGGGAAGAGGGAGCTCCAAATCGCCAGTCGCCGCTTTGTAAAACGAGAAGAAACAAATGACAAAGTAAACGTGAAATTAGGTTTAGATTGATTATATAGTATGTAATTTTCATAAATAAAATGAACTTTAGGGTAAATAATAAATTTTTTTACACCATAAAACAATGACATGTTTTTTTCCACTATCATAATAAGAAGTTATATTGATAGCCCAAAAATTATCTGTCATAGTAGAAAACACATTGATGACAGCTAATTTTTGAGTCCACCCTGCACTATTTTCATTTGATATATTTTAGAGAGCTGTCATTGTATCGAAGATGTGGCTGTCATCTAAAACCAAAATTGTAATAGTGGTTGTTTTTGGGTATTCTAATTTAAAACAAATTATTTTTTCCTTTAACTTGTACTAAATTGTCAAGGCAACTTCTTATTGTTGTTTGTTTTCTGAAATGCTAGATTCATGCCCAAATCTATTGATTATACTAATCCTACTAGGTTATTATATTGGTTGTCGTGGCGCGGGTGCTGCGAAAGCGTGTGACGCGTGACCATTTTAAAAATTAAACTTTTGAATCTTTTAATAAAATAAAAATTGTGCAACGTCACGATAACAAAAAGGAATTTCTATTGAAAACTATTTTCAATCAGTCAGAATCTATTATATATTTATATATTAAATTAACAACATAAAAGGTTAGAAATCATATACCTCTTGAAGTATCAAGTGTCCTCGCGAAACCGATCGATTCTCCGTTCTCACAAAATCGTTCCAACGATTAGCAGACTCCGACATCCACATCAAGATCTTTCAAGTCAATTCTCAATGCATTAAGATGTGTGTGGGCACGTAAAATATAACGAAGATACTTTGTTGTCTCTAGATGTACTCAACACATGAGATCTATAGATTTTACTGAGAATGACTTTTGTGACACGATTCTCTAAAAGAACGTGATGATAATTATTTTAGAGATTTTGATTAACACTTAATCGCAGAAAAATATTACTTTTTGAGAAATTGTGTTCTTCTCTCAACTTTTGATGGATGAACTGATTCTCTGTTCGATTAACTGATCATCTGATTGATTCTTGTCATTAGAATAAAATATGTATATTATTATAGATAATGACGTATCAAATATTTAGGGATAATTAAAATTAAAAATAATATTTAATTTCTAATTGCCCAATACAGTATAATGGTGCACAACTGCAGTGCCACATGACACTGCATTGTGCCGTGAGGCAACATAGTGCCTCACGACACCAGTGTAGTGCCATATGGCACTCCATTGTTGCACTCCCACTAGTGTAGTGCCAAGTGGCACTACAATAGTCCATGTCAATCTCCGATACCAATCAATGATTTACACGTGACAATTACCATAAATTAAATTATTATTTTAATCAAATAAATATCTAGATATTAGTTAATTCAAAATTAACATATCTGATTATCCCTATCAACTAAATTATCAGTTAGTACACAAATAACAGAGTTAGTTAATCCAAATTATTATCTAATAATAATAATAATAATTAGAAATCATCTAATTTCACAAATTAGATATTTTGTCTCGTTATCGATAATTAAAAGTAATCACTAAATATATATATATATATATTCTGAAAATTACATTTATATATATAAATAATTTAATTAATTAATCACACATAACTATTTCATAATTGCGTACTTGCCATAGAATAAAAATTCCTTTGCAAGTTAGTCATTTTCTTCTCATGTCCTGAAATATTCGCACCATAGACTGTGTTGTATAGAGGTGACTTGAGACCATAAACTTATAATCTTAAGCTCCAATAAATTAGATTATTAATTAAACTCTTTGATTAAATAATCTTATTTATTAATTTCATTATTACAACAACATAAATATGAAATTGCACTGGTTTACTGATATAAACAATTCATGTAGTTTTGTCCTCCAATTATTGGTTCGTAAATTAAAACTGGTCAAAATTATTATTTTACCCTTCTAATTACCTCTTGATCGTTAAGTACCATTAAACCACTAGTAAATGGTTAATTTATAATCTTAATATAAATTTGAGCTCAATAACCATTCAGTTTCAGAATTAATACTTAAGAGAACCAATATACGATCCATTAGGAAAACTTGGATTCTAAATCTTGTAAGATCACGTTCCTAGCCATCCATATCACTAAATCTCCAAAACAAAAAGTCACTAGCCTGTTTTACAAAAAAAGCTTAATGAGTGAGTCAAAAGATCTAGTAGACGTGTATAGGAGGTCATGACTACTCAGGATTCAGATTGATCTATATATGCTCATCGAATTGATGTATATTAAATCTTTATTATAAACAACACATTGATAAAGATATTAATTCACATCGATCCAGTAATATATAATCTCATTATATAAAGTACCTTCACTAAGATGTATATCCACACTAATGGTCCGGATCTAGATAACACACATTCATAATGCACATGTTTTGAGGGCATAACCTCCAACAATCTCCAACTTTCCCTAAAGTAAATGTCACATCTCTTTTAATCCCATGTTACACACATAACCATCAAACAACTTCGTAGGAAGTGTCTTGGTAAATGAATCAGCTAGGTTCTGATTCTATGTTATCTACATAACAGTCAGAGTCAGATTCTGATCCAAAGTTATCTTCATAACATTTAGATCACCTCGATGTATGACCCAGACGTCGACTTTTGACTATCCACATCTCATTCATAATCAGTATATCTAGTGCGGTTCAGCTCTCTACCTGAATAAACAAGCAGATAGTTTCTCATTCTCGTAAGATACTTGAGAATGTGCTTTATCGAAATCTAGTGTTCCAGACCTGAATTTGATTGATAATCACTAACAATTCTCACTACATAACAAATGTCCAATCTGGTACACAACATGGCATACATGAGACTTCCAACTGCTGAAGCATACAAAACCTTTCTTATATCCTCGTCCTCTTGTTCCTTGGAGAGGACAATTCCATGCCTGGTCAGTAGTTGACCTTTCTTGGAATTTTTCATAGAGAATCTCTCCAGCACCTTATCAATATAAGATACTTGAGAAAGTGCCAAGAGCTTTTTCTTTCTATCCCTTAGGATTTGGATGCCTAGAACATAGCTCGTCTCTCCTAAATCTTTCATTTGGAATTTCTCAGCTAACCACTTATTTACCTTTGATAAAATTTTTACATCATTCCCAATGAGTATAATATCGCTAACATAAAGAATTAAGAAAATCACTATCTTATCTTTGATGTATTTATAACCACAGGTTTCGTCAACATTTTGCTCGAAGCCATAAGACTTTATAATCTCATCAAAGGTAAGATTTTAAGATCCAGATACTTGCTTTAATCCATAAATGGATTTAAGCAACTTGCATACTTTCTGATCTTGCCCCTTTTGTATGAACCCTTCGGATTGCATCATATAGATACTTTCTTCAAGAGATCCATTAAGAAAGATGTCTTGATGTCCATTTACCACATCTCGTAGTCAAAATTAATGGCCATGGGCAAGAGGATGCGAATAGATTTGAGCATGGCCATAGGGGAGAATGTCTCTTTATAATCGACTCCATTCATTTATGTATAACCCTTGGCTATTAAACGTGCCTTGGAAGTTTCTACTTTCCCAATAAAAAATCTTTTCTTCTGGAAGATCCATTTACATTCAATGGGCCTAACATCTTCAGGCGGATCTACAAGTTCTCAGATAGAATTGGAATACATAGATTACATTTCCTGGTTCATGGCATCTTGCCATTTCTTCTTCTCAGGATCATCCATTGCTTCTTCATAAGATAATTGTTCGTTCTTATCAGTGTCTGACACTAGGACATGTGCCTCTACTTTGTAGCGAATTGGTTATCTCACAATCCACCCACTACGATGTTGCATCGGGTTTCCTTTACAAGAAATATGGTTTCTTTGTTTTGTCGTCTATCAGAATAAATTGAAGGTGTTCTGATCTCATCAGCCGCTAATTCCTCAAGAACTACTTTGCTACGATGTTTGTAGTTTTGAATATAGTCATGCTTAAGGGAGGTTGCATTTATCGATACAAACATCTTTATATCCTTGTGACTATATAAGTACCCACCTCTAGTCTCTAGAGCATAGCCTAGGAATATGCATACCTCAGACCTCGAGTCTAACTTTTCGGTCTTGGGTCTAAGAACGTGAGCTAGACCCCAAATATAGAAATGACGCAAAATAGTTTAGAGCCATTACATAATTCTAAAGGTGCCTTGCTTACAAACTTAGAGGGCACTGCATTTAAAATGTAAGTTACAGCGTGCAGTGCATATCCCCAAAATGTAAGTGACATTGATGAGTAGCTTAACATCGACCTAACCATATCCAATAAGGTTCGATTTCTCCTCTCTGTAACACCATTTTGCTGTGGTGTTCTAGGTGCTTGGAGCTGAGATAAGATTACACACTTCAGTAAGTAATCCTTGAATTCTAAATCTAAGTATTCACCACCTCGATCGAATCGAAGGGTTTTCAATGATTTACCTAATTACTTTTCAGCTTCAACTTTGAAGTCTTTAAACTTTCCAAAAGTTTCAGACTTCCTTTGCATTAGGTAAGTATAACCACATCTTGAGTAATTCGTCAATAAAAGTGATGAAATATTCATACCCACCTTTAGCCTGTACATTGATCGGCCCGCAGACATCACTATGTACTAGTTCAAGTGGTTCCTTGGCTCTTTGGCCCTTTCCTGTGAAAGGTCTTTTGGTCATTTTACCCTATAGACATGACTCACAAACATGAAGAGTTCCAACTTTTAGTTTTCTCAAAGTACCATGCTTTGCTAAACTGTTTAACATATCTACATTAATATGTCCCAACCAAAGATGCCAAAGTTATGTGTTATCATCATCATGGAAAACTCTATGTCGTTTGTTACTTTTAGGTTTCGCTACTTTAAATAATTTAGAATTATTTAATGCGCATTCAGTCAGTTTAAGCATTTACAGTCCATTTGTAACTTTTGCATGACAAATATCGAATCCATTCTTGGAAATAATAAACTATTTATTAATAAAAGAAACTTAAAAAATTATTCTTGCAAAAATAAAAGACAAATCAAATTTCTCAAAAATCTAGGAATATAATAAACATCGTTCAAATCAAATAATTATATCCAAAAAGTAAACAAACTATCCCTAATGTTTTATTTTACATGAGCACACCACTACCAACTCTCAAAATGACATCATCAGCCATCTACCTTGATGAATCAAGCATATGTAAAGAAGAATATACATGGTTGTGGCTCCTAAATCAAGTATCCAGGATGATAAATCATATTCCACAAAGCAAGCTTCAAGTACAAGTAAATCATATTTACCTTTCTTTTTCAGCTCGAATAGGTACTTGTTACAGTTTTTCTTGCAATGACCTTCAACCTCACAATGGAAACATTTCCCTACGAGTTCGTTGTCGATATTGTTCTTCTGGCCTTCGGCTAACCTTTTGGCCTTCTTTACATTATTGTTCTTGCTTTTGTCCTTACCATTCTTCTTCTTCCTTTTGTTACTACTAATAACAGAAGGAGAAAGGTTTTGCTCGGTAACATTTACCTCACCCTCAATGGTAGACCTTGTGTTAATAATCTAAGTTTTGATTGCAGGCCTATCAGGACTTTCTTGAACAAGAATAAATTCATTATGCTCATAAACTAGCAACATATTCGAGTTGGATTTCCATCATACGAAATTCTCAGCATTCAATTTTTTAAGAGCGAGTAAAGTAGTAACAGAGTTTCCCATGACAGATATAATAATGATAACTAAAATTTAAAATATACAAGATTCAATATAATTGATAAATATCTATAATTTGAAAAGTAAATGTGATGCATGAATGCAACATAATAAACACACAAAAATAACACTTACTGATCACGATAAAACAACCCAACAATTAATGTGCTGCCTTAGGGTCAGTCAGATTAACCTCAGACTGTCTATGAGACATTCTCATCCTTATTAATTAAAACTTAAAATATCTCATATTTTCTCTTTTAACAATAAGATATCGCTTATTTGGTCAAGTCACAACTATCCACATGAAAGCTTAATTGTGATTTTTCCTTCGTCGATTGTCTCGTGCATTCTTCATCTTCTCACGATCGGAATAATTACAATAAATATTCAAAATAAAATTACAAAAATTTCTACGCCCCAAAACGGCTTCAACAAGATCTAAGGAAAACTTAGAAGATCAAAACCTAACCAAATAATCACCACACAATTAACGATCCATTATTTTCCATACATTCAAAAATATAATCATCCATTCATTCAAACAAATCTTATATTATATGAACAATGCAAGAAAACCCACACAACATTTAACATATAAATATATAAAGGTCGCTCTGATACCACTGGTTGGCCGTCGTGGCGCGTGCGTGGCGGAGGCGTGTGGCGCGTTGCCATTTTAAAAATTAAACTTTTAATAAATATTAAATTTTTTGATAAAATAAAAGTTACGCAACGCCACGATGACCAAAAAAGAACTTTTTATTGAAAACTCTTTTCAATTCGTCAGGATCCATTATATATTTATATATTAAATTAATAACATACAATATTAGTAATCATATATTTCTTGTAGTCTAAATCAAGTTCCTTGCGAAACCGATCGATTCTTCATTCCCACAAAATCGTTCCAATAATCAGCAGAATCTGAGTCCACACCAAGATATTCCAAGTCAATCCTCAATGCACTAGGACGTGTGTGGGCACGTAGGATATAACGAATAAACTTTTATGTCTCTAGATGTACTCAACACATGAAATCTAGATATTTTATTGAGAATGATTTTTGTGAAACGATTCTCTAAAAAAATGTGATGATGATTCCTTTAGAGATTTCGATTAATTCTTAATCGCAGAAAAATCACTTTTTGAGAAATTGTGTTCTTCTCTCAACTCTTGATAGATGAACTGATTCTTTGTTACATCAACTGATTGATTCTTGTCATTAGAATAAAATTTGAAACTTATTCTCGATAATAGCGTCTCACGTATTTAGGGATAATTAAAAATTAAAAATAATATTTAATTTCAAATTACCCAATACAATGAGACTCACTATATAATGGTACTCCACTATAGTGCCAGGTGGCACTACAGTGTGCCGTGAGGTAGCACAGTGCCTCACAGCACCACTGTATGTCCATGTCTTCACAACATAGAAGACAAATTCTGCTGGACATTGCCGATGCACTTGAGTTAAATGAAAAACTGACTAATAGTGAAAATGAAGCTGATATTACCACAACACAATAGGCAGGGATGTGAAAATTCTCTCATATCTAGATTGGCACTGAAGCCCGGGAAGGCAAGAGAATGAAAATTCAAATGATGATTCTTCTAGAAAGACATATATTACGACTCACTTCCTTCTACTATATTTTTGGCACTTTAATAAATTTTCAAATGGATGCCTATAAAGCTTGATGATATCACTGGATACTGCCACTTAACTTCCAAGGTTGTTGCATCTTGCTCAAAATTATTGTCTATGTGTAGTTTGTTTTTATCAGTAATGGTTATTTACAATTTTGGCAGATTTCAAGTCTCGCGAACTCAATACGCACACTTGTAAACATGGAAGATCCAATTGGTCGAGTTTTGAAGAGGACTCAAGTAGCTAAATTGGTTTTTAAGCATTCTTTACAAAATACTATTAGCAAGTGGAAAGCACCTCTTAAGAACTTCTTTTCTCAACTTCGTTATCTTTTGTTGCCGTGGATGTTTATTTGTGATGTCACGTTAATATTTACTTTTATTTTCATCCCACATATGGATTAGTACTTGAGAAAACATTTTCTCCCTTGGGCGTTCTCTTGATTATTTTTTAATCACACCCTCATGCACCTGTCAAGTTAGAAGGATCTATACTTAAGAAGTCAATATAATTTCTCCTTCTAGTCTTTAGATGGTCTAGATGAATTGATCAGGTTGATATTATAGGGATATGGTGCGTTTAGGAGCTAGTTTGATTGAAAAGACTTCCATCACATCTTGCCATTTTGTTATTGGAATTTGAGTTCATACTTACCAAAGCAATTTTTATTACTGTTTTAAATAGATAGCTTCATTAGCAATTCGAAGTGGGAATGGACTTCTCCTAAAAAGGAGGAAAGGTGGCAAGGCACTCAAATTCAATTTTGAATGCTTTTTACATTCTTAACTTTGGTTATCTTATATGTGATGCGATCAATCCTTTTTTACTGACAATACATTACAATGTCAACCTTCTATTATTTGTTCATGGCATGATTAATCAGGCATTTCACTCTTTTTTGATAGATTCTCACTTTAGTTATACCGGATAGCATTGGTGGAAAGCTTATTGGACTCGCAATTTTGAGAGAGGAGATTCCTGATCTGTTAAAGATGGGTATTGCTGGAAAAAAATGAGCAGCTTCCTTGTTTTATTAATTTTAAGAATACATATTTTCTCTTAAACCAAGATGGAAGTTAACATATATGATTTTGCGATAGCTAGATGATGTAATTGATCTGGTTATCCCAAGAGGGGAGCAACAAGCTTGTCTCTCAAATAAAGAATTCTACCAAATTTCCTGTTCTTGGTCATGCTGGTGAGAAATATAAAATCAATCTTTAATTTCTATATTATGCTGGATTTATAACTTTTTCATGAGCAGAAATGTAGCTTATCAAAACAATTCATTTTTCCTTATTTAGATATAATTTGCCATGTGTATGTTGGTAAATCTGCTAATATGGACATTGCAAAGACAGATTATCCAGCAGCATGTAACGCTATGGTACTCTATTCTCTTATTTCTTTTCTCGTATTAACATCTCTTTTCCCATTTTTTCTACATTATTGTAAGTTTATGGTAGATGATAGATGCGCTATAAGTTCTAGAGGTGCATTCTATTTCCTGTTCTCTCTTAGGTCTGGTTGGATGAGTGTTGTTATGGGAACATTTTTAGATGAAAATGGAGGAATTTTGTTTGTCTGTGGGGCTAATGCCACAAAATTCCATGGAATTTCGGTTAGGATCCTTATCAATGCAATGAGTTTTGTTTCTGTCATAATCTGTTTTACTAATTACAGTGTGAAATTGGGCCATTTTCCAACAAAACTTTACAATGAGTCTAGTTCAATCCATTAGTAGTGCCAACATATTTATACTACTTATTTGTTCAGTCAGTTTTCCCTTTCCTTTAATGTGCTATTACTTGGTTGATGATCACATGGAGGGATTCAACCAAACATACTTCTTCATTCTGTCGATAAATTCTTTGGCCTGTTTAAATCCAATTGCTTGCAACAAGGTATTATTATTGTCTTTATTGTACATTCTGAAGAGTTCATAACATCAATTGCAGGTTATACTTAATGTAATTGGGATATAGGTTATTGTACATTCTGAAGAGATTGCTTTGTATTTGTTATAGCCTCTAAATGTTGAGGTATATCATCAGGGGTGCTTAATTTCAAAATTAAAGTTCTTGTTTTCTTTTATATGGATGTATATGTATTAATGTTGCATTTAGAGGTTTGACTGTTCTATTTTCCCTTGGTAGGTAAACTATAAAATTAGAGACTAACAAGATGGAGGTTCCTATTATAGGGCTTACTCCAACATTAGAAACTTTGATTTGCATCTGTGGGTGACCAGTAGGAGGAAACGTTAGTGGAAGGTTAAAGTGAGAGACATTATAAAAAATGACACAACGGTTCATGAAGCTTCAATATTGGAAGACTTCCACCTCACTACAAGAAAATCATTTATTTATTACAAAAGTATACTTGGAGGACTGCCACCGCCCCTTCCTCCTACGTCCAATGGCCCGAGATCTACATAACTTAAGCGGTCTGGTTGTAAAATATATTTAGGTGTAGGCTTATACTAGAACTTAATCTTTTCCTTAGGATATATTACTTTGATTGTTCTATGGAAAAATCAATATTTAATTGTCATTTTGAGGTATGATTTTTAATAGAATATTATACAATAATTTTGAGTAAATAAATAAAATGATGTGATTTCGATATATTGTGATATTGTCAAAAGTTATTGATTTTTTATAGTTGTAGAATTATACAAATAAGTAATTAGTAAAGATATATCATAACATTAACCAAAAGTCTTTTTATATCTTTCGAAAAATGCAAGAAAAGATATATTATAAGCTTTCAGAAATGCTACAAAAATTTTATTACAACATTAAGAAACAGTGGCAGAGTTACCATAACATTTAAGAAACGCTATGGTAGGGTTACCATAGCGTTTAAAAATGCTATAGTAGGGTTACCATAGCGTTTAAAACGCTATAATAGGGTTACCGTAGTGTTTTCCAAAGCCTTTAAAAAATGCTATCGTAGGTTCAGACTTTTAATAACGTTGGTTTATACCGTGTTTTAGGAAAAGCTATGAAAATGCTATGATAGCATTTTTTGGCCGCTATCCGTACCGTCTTTTTGTTGTCGTGCCACTAGAGAGTCACATTCAACCTTCCCTAGTCGTGACTAGGGGCATTCCCAAATACCTTACAGGTAGTTGGCCCCCAGGGATTCCTAGGATCTTGTGAATAGCTAAGGAAGTATCCTCATAACCCTTGATAAAAGGTTTGACTTTTATGAACATTGAGTTTCAGGCCAAAAAGGCTTTGAAATATTTCAAGGCTGTCTTTGATCACCAAGACAGACTCTTTGTTACCCCTACAAAAGATAAGTAGGTCATCTGCAAAACACACATTTACTAGGTTCAATTGCTCACATCTCTAGTGGTATCAGAAGTTAGTGTCCTTGGCAACAAAGCTAAGAAACCCTTATAGGACTTCCTCTTGCCTAATGCTTTTAGCTCCCTTAAAGTAATCATGGAGTTCTCCATTTATCTTTACATAATAGGAGGGTGAAGAGGCACACTCCATGAGCCAAGTGATGAAAGGATCAGAAAAGTTAAGGCATTGAAGGGCTTTCCCAATTAGATTCTAGTTAACACTATCATTGGCTTTCTTGAGAACAACCTTAAGGGAACATCTTGGCATACCATGGGTTCTATGATAGCTTCTGAGTAGATCTTGAGACAAGAAGATGTTCGTAGCTATGTGCCTCTCAAGGATAAAGGCACTTTGGTTATGAGAAATGAGGCTTATGAGAGTGATTTTTTGTCTTTTAGTTAGGATCTTTGTAATACATTTATAGAGCACATTGCAACATGATATTGGTATGAAATCACCCATAGAAGATGGATTTGGAATTTTGGGGATCAAGGAGATAACTATAGAGTTCACCTCCCTCAAGAGCTGACTAGATCGAAAGAATTCTAACACTGCCTTAGTTACATCCTGTCACATAATATGCCATGATTTTATGAAGAATCCAGTTGAGAACCCACCAGGGCTGTGGCCTTGTCATTTCCCATGTTAAAGATAGCCAGTCTAACTTCTTCCTCTGAGACTAGGGTTGAGAGTAGACTTGCATATTCTGAACTAAGCTTCTTGGGAAGAGCACACTCCAGGATGTTCCAATTTAAATCAATGTGAGGGTTTGGGGTACCTAGGAGGTTAGTGTAAAACTGCACCATATGCTTGTTAATTTCTTATAGGTTGGATATGATAGTGCCTTGGTCAACAAGGTGAGTAATCTTGGACTGAATTCTTCTATTCTTCATGCTCTAAAAGAAAAATGAGGTATTCTGATCCCCCATAAATTGAGCCACTGAACCCTAGACTTTTGTTGATAAAAGCTTTCGTCATTATTTATAAGCTTAATGAATTATGTAAAGGCCCCTCTCTCCAAGGATAGAAGAGTTGTGTCTGCTGGGTTATTGGCCAGGTCATTATGGATACTCTCAAATCTAGATCTGGCAAGTTTAACCCTAGCAAAAATATCATTACATCTAGAAAGATTAAACTCCTTGAGTGCTAATTTTACTGCTTTTAGCTTCTTGTAGACTTGGAACATGGCAAATCCCCTAACTTGGGTACCCTAAGCTTGTTCTAGTAAGGGAAAAAAACCCTCAATATCAAACCAAAAGTTGAAGAACTAAAAGCATATTTTGGGTTTGGGGAGAGGTTGATCAAGTTGAAGTACAATTAGGCTATGATCTTAGATGCCCGGGGGTGAAAAATGCAACTTACAAATCCACCCATTTTGTATTGGCCAGAGCCCTATCCAACTTACACATAATAAAAGTACCATCTTGATGCTTATTTGACCAAGTAAACTGGCATCTAGAGTAGGAAAGATCTACCACTTCAATATGGAATAAACAGTCATTAAAATCATTCACACCATCATCACAACACTCAACTCCCCCTACTTTCTCTACAGGACAAGATATCACATTAAAGTCTCCAAATATGAGTCATAGGGCCTGAGAACATGTGGCATGTTATTTTGTCGAGGAGGACCAAAATAGTTTCTTGGAAAATTTAGAATTTGTGACATATATAAATGTTATAAAGCACGTAGAATAACTATTAATATCAAAGAACTTACAGAGGATTGCTTGGTCTGTGGAGTCCATAATTGACACATCCAACACAACATGATCCCATGCTACCCATATTCTTCCACCCCGAGCAGACTGGTAATTGGCCACAGCTTGCCAGCCAGGAAAAATTCTTTTAAACAGAAGTTGAAACTTAGATGCCTTGACCTTGGTTTCAATAAATGAGAAAATAGATAGATTTAAATCTCTGCACAACTTCCTTACATTAGCTTGCTTTAGGGTACCATTGGGCCCTTAACATTCCAAGCAGCTATATTAAATATGTGATGATGGCGTGGGGGGTTACCCACTATGAATAATCTTGCTTCCCTTTTTTGCATGATGATGGACCACCTTTCTTCTTTTTCTTATTCCTTTTACCCGAGCTGGACCCAGGTGTAGAGGCAGTATGAATGGGAGCAGGTAGGCTGAGAAAAGGTCCTTGGTCAGGATGGTGGGGATCAAGGGCATCAAATGGAACTAGGGAAGTCTGGGTCACCTCATTCACCCCTTTCATAGGCTCCACAAACACTTGAGTACTGATGAGCTCAATTTGTAGTGAAGATCCAATCTCACCCTCTTCCAAGGTGGGAATAGTGGCTAGAGCGATATTAGGAGATTCAGAAGTCTTTTTTTTCCTTTCCAGATTTCCTAAAAGTGATTACTGTCCAGGAAGCCTCAGTAGTGGTGAGTAAGGTTGGCACTGAGGGTGGGGTGTGGGGGGATCATGGATTGATTTGGGGGTGGGCATGTGCTCAAAAGAGGACTTAGGAACAATGACATCATTTGGTGGAGATAAGGTGGGTGTTGGGGGTTGGGTTGGTTTATTTTTGGGAATGGGGGTGTAATCACAATCATGGCCAAAGTAGGAGCACTTGAGGCATCTCTTAGGAAGATCCATATATTCCACGTTCATTATAATGGGATCTCAACCTTCTAATCCCAGATCA
This sequence comes from Datisca glomerata, assembly GCA_003255025.1. Classification (NCBI taxonomy): domain Eukaryota; kingdom Viridiplantae; phylum Streptophyta; class Magnoliopsida; order Cucurbitales; family Datiscaceae; genus Datisca; species Datisca glomerata. The sequence goes on along the minus strand of QANY01011423.1, from coordinate 75,886 downwards.
ATGTTGAAATACTCAACTATTCTGGTCTAGACCTTGATCTCCACATAAATACGAGCATATCCTTTCCTTACCCTTTTGTAGTTAAGGAGTCGAGAACATTCAAGAGCTAGACCCAACTAGGTATGGTGTCCACCTTATCCTTAGAGAAAATAATGCTAGGTTGTCAGGGTTTTAAAATCAATAGTTTACCTAGTAAGTGCCATGGATCATCCTCCATGAACAACTCCATCTCTTCACTAGATTGAAATCTGGAATAAAATAGTCCCTTACTAGCTGAAACATCAACCAGGCCCCTAGTTTTTCAGAATCGCATGGCAAGCCTTCTGACCGGGTGCAAGGGAACCGTTTTGCCCATGAGAAAAACTAGAGGCAACATTCCCATTTAGAGAAGCTGTCCTTGGTAACATACACTGGGAGCATGACTGTGACTCTCTCTGGTTCCAAAATAGTGGTCTCTTCATAAGCCAAGTGAAGCTTCTGCCTTTAGTTCTTCTTAACCTTCTCAGTGTAGGTTCCATCTTATTTTGTAGGTCCACGAGTAGCCGTGCCAAGCTTATCATATACTTAGCACCAGTAATGGGAAAGTATTCATCTCCAACTGGAGGATGGAGTAGCTTCACAGTTTCTATGAAAACCTTATGTAAAAGCATGTAGTTCAAATTTTTCAACAACTGTATTGTACTGTGGGAAGGCTGGGGATGAGGTTTTCGAGCTATTGGGAACGACGATTCCAAGGATGGGTTGGTGCACAGTACAAAAGTAAGAGAAGGACGATCCTTTTGTCAAAGAATCTGTTGCTGCTTTACCTTGCGTAGCATGTATGCCTAGAGGCACGCTAACCAATAGAGAGCTGCCCTCGTCAACGTCACTACTAGGGGGTAAGAAGAGTTTTGGTAATAAATATAAGGTGTCAACCTGTGGGTGGTCCGCTTGGAAGGGGAAGCCCTTAATGTTGCATTAAACGCTAAAAACATTCCTTGGTGCCATTATTACGCGTAATAATGGCACCAAATAGTCTGTGACATTGGAACCTCAGACTTCAATAAATGAGCTCCATTAATGGAGTTGACCTCCTTGGTAAGCTTTGGAAGTCAGTATCAAGCTTCTCTGAACTTGAGTTGCTTCCCCAGCTCCTTCATTTTCCTGTAACAATTTCAAATCAGAACCAAACTTAATCTCCTTGTTCTGAGTTAGGGTAAGGTCCGTGCCAGGAACCCAAGTAAGACCTTGTTGCTTGACCCCAAAATAACCATCATTTACCATCTTCGCCGGCTGGCCTCCTCCCATAGGAGGAAAGGACATTTTGAGATAGAAAACCTAGAGAGAAGGGAGACCCCTGTCACCCTAACCTTGAGCATGAACAGCTTCAGTGTGGTCATACAATAGTGAATGTTGTTTAAATAATTCTACTTGGATGTCTTAAGATTTAAATTGACTACTTTGATATTGAAGATTTTCTCTTTGATAGTTTATATTTTGCTTAAATTTGTCACTTTCATATTAAACACTTTATCATGATAGCTGATTAGAAGATTTATCATATCGAACAAGTAAGAGACGACATCGTACTTTGTAAATTGTTCACACATATATAATCAATTAATTAAAAGTATGACTAGTTTGTATGTGTTTATCATATCTTAGTTTGTAGATTTTTTCAATTCATTAATTTGCAATACAAATAATTTCAATAAGACATATAATAATATAAATGTGACTGACTATTCTAATTTTGACATTTTCAAATTCCAATGATGAGGTCGTTCAAGCTTTTACAGAAATCATTGAGCATCTATTTATTTAGTTTTAAACTATGTATTTCATGAATAGTACAAGTTCTCTTTTCTAAATTTCAAAAACTTCAAAACCATTATATTTAAACATAATTGTGCATAATCCAGCACGAACATTTAGCTAGTCTTATGAAGTGAAGGTAGATATTGATAATGTTTTAGCCAAGTTATCTATTCGGCTTCATAAAATTTCACTGCCCATTCCATAAAGCCATCTCTATTGTGCAATTATAGTGAAAGAGACCAAAAAAATATGAAGCTATCCCATGAAAGGACAGTATATATTGGCCATGTTTCTTGTTAGTTTACACTTAATTGTTTTTTCTAATATGAATTGACCAATAGACAACTCAAATCAGTATATGAGAATATAAATTATTTCAAACTCAAATTTATACATGTTAACATAAAATTTGTACATGTAAACTACATTCATTTAGACAGTACCAGAGATTTAACTCCACTGCCATAGACAAATTCTTGTAGAAGATGAAAAATTCTTTGGTCCTATTGGTATTATTAATGGATATGAATCCCCTCATATAGGGAGAGAACATGATTAAATCTGTCTGGTCTGAGTCGTTGTTATGCTAAAGAATAAAACAATATTCATAACGAGCAGATCTTGGCTATTAGTTTCTTACCGCTGCTTACATTTGCTTGACAAATTATACATATATGCAAATATAAAAGAACAACCCTTGCTTAAGAATTTACATCTCTTAAAAGAACTTAAAAATACATTACAATAATCTTATATGCTACTAATGCTAGGTCCTTCAATATCATAATCAAATTGTTCAAAAACCCTAATAACTATACATTACAAGGCTTGGTAATCTCTATTCTCAAAGTTAAAAAGACTGCAAATTACATGGTATATAATGTTGGAGCTATTGAGCTTTATTAAGTAAAGCTAAGTGTAAGTGTGTGTGAATGAAAATAAAGAAGAAGAAAGAGTAGGTAGCTTAAAACCTAAAATCGCACATTGCTTAGGTAAGAGAACGATATGTGCTTTATAAGTCCCTACCATGGACTTTGGGGCATGGCCCCAAGGGGCACCCCATATTTAATGGGAGGAGAGAGGACTTAGATGGGCTAACAAGTCTCCCACACACAGCGCTATCTGGCAGGCCCAAACCCAACTCTGAACTCCAACCCCACTTGATCTAGTCTAATCTGGTTGATGCTCTATTCTTTTTACCACACGTTAAATAATGTAACAGAGCAATTAAGAGACAAAAACTGCTAATGTAACAGTGAAAACAGTCTGCCATATGCCGTTCAGAGAAGATGGTGTTGGATCAGGTTTTAGATCTTGAAGAAAATTAATGAACCATCACTAATTCATGAGCGAAACATAAACAAATTCATGCAAACATTTGATCGAATTAAATACAAAACTAACCAATGAACATGCATAACTCTATAATGTACCGAGAAGAGTTAAAAACTATTTATACATTTTCTTCTAATGGAGAAATTCAGATTTGGCGGGACCCAATTTCTATCTCGCATTCCTCGTTCCTGAAATTCACAGAGCTTATAGTTTGATCTTCGCACTGACAAACACTCGTACGAATCAGAAGTATATCTCTCAAGGATATTTGAAGGAATTGAGTGTGGACTCTCAAAACAACTATGGAAGAGAAAACAAAATTTTCTCTTCCCCAATAGCTTTTCGGCCGCAACAGTAGGGAGAGGGAGAGAGAACCATTTTCTACTCTGATTAACACGCTTATGTTAGGTTAGAGATGCAACCCTAATGTAATCTCTTATATATTAATTATAGAATTTATCAATATACCCTTATATGTTAAAAACTGAAAATTTCCTCTCCTTTGACCTGCATATGCGATTTTCGCATCTTACCCAGAGCCAAAATTATGTCCAAATTCATCCGTTTAAACTGATGAATTAAATTGATCCCTATCGATTAATAAATTTATTGCATTTATTTACTAATTATCTAATAATTAAATAATAACAAAATAATTAACTTGAACATTAATTTTGGTCTTCACTAATATAGTGATGACACCTATCTCATATGGGCTTGGGAAGTGTACATTGATCCAAAACATGTTTTTGGTCCTACTGACGTTATTTCTCATTCATGTTCTTATGAGCAACTTCTGAGACCGAATGGTTCCACGTAAAAAAATATATGAGATTCAAATATCCGACTAATTTATCTTCATAAATTCCTGACTTATTTAATCCCGACATCATACGACTCCATTATAGGTCCGACACCGATTGAACGATCGATTCATTCGCGCTAAATTTTCTGTTGGTGCAAATAAACATTTATATTTCAGGGTCCACAAAATATTTTATGATATTACCTTTTATGAATATCAGTAATAAGACGTGGATGCAAAATTACCATTTTACCCATATAATTATTATTTCCTTAACTCTTTTATTGATTGTGCATAAAAAAGACATAACTGTGAAGTGTCTCGTACGGTTCACCATGTCTTATTAAATGACTCATGTCATCGAGTACCAGACCTAATTTATTTATTCACACACCCATCAATATGAGGTGATATTGTTACTTTTGCAATCTTGCCACGAATTTCAAATATGTGAATCAAACAACTCTAACATAGTTTTATCACGGTCCCAACAGCCGAGATATTGTCGATAATTTGAACTCACTTCTCTGGTGAATTAAAGATCGTGAGTAAGTAGGTCAAGTTCTATATTCACCTCAGAATTAAGGTAATTATGAAAATACTCTTAAGGTGTAACAATTAGATTTAGAGCTGGTTAAACAACTTTTCTCTAAACTAATTGGTTACTGGTCTATTCAACATCTTAAATAACATGTCTAGGTCAACCCTTAGAGTCTCCACTCCCATGCTCCAAGACCGGCATCCTTTGGTTCTACCTAACAGTCGTAATTAGATTCGATTGTCCAGTCGATCCTAAGACTGCGAATAACATTTTAAACTATCTCAGAAGAGTTTGTCTGGAAGGTCGTTCGGTATTTACTCTTCTTATGTTGATAATAGTTTTAGGACTTAAGTAAGTTATAAACACACTTAATTAAAGGAAAATTCCATTTATTCATAAAAATCAGTAATACATAAATGTCAAAGAAATAACTGTTTACTCATAAATAGTTATTATCGCCTATTTTGTGGACATAATTCCAACAATCTCCCACTTGGACTAAAGTAGACGAGTACAATATGGCATCCCCATGCTCACCAGATGACCATCAATGACTTTACTGCTTAAAGTCTTCGGGAATGGATCTACCAAGTTGTTAATTGTCGATATGTGTGTTACTTCAACATCTCCATGCTGAACAATCTCTCTGATGAGGTGGTACTTCCACTCTACGTGTTTAGATTTTTTGTGGCTCCTTGGTTCTTTCGAGTTTGCTATAGCCCCACTGTTGTTACAATAAAGTGTCATGGGTTTGTCACTATTTGGAATGACTTCCAGAGTCTTTACGAACTTTCTAAGCCAAATAACCTCCTTTGCAGCTTCACAAGCAACCATATACTCAGCTTCCATGGTAGAATCAGTAATGCATGATTGCCTCATACTTCTTTATACCACTTCTCCATCATTCAGGATGACACTGATCCTAAAGTGGACCTCCTGGAATCCTTGTCCGCTTAGAAATCAGATTCGGTATAGCCCATCATATTCAGGTCAGTACCTGAACACAAGAAAGTACTTCCACATTCTCCTATGATACTTGAGAATATGTTTGACAACATTCCAATGCTCGAGTCCAGAGTTCGATTGGAAATGACTTACCACACTCATGGCGTAGCAAATATCTGGTCTAGTGCAAAACATTGTATACATGAGACTTCCTATAGATGAGACATAGGAAATTTTACTCATGTCGTCCTCTTCTTGAGGAGTCTTGGGAGACTTCTCCTTGGAGAGGCTGACTCCATGCCTAAAGGGAAGATATCCCTTCTTAGAGTCTTGCATACAGAAGCGATCCATCACCTTATCAATATAAGATGCTGGATAGAGTACCAACTATATGTTCTTCTAATTCTGAAAGATCTAAATACCTAGGATAAAAGTAGCTTCTCCAAGATCCTTCATATCAAATTGCTTTGCAAGCCAGATTCTGACATCGCATAATTTTCCTACACCATTCTCAATGCTCAGTATATCGTTCACATACAAGACCAAAAAAAGCACCTTACCTTCTTGTAATAACTTATACATACATGATTCATCCATTAAGTTCTCAAAATTGAAGTTCTTAACAGTTTCATCAAATCTAATTATTCAATGAATAGGACACTTACTTAAGTCTACAAATGGACTTCAGTAGTTCAGAAACCTTACCCTCTTGGCCTTTCTCTATGAACATGTCTGGTTAAGCCATATAAATATACTCTTCAAGATTGCCATTCAAAAAATAAGTCTTGATGTCCATCTACCAGATTTCACAATCGAGGGCAGCAGCAATGGATATGAGGGTTCGAATAGACTTAAGCATAGCCAGCGGTGAGAAGGTATCCTCATAGTCAATATCTTCCTTTTGGGTGTAGCTCTTCGCTACAAGCCTAGTTTTGATTGTCTCTACATTTTCATCCGAACCTCTCTGTTTCTTATAAATTCATTTACACCCTATAATTTTTACCCCTTCATGAGGATTTACAAGCTTTCAGACTATGTTCAAGTACATCTATTATATCTCGATGTTCATGGCGTCTTGCTATAGGTTTGCTTCAAGACCAGCCATGGCGTGCGAGTAGGAAACAAGTTCATGATCCTTATCTGAGACTGTTCTCAAGGCATCTCCATAAGACATGTAACTGTTAGGTTGTCGCATAACCCTTCGACTACGTCGAGGCTCCGTAGGTTCACGTTGTGGTTCTTCTATTATTGATTCTGAAACATGTCCTGATTGGGGAGTTGGTGTTGTCCAACTCAATAATTCTGCTAGCACAACTGTGCTTCTTGGCTTCACACTTATTATATAGTCCTCTTCAAGAAAATGTGCATTCATGCTAATATTTTATTGACAGTCGGACTATAAAAGAAGTATCTCTTCGCTCCCTTGGGATACCCTACAAACATGAATAATTTTGATTGACTGGCCAACTTGCCTATTTTTTGTCCCAGCACATATGCTCGGCATTCCTATTGGGGGTTATGCCCTCAAAACAGTGTATTGACATTTTATTATGAAATTTAATGGAATTGCATATTTCTTATAATTGTTCTTTTAAATTATTATTGAATAATTTATATAAATATCTGAAAATTTCATATTCGTTAATGAGACTATGATCTTGTATTAGTACGAATGGATTAAGATCATAGACGATAAATAAAATTATCAGCAACATAATAAAGTATGGAATCTTTAATGAATGGTTGCTAGTATGGTTCACTAAGCATTGTGAATGCATATAATCTAGATCCAAATGATTGATGTGGATAGAAATCTTAATGAAGATACTTTATATAATTAGATTATATATGACAAGACTGATGTGAATTAATAACCTTATTAACATACCGTTTATCATAAAGATTTAATACACATCAATCTGATGATCATATGTAGATCAGTCTGAATCTTGAGTAGTCATGAACTCTTATACATGTCTACTGGATCTTTTGATTTACTCGTTAAGGTTTGTTTGTAAAACAAGATAGTGACTTTTATTTTGGAGATTCAGTGATATGGATGGCTGGGAACATGATCTTACAAGACTTAGAATCCAAGTTTTCCTAATGGATCATATATTGGTTCCCTTAAGTCTTTATTCTAGAATTGAGTTGTTATTGAGCTCAAATTTATAATACGATTTTAAATTATTCATTTAATAATAAATTAATGGTACTTCAGAACAAGAGATAACTGGAAGCGTAAAACGGTAGTTTTGACCAGCTCTAATTTATGAATCAATAATTGGAGAATAAAACTACGTGAAATGATTATATCAATGGACTACACGAGGATATTTTGTAAATACATTATATAATCTTTAAGAGTGCAATTGCATATTCATAGTGGAGTGATAATGGAATTAATAAATAAGATTATTTAATTAAAAAATATAATTAATAATCTGGTTTATTGGAGCTTAAGATTATAGGTCCATGGTCCCTAAGTCACCTCTATATTATGAGGTAAGTACGTAATTATGAGATAATTATGTGTGATTAATTAATTAAATTATTTATATATAAATTTCAAAAATTACACACACACACAGATATATATATAATTATATCGATTAATTTTTTTAATTATCGATAAATGAGACAGAGTATCTAATTTATAAAATTAGATAATTATAAATTATTATTAAACAATAATTTGAATCAACTAAATCTATTATTTGTGAACTAACAGATAAGTTAGTTGATATGGATAATAAGATATGTTATTTTTGAATTAACTAATATCTAGATATTTGTCTGATTAAAATAAATATTTAATTCACAGTAATTGTCACATTTCAATTACTGATTGGGAATCAAAGATTGACAAGAACAATTGTAGTGCCACGTGTCACTCCAGTAGTGGGGGTGCAATACTGTAGAACTACACGACACTAAAGTAGTGTCGTGGCACATAGTGTCATGAGGCCTTGTGAGAGCTCACAGCAACTGCAGTCTCATGTGGCACTGCAGTTATGCACAAATTGTAGGTGGTCCCACCGCAATGATAATTTTGAAATTAAATATTTTTTGAAATACATCCCTAAAAATCTGATATGTCATTATTTAAAAAATATATATATATTATTCTTTTGGTCTCAGTATTGATAGAGAGTTGAGAACAAAATTACTACCAGGGTGAATTTTCTCTGTAATTAAAAAGTTAATAAAAAAGCTCTAAAAGAATTATCATCATATTCTCTCTGAAGATTGTCTCACTAAATTAATTATTCTCAGTAAATCTCTAGATCTCATGATTAAGTACATTTAGAGACATAAAATTCTCTTTGATTATTCTACGTGCCCATACATTTCCTAGTGTGTTTGAGGATTGGCTTATAAGATCTTGGTATGGATCTCGAAGCCCGTTGTTCGTGGGAAAACATGATCGTTGGTATGCGATGATGCTTGATATAGACTACAAGAAGTTTATGATTCATATCCATGTATGTCTTAGATTTAAATATAAATATATAATGGATCATGATTGAAAAGAGATTTCAATAAAAGTTTTCATGTTAGAAACCATTGCGTCACACTTGTTTTCGTTTTATCGAAAAAACATACGATTCATTTTTAATACCACCACGCCTCCACCGCACATGCGCCGTATTTTTCAATAATTAGTATTAGAGCGATCATTATATATTTGTATATAAAATACTATGTGGGTGTTCTTGCATTATTCATAATATATTTTGATATATGTGAATGAATGGATGGTTTATTTTTTGAATGTATGGTTAAATAATGGATCGTTAATTGTATAGTGATTATTGAGTTAGGTTTTGTTCTTTAATTTTTCCTTAGATCTTGTGTAAGCCGATTTGGGGCGTAAGAATTTTTGTAATTTTATTTTGAATATTATATTGTAATAATTTCAATCGCGAGAAAATGAAGAACACACGAGACGAATGAAGAGGAAAAATAAAAAAATAGGAATTCCTAGGGAATTTTGGTGTCGGCATCGAAAACAGGATTTTTGGCCCTGGCGCTGCCGGAAAAATCGGCTCCGACGGGGAGCCCATAAAAAATTTGGCATCGACGGCTGCGCCTCCGTGTCTGACGGCGAGCGGTTGGCGGCCGGTGACGGTGGACATCCGGCAGCGGTGGGAGAGTTTTATCATTGTTGGCAACTGTTGTCACATCTAGGGAAGTTCCGCAGAAACCCTGATACCAATTTACCCAATCATTGTAGAGTTTTATGAAAACCCTAACTATATCTCTTATCTTTTAAATTTTAAAATTAGTGTAATTTTGAAATTAATGTTATTTTAAATTAAATTTTAAATTTTAAATTTTATGAAAATTAAAGATTAATTAATTGATAGATTTGACCCAAGTTTAACCGAGTTAATAAATTATTTTTTGACTATGTCAAATTCAATATTTTTAAAAGATAATTATAGAAATAGTTTTAATTAAGAAAATAGTTTTTTCCAAATTAAAAATGATTTTGTTCAAAGCTTGAAAATTAGGAAGTTAGACTTCAGGTGGAGAAGGAGATATTTTGGAAATATGTAATCTTGAATTCCTATTTGTATTTTTACTTCTTTATTTCAATGGTTGTAATTTAGAAATAATCAGTTAATTAAAACATGGTAATCACATCACTCTAAAGGATATAATAACATCTAGGATAACCAACTTTAGCAAAAAAAAATTTATTAAAGTTTGATGAATATAATTAGTTAGTTAATCTAAGTTCACTTAATCATGACTTAGGCTCTTTAGAATGTTAAATGAATTTAGATCAATGAGATTGGATTAAATGTTAATTTAACATTCATATGGTTATTATTTTAACAAATAATTAATTTAGAATTAATTGATTAGTTAAAATAGAAACACATTATCCTAAAATAATGAGTGGGAGAAGGTTGACATGTCAATATAATCTATGGTCTCCATTATTAGTACAACACCGTGGATTTGTTTTCATCCCCCTAAGGAAGGTTTCGAGCTGTATCAATAACAAGGTTGGACTTCTTAAGAAGATAGGACTAAGTAATGTAGTTTAGTTTTGACCGACCTTAAGGTAACATATTCTAAATCAAGTCATGGAATCTGAAATAATGGATTGCATTCACAAAGTCACAATTAAGCTTTCATGTGGATAATTGTGACTTAACCGAATAAGCGATACCTTATTGTTAAAAGAGAAAATATGAATATTTTGAGTTTTAATTTATAGGGATCAATGTCTCATAGATAGTCTAAAATTAATTAGACCGACCCTAAGGCGACACAAGATGAAGAAAGGTACTTCTATGTGTGAACATGTTTTGAACATGATAAACATAATGTATGAGACAAAAGTACATAGGGCGACCATTGATGAACGAACTCAAGTCAGCATTATACTTGAATCACTCACACCTACTTTTTCTGCGTTCACCACCAACTATGTCATGAACAAGTTGCAATTGAACATGACCCAATTGTTGAATGAACTGCAGAATTTTTAGTCACACAATAAGAGTATGATCAAAGAAGGCGAGAAAATGTTGCCGAGCAAAATCCTTCTTTCACTATTGTTAAAAGTAACAAGAGAAAGAAGATCAATGGTAAGGGCAAAGTTAAGAACAAGAAAGGGAAGAAAGCCAAGACATCGCCAAAAGCCAAGAAGAACAAGAACGACTACAAGGAAAATGTTTCCATTATGAGGTTGAAGGTCATTAGAGGAGAAACTATAACAAATATCTCTCCGAGCTGAAAAAAAAGGTAAATATGATTTACTTGTACTTGAAACTCGTTTAGTGGAATATGATTTGTCATCTGAGATACTGGATTTAGGAGCCGCTAACCATGTATGTTCTTCTTTGCAGATGCTTGATTTGACAAGGGAGCTGGCTGATGGTGAGGTCATTATGAGAGTTGGCAGTGATGCGCTCGTGTCAGCTAAAGCATTGGTGAAAATCCGCCTTAATTTTAAAAATAATTATTTAGTTTTGAACGATGTTTATTATATTCATGAATTTTTGAGAAATTTGATTTCTCTTTCGTTATTGCATTGACAATTATTTGAAGTTTCTTTAATTAATGATTCAATATTTATCATGCAAAATTATCGAACGGACTGTATAAACTTAAACCGACTAAACTCGTGTTAAATATTTCTAAATTAGTTAAAGTATAAAACCTAAAAGTAACAAATGACAAAGAGTTTCTCATAATGATGATAGCACATATCTTTGGCATCTTAGGTTGGGACATATTAATCTAGATAGGTTAACAAAGCTTGGTGTTTTGAGAGAACTAAAATTTGGAATTCTTCCTGTTTGTGAATCCTGTCTAGAAGGTAAAATGACCAAGAAACCTTTCACACGAAATGGATAAAGAGTCAAGGAATCACTTGAGCTAGTGCATAGTGATGTCTGTGGATCGATCAATGTAAAAGCTAGAGGTGGGTGTGAGTATTTTGTCACTTTTATTGACGATTACTCAAGATATGGTTATACTTACCTAATGCATAGAAAGTGTGAAACTTTTGGAAAGTTTAAAGACTTCAAAGCTGAAATTGAAAAGCAATTAGGTAAGTCATTGAAAACATTTCGATCAGATCGAGGTCGTGAATACTTGGATTTAGAATTTAAGGATTACCTACTCGAGTATAGAATCTTATCCCAACTCACAACACCTAGAATTCCATAGCAAAAAGGTATTTCAGAACGGAGAAACGGAACCTTAATTGATATGGTTAGGTCGATGTTAAGCTACTCATCACTATCACTTAAATTTTGGTGATATACATTACACACGAAAACATACATTTTGAATGTAGTGCCTTATAAGTCTATAAGCAATACACCTTTAGAATTATGGAATGACTCCAAACCAAGTTGCGTCATTTTCGTATATGGGGGTGTCCAACTCACATTCTTAGACCCAAGACTGAAAAGTTAGACTCAAGGTATGAAATATGCATATTCGTTGGCTATGCTCTAGAGACTAGAAGTGAGTACTTTTTGTAGTAACAATGATCAAAAGGTGTTTGTATCGACAAATGCCACCTTCCTCGAACACGACTATATGAAAAACTACAAACCTCAAAGAAAAGTAGTTCTCAAGGAATTAACATCTGATGAGATCAGACCACCTTCATTATCAACTCATAAACGACATATCATAGAAACCAAAGTTCATGTTAAGGAAACCTCAGTGCAACGTCGTAGTGGGAGACCGTACTAGCAACATATTCACTATAAACTATAGGCACATGTCCTAGTGTTAGACACTAATAAGGACGATATATTATCTTATGAAAAAACTATGGGTGATCTTGAAAAGGAGAAATGACAAGATGCCATTAACCAAAAAATAGAATTGATGTATTCCAATTCTGTCTCAGAACTTGTAGATCCACCTGAAGATGTCAGGCTCATTGGATGTAAATGGATTTTCAAGAAGAAAATATGTGCAAATAGGAAAGTAGAGATCAAGGCACGACTGGTAGCTAAGGGCACAAAGGGAATGAGTCGATTATGAAAAGACATTCTCGCATGTTGTCATGCTAAAATCCATTCGCATCCTTTTATCTATTGCTGCTAGTTTGGACTATGAAATATGGTAAATGGATGTCAAGACAGCTTTTCAGAATGACTATTGTAGATACCGTATTTTATCCGGTCCAATACTTTGAAAATACAAATGTTATTTTTTGTCCATATATTAGTCTAAGACTATGTGTATGATTTGAAAAATAGCCCAATGCCTAAAAAATAAGAAAATTTGTCAAAAGACTAAAATTAAAAAAGCGAAGCCCTAAGTTTGCCTATAAATAGAGGGAAGGTCTTCATTTGAAAATGGAGATTTGGGAGAGTGGGGAAGAGAAGAGAGAGACAGAGAGAGAAAGAGAGGTTTTGAGAAAATAGTGAAAAAGAGAAAGAAAGTGAGTTTTCGTTTCTATTCATCTTCCATCTTCTCATTTTTTTTATTAAGCTAGTTCAAATCTCTTACATTTTAGCGTACAATATATTTTGTTCATTCTAATTAATCATCTCTCTTTTTCATACTCATGTATTTGATATTTCTTTGTTTCATTTTTCATATATAGGTTTGTTTGCTCATTCTTTATCACTTCTCCTACTTTTAATATTAAGTTTTTTTTTTCATATATTGTTTATCTCTCTACAAGTTTGATGATGAGATTTTTTTTGTCATCAACTCAATCAATGAGAATGAGGATAAAATTTTGAGGAGTGTAAAACTAACTCAATGTGAATCAACCATTTAATGGGTTGAAATAGTACATTTGATGAAAAGATCTCCTATGATAATTTCTCATACATAAAAATGCATAAAATAGAGAGTAAAACTTCTATACAAGATTATGCAAATATTTTAATCTTTGATTTTTTTTTATGTTCTTACAAATCTTCTCTTCTTTTCTTTTTAATTTTTTGACCATCATTTTTTGTGACACATGTTTGAACTAGTTATCATCCATGATCATTCCTAGCAATGAAGGAAGAAAGGAAAAATGGTAATTAGTGAACTAAGTAGTCCAATAAAAAAATTATATATTTATATCCCAAACAAAAATTATTTTATTTTGAATGTTTTATAGATTTTATTTAGTGACACTTGTTTAAACTATTTACCATCCATGATCATTCCTAGCAATGAAGGAAGAAAGAAAAAATGATAATTAGTGAACTAAGTAGTCCAAAAATAAAAATGGTATATCTATATCCCAAACAAAATTATTTATTTATTTTTAGTGACACTTGTTTAAATTAATTACCATTCATGATCATTCTTTTGTTATTTGATTAGCATTGAGTGAAAAAATAAAAATGATAATTAATAGACCATGTAGTAAAAAAAGGCATGATCATGCTAATCATGTATGAAATTAAGCATTTTTCTTCATAGAATAATTTATTTTACATATAAAAAATTTATTATCAATTTATTTACTAAACAATATATATATATATATGTAAAAAATTAAAAATTAAAAAAAAAAAGACAGAGGGTGACATCACCCTCTGAAAAAAAATTCTTTTACTTTAATTTTGTTTTTGTTTTTGTTGTTTATATATATATACCAACTTGGGGCTAACCAACACGCACCATCATGTGAGGAAGCAAAACACTGTAAGTCCAGTAAGTTCAGATAACAAAATAACTTACACTGAGCACGTCTATCAACGTTTTACAGGGGTCAACAGTTTCAACGCAATCTCTGCTGAACAGACTTTACCCAGACGTGACTTGGGTGACGTCCCACTTAGTGTTCATTGATTGTTTTATGAACTTACTGTAGTACAATGAGTACTTCCTCAATCATAACAGATACATATTGAGTGCCTTTGGATTAGCAACAGGAACATGATTAGTAGAGCTTATAGTCATGGTTATACACGGTTTACATTACTACATACATGGTCTCATGAACAGAGAATATGGGGAATTAAAAAACTTACGGTTAGGGAGCACTAGAGCTCATGAATACAACAACGTTATATATGTGCAGGTGTGAGCAGAACAGTAATGGGGATAAGAAATGAGAGAGGATTTAGAGAGAGAATGTTAGGGAAATCTTAAGGGCTTAACACATGAGCATTCTATTAAACATAAAAGAAAAAGCTTCGTCTCTCAACAAGGGTGAAAGGCCCTTTTATAATACAGAAAAGTAACTTAACTTAAACTAGAGTAACTAAAGTAACTATACAACATTATTCAGAAAAGTAACTTAACTAGAGTAACTAAAGTAACTATACAAGATTATTGATTAGGTAGGATAGCGTGGTGTGACAAACATCGTCCACGTGTGCGATTTGGCGAAGCTACTGTAGAGACCTTTGTTTGCTTATGTTTAGTGCTTGACAGCTGGTCAGGTTTTATTAATTGAGTTTGCCTTTTCCCTTAACCTAGGGGAGGTCAAACTCTGACTTTGTCAGTAGCTTCCCAGATCAGCCTTGTCAGATCTCACCAGATCAGACAAAGAAAAATAATCTGTATCTATTCCTTCTAAACCAGGTCACCTTCCAGAAATGGTATACAAAGATTGCCCTAACATTCTCTCTCTAAATCCTCTCTCATTTCTTATCTCCATTACTGTTCTGCTCACACCTGCACATATATAACGCTGTTGTACTCAGGAGCCTCAGTGCTCCCTAACCGTAAGTTTCTTTAATTCCCCATATTCTCTGTTCATGAAACCATGTATGTAGTAATGTAAACCATGTATAACCATAACTATAAGCTCTACTAATCATGTTCCCGTTGCTAATCCAAAGGCACTCAATATGTATCTATTATGATTGAGAAATTACTCACTGTACTACAGTAAGTTCAGAAAACAATCAATGAACACTGAGTGGGACATCACCCAAGTCGCGTCTGGGTAAGGTCTGTTGAGCAGAGATTGCGTTAAGACTGTTGATCCCTGTAAAATGTTGACAGACGTGCTCAGTGTAAGTTATTTATTATCTGAACTGACTGAACCTACAGTGTTTTGCCTCCTCACATGATGGTGCGTGTTGGATCTCCTAGATTTGAGAAACCTGTTCCTCAATCCTAGTTAACTGTGTTCCTACAGTTTGAAGGAAGAGGTTGGTGTAATTGTTCTGCTTGGTTAAGGGTAGAATATCTTTTACCTTAACAATATCCTGATGGTTGGTCTTATCTGGAACCAATTTGGTAAGCCTGCGTCTAATACCTCAGGGCATATATAGATAAACCATGTGTGGTTTCGTATCGGATTTTGATAATAGAACATATTGGTAAAGGATTCTATGTAATCCCAATAACTGTATTTGATAGTTTTCTGGTGTATCTCCATAGTTCTGGTAGTATGGGGATGTAGACCCCATTGATTGATTTATATTTATTTTTAATTATTTTACATCTTGTTTTATTTTTTTCACAATGCATATTCTTTTTTTAAAATTTATCATACATATTTATCATATCTAACATTCATTTCCATTATTTTTTATTTATAGTTGCTATCTCTTCTTATTTATTTTTGTATTATTATGTCACGGTTGTATGTAATTATTATTTCATTCTTTTATCATCAAAATTGACGCTCGTAAATTAAAACCATAACAATTTGATTTAAATTTTGTAAATTTTTTTATTTAGTTTTCACTAAAAAAAATCCGATGACGGATTTAAAAATTTTGGGATACCAAATTTCTCGAACTACCGAGATGAGGAGTTATTTTTAGGATACCAAGAGTAACTCTAATAACACTTTGATAAAAAATAATAATTTTTCAATGGTTTTTATACCACCCGTTGAAGGTAATTTATTTGCTCATTTTTATGATGCAAAATGTACCAAATGGGACATTCAAAATTGAATTTTTATAACATTATTTAAAAAAAAAATTTGGATAGTATTTGAGTAAATTTGGTAACCATTTTTCCTAATGGGTGGTGTAGGGTGCTAATACCTTCCCCACACGCAAATGACTTCCGAACCAACTTTAAATTTTCGCAGACCAAAATATTTGATTTTAAATTTGGGTGACCAATCATGCCCTAAAATGATTTGTGGCGACTACAAATTTTTTTTCTCAAAAAATGATTTTTCAATCGCCGTTCGGCGTCGCATGCACGTTGCGACAGCTTGGCGACTTCACTGGGGATTAACAATTAGTCTGACCATCTTTAGATCAATAGAGAGTCAATCCAAAATTTCATCATATGCTATCCTTTTGTATAGTTCTTTGTTTGTTTATTTGATTCATTATTTTTTTTTCTAATTCGTGCCTGTTGTTGTACATAAGTCTTTTTTTACGAAGTATATTTCTTTACATAATTTTTAATTTCACACATATACACTAGCCCTATACCCGGGCTTTCCCTTTAGGATTAGCGAGAATGAGTAGTGGAATGCCTTCGTGGAATTACAGTTCCCGTGCATGCTCACGAAAGTTCTCACTCAGATCGACCCTTTCGGGATACCGTTTTGGGCCCCTGTTACTCCGTTCGGATAATAGTGAGGAAAAACTGAGAGCCTATTAGGAGATTTGAGAGCCTAACCACACATGTATTATGTTTTTAGAGCCCACCTCATGACCAACGTTAGATTTTTACTTAAATATGATATCATGATTAATTTTGTGCATGTATATATGTCTTGTGTCACTTAAACATGTCTTTTCTTCATTGTTTCATTTCTAACTTCATCTTTGTGTTTTGCATACATGCATCATGCTGCGTAATAGGGATTGTAAAGAAGTATTCAATTCATTCATATTTTAAAGACCATGACTCCCACTTCAAGTGTGATAGAAAATCAAGTTACGGTAGCCCAATGGTCAGAGGAGTCGCAGAAACATAAAGGAGATTGTCTGAAAAAGGAAGACGTTATTCTTCTAAAATCAATCACTAAGATGGAGTTCTCATGCATTGACTTGGAGAGGTTGAAGAAGATATGAGAGGATTTTTCACCAGAGCAGAAAAGTTTGTTTGTCAGAAAATATGGTCACATAGCTTATCTGTTGTATATTGTAGTCAAAGTTCCCGTCCTTGAAGCTTTAATGCATTTCTGGGACCCTCATTATAGATGTTACACCTTCAGAATAATCGATCTTACTCCCACAATTGAAGAATATCAAGCACTACTGAATGTCCCGTTGTAAAATGCAAACAAAGTTTATAACTATGACAAAAAGCTCACGTTGAATAGAGCTTTGTCTTAGCTCTTGGGTACTGTCCATGCGTCTGAGATTGAGAAAATGTTGAAAATTAAAGGGGGAAATGAGTGTGTCTTGAGAATTTTGAAGAGTAACAATTGAGATGTCACCGAGTTGCCAGTGTTTCTTGAGAATTTTGAAGAGTAATGTCTTAATACAAAATTTCTAATGATTCTTTCTAATGTCTTAGGAATTTCGTTGTTATGGGCCTACCTTTTTCATGTCATTTCTTTGAATGAAAGTTTAAAAACATGCTTTATTTCCTTTCCAGTTTTTTTTCCTCTCTTTGTCTACTTTTTTTCCTTTTCTAAATTGTTGTTCATACTCATGCATTTTTTTTTATTCTTTTCCTCCTTCCTTTCATCCAATAATCTAATTCAAGTTTGAGAATGGTGATTTTGAAAATGAGAGAATAAAATAATGCAAGATTATATATTTGTGATTGGATGGAGAGCCAAAAGTATTCCAAATCAGCACTTGTATGACAAGCGATAGCCGCCAATAATTAATTGACTTTCTCAAGGAGTATATAGACGTCTTTGCATGGTCTTACCAAGATATGCCGAGTCTAAACACTGATTTTCTTTAGTGACACTTATTTAAACTAGTTACCATCCATGATCATTCCTAGCAATGAAGGAAGAAAAGAAAATGATAATCAGTGAACTAAGTAGTCCAATAAAAAAATGGTATATTTATATCCCAAACAAAAATTATTTTATTTTAAAAGTTTTATAGATTTTCTTTAGTGACACTTGTTTAAACTAGTTACCATCCATGATCATTCCTAGTAATGAAGGAAGAAAGGAAAAATGATGATTAGGAACTAACCAAAAATAAAAATGGTATATCTATATCCCAAACAAAATTATTTATTTATTTTTAGTGACACTTGTTTAAATTAATTACCATTCATGATCATTCTTTTGCTATTTTATTAGCATTGAGTGAAAAAATAAAAATGGTAATTAATAGATCATGTAGTAAAAAAAGGCATGATCACGCTAATCATGTATGAAATTAAGCATTTTTCTTCATATATTTATTTACTAAACAAATATATATGTGTGTGTGTGTGTGTGTGTGTGAAAATAAAAAATTATAAAAAAAAAAAAAGACAGATGGTGACGTCACCCTCTGTCACTTAACAGAGGGTGACCTCACCCTCTGCAAAAAAAAAATTACTTTAATATTTTTTTTTTCGTTTTTGGTTGTTTATATATATATATAATATATATATTTGTTTTTATGTTTGTTTATTTTTTTATTTTCGAAATTTTTTTATCAAAAAATGATTTTTCAATCACCGTTTCGCGTCGCATGTACGTTCCGACATTTCTCTTGAAAAAACATCTATATGATACAACCAGAAGGGTTCGTGAAAATAGGACACGATCAGAAAGTTCTATACTGATCTAGAAGTAGTTTCAGAGATGGACATGCCACTGACCCTTTACTATGACAACGGTTGGGCAGTAGCTAATTCCAAAGAATCGAGGAGTCACAAGAGGGAAAAGTACATAAAGAGAAAATATCATCTTGTAAGAGAGATCGTGCATCGAATTTAGAGAGATGATACATTTGCTTTAGGGCAAGTGAGTGATTGTTGGGGGTAATGCCCTCGAAGCATGTGTATTGATATTTTAATATGAAATTTAATGAAAATACATTTTTCTTATAATTGTTCTTTTAATTTATTGTTGAATAGTTTATATAAATATCTGAAAATTTCATATTCATTAATGAGACTATGATCTTGTATTAGTACGAGAGGATTAAAATCATAGATAATGAATAAAATTCTCAGCAACATATTAAAGTATGAAATTTTTAATGAATGGTTGCTAGTACGGTTCACTAAGCATTATGAATGTGTGTGATCTAGATCTGGATCATTGACGTGGACATCTTAGTGAAATTACTTTATATATTAAGATTATATACGATATGACCGATATAAATTAATATTTATTAACTTGTCATTTATCATAAAGATTTAATACACATCAATATGATAATCATATGTAGGTCAGCCTGAATTCTGAGTAGTCATGAACTCTTATACATGTCTACTAGACCTTTTGATTCACTTGTTAAGGTACATTTGTAAAATAGACTAGTAACTTTTATTTTAGAGATTTAGTGATATAGATGGCTGGGAACATGATCTTACAAAATTTAGAATCCAAGTTTTCCTAACGGATCGTATATCGCTTCCATTAAGTGTTAGTTTTGGAACCGTATGATTATTGAGCTCAAATTTATAATACGATTTTAAATTAGTCATTCGCTAGTGATTTAATGGTACTTAAGGATTAAGAGGTAATTAGAAGGGTAAAACGGTGATTTTGACCAACTCTAATTTACGAACTAAATAATTGGATGATAAAACTACATGAAATGATTATATCAATTAACTACACGAGAATACTTTGTAAATACATTTTATAATCTCAAAGAGTTCAATACCATATTTATAGTGGAGTAATAGTAGAATTAATAAATAAGATTATTTTACAGTCTAGGGTGTGAATATTTCAGGACATGGGGAAAGGATTGACTTGCAACAAGAATATTTATTCTGGGGCAAGTATATAATTATGATATAATTATGTGTGATTAATTAATTAAATTATTTATGAAAATTATATATAAATAATTATACCGATTAATTTTCTAATTATCGATAAGTGAGACATTATATCTAAAGATAATGTTAAATTATTATTAGATAATAATTCAGAATTTGAATCAACAAAATCTGTTATTTGTGAGCTAACAGATCAGCTAGTTGATAGAAAGAATCAGATAAATTAATTTTGAATTAACTGATATCTAGATATTTATTTAATTCACGATAATTGTCATTTGTCAATCACTAATTGGGCATCAGAGATTGACATGAACTAGTGTAGTGCCCCGTGGCACTATAGTAGTGGATGTGCAATACTCTAGTGACACATGACACTTCAGTAATGTTGTGACACACAGTGTTGTGAGGCACTATGATGGCTCACAGTAACTGCAATGCCGGGTGGCACTGCAGTTGTGCACATGTTGCAGTGGGTCACACTACAACTGTAATTTTGAAATTAAATATTATCTTCAGTTTTCCCTAAAAATCTTATAAGCCTAAAATTTTTTATATCGATAATATTCTAATGGCCTCAATGTTGGTTTGATCAGTTGAGAACTGTTGACCAAAGTGTTGAAAACAAAATCATGGTGAAAACTCTCTCTATGATTAAAAATTAATCAAAAACTCTGAAAGAATAATCATAGTACTCTCAGAGGATTGTCTCGCTAAATTAATCATTTTCAATAAATCTCTAGATCTCATGTGTTTAGTACATCTAAAGATTAAAAAAGTATCTTTGAATTATTTTACGTGCCCACACACGACCTAATGCGTTTGAAGATTGCCTTGAAAAATCTTGGTGTGGATCTCAAAATCCGTTGTTCGTGGGAACGCATGATCATTGGTTTATGAGGACGCTTGAAATAGACTACAAGAGGTATAAGATTCTTATCCATGTATGTCTTAGATTTAATATATAAATATATAATGGATCATGATTGAAAAGAGTTTTTCAATAAAAGTTTTTATTTTAGAAACCGTTACGTCGCGTTTATTTTCTTTTATCGAAAAACATTCATTTTTAATAAATTTTTAAAAGCCCCACACTTCCGTCTTGCGAGCGCCGAGTTTCTAACATGACTCACATGTGGGTAGTGATCCCATACTTAAGGTTTGCAATGAAATATCCTTTGCAAATTTGTTAATCGTATCTAGGCTAATGTGACCAAGACGCAAGTACGACAAGTAGGTTAGATCGATTGAGAAACTTTAACATTTTACTATCCTTTTGTAAATCATTATTTACCTCAATGTCATATATAATTGGAACTTTTGATTTTATATAGAAAATGTTGTTTATCATGCGTACAATAGTAATCAAGCAATTATTTCTAAAAATACCAATATCATCATCAATGAAATTCAAAGAAAATTCTTACTCAATTAAACTAGCTACTAAAATAAGGGTTTTCCCAAAAACCGAGATATAATAAAAATTATGAAAACCAAATAACTATTCTCAAATAACAATTTAATAGTTCCAACTGATATTGTCGATACTAGTGCTCCATTCCCCTAACGAAAGTTGAACTCGCCCTTTGTTTTCCCTGAACCCCTTCTGGCAACGACAAACATGGTTAGTGGTTCAGAGTCTACAACCACGAAAAAGTAGAGTCCACCGCAAAACTCAGCGGCGGTCTCCATGTTCTGATGTTATTGTTGTAACACATTACTAACTGATGGTAAGATGTAACATCTGATGATCTCATCAGAACGCAGCCAATAAGTATATGCATCATTTTCCTCTTGAGTCGATTCAGTAATAGGCTCAAGGGGACAAAAGGTGGTGAGCACAAACTTGTGCTTTTCTACCTTCAATATGATATCAAGATTACGTTTTCAATCCATGTAATTTTCACCAGTGAGTTTTTTTGCATTCAAGATTGTTGAGAGATGGGATAGTGACATGATTACTGAAAAGAATAAATAAAGAAGTGTAAATAAGTATTTAATAATTTAGGAAAGTATGATGCATGATGTAAATACTTAAATATTTAAAAATCCGATAAAAACATATTTCTTCCATGATGTTACGATCAACAATGATAGCTCGTCTCATCTAGGAACAGCGCTCGAGCTACCTCCTATCGCATCGAGACTTTTCTTGTTTGTTAACGCTTCTCAAGATGTCACTACATCTAGCTCAACCAATCATCAATGGTTTTGGTCACCTTAGCCCCATTGACTAGCTCATATGAGAGATTCTAATGCGCTTCAGTCTAAGTGTTTAATCAACGCATCAGCTTTAAAGATCGCTATGAACCAATGGTCCGTCTAGGGATGACCTCGCCTCACGACTTCTTTTAAAATTTTTAGCTTTCAAGCAACTCGATGACTGAAAACGACACGATTCCAAAGTTTCTTCAACAAAGAGGACTTCTAGGACGGCTCTAAACCATTTCTCGTACTACGATCAAATTTGTGTTGGAAACATTGGGAACGTTTCAACGTAAACGACCATCCGCTTAGTTTTTAGAAAAAATAAAGTTTTCTTTACTTTTTCAAAAAACAACTATTTATAAATTCGAATAGAAAGTTTCAAAATATTATAAACTTCTATAAAATTTAAATCACAATTTAAAAATTATTTATAAAATTCACATTGTATATAAAATTGCAACCCATTATAAATTTAAGCTACAATGATGCATGTACATGTTACATGCCAATTTGATATTGGCATATATCTATTCCTATATGACATGTTATACGAGGATGTGAGATTAATAATAAATCATACATTCAAAATTAACCTCGCTATGACTCATTTCTAATTACAACTCATAAAAAAGAATAATAAATAAATTATAATAATTTGAATGCTAGTCTTCACATCATATGTAATTATCCCTTTCTCCTTAAGGAATTTTGTAATCCTTTACCAAGGTCCAGTCCCATTTTCAAAATTCAAATTTTAATTTAAAATTAATTTTCCAACAAGTTTTACTTTGATAAATAATTACCAAGTAAATTAATCAATTGGTTTAGTGTAAAAATAATTTATAAAATAAATACTAATTAATCAGTTCTAAAAATTATCAAACTAAATAAATTTAATTTTCGAGACTCGATTGGGCTTGCAATCAAATCTGAAGTCCTTGCGAATCATTTCGGCCAAGCGACCCTTGCTCAGTTCAAAACCTCAACAGGCTTTGTAGGCCCGTTCTAGCCAATGGCCCAACATGGTCTTAGATGCGCTAGGGTTTCCAAAACCCTAACGGCACCGTGTGGCAACGGGCAGCGACGTACGATGGCACACGATGAATGGCGGCGAGCGGTGGATGGCATGGTGCTTGCGGCTTTCGATCGGAAAGCGTTCGTGATGGATTTAGATGGAATTTAAGGATACAATACTTGCAAATTAAATTACATAAAATCTTACGCCACAATTTTGGCGTACATCAATTCTAAAACAGAAAAATAACACCTAGAGCCAATCGATAAGAATCCATTCATAAAATACATTCAAACATGTTTTGAATCTACCATACAAAAATATATGTCAATATCATCATATTACTCCATTCATACATTTAAATACATAATATGCATATTCAAAATACTATAGGCTATGATACCAATTGTTGGATCGGGTTTTAGATTTTGAAGAAAATTAATGAACCATGACTCATAGCTGAAATCTTAAAAACTTTCAGACAAACATTTAATCGAATTAAACACAAAACCAACCAATGAACATGCATAATGTACAAACATATAGAGAAGAGATAAAAAATATTTATACATTTTCTTATAATGGAGAAATTCTGATTTGGCGGGATCTAATTTCAATCTCGCTTTCCTCGTTCTTGAGATTTGCAGAGCTTGTAATTTGATCTTCACACTGACAACCACTCGTAAGAATCAAAAGTATAACTCTCAAAGATATTAGCAGGAATTGAGTGGGCTTTCAAAACACTTGTGGAAGAGAAAACAGAATTTTCTCTTCCCCTATAGGTTTTCGGCGATGACAGTAGGGAGAGGGAGAGAGAAACTTTTTCTGCTCTAATTAACACACTTAGGTTAGGTTAGAGGTGCAACCCTAATGCAATTTCATATATATTAATTATAAAATTTACCCATATACCTCTATATGTTAAAAACCAAAAAATTCCTCTCATTTGACCTGCATATGCGATTTTAATATCTCTCTTAAAGTCAAAATTGTGTCTAAATTCATCCGTCTACATTGATGAATCAAATTAATTCATATCAATTAATTAACTAATTTATTTTATTTACTAATTATAAAATAATCAAAAAATAACAAAATAATTAATTTGAACATTAATTTTGGTCTTCACTAATATAGTGATGACACTCATCTCATATGGGTTCTAGAAGTGTACCTTAGTCCAAAATACGTTTTTGGTCTTACTGACGTTGTTTCTCATTCTTGTCCTTATGAGCTACTCCTGAGATCGAATGAACTCACATAAACCAAGCTATGAAATTTAAATATCCGACTAATTTATCTCCATAAATTCCTGACTTATTTAATTTCGACATCGTACAGTACACTATAGTCTGATGCCGAATGAACTCTCAATTTATGCGCGCTACATTTTCTATTGGTGCAAATAAATATTTATATGTCACGGTGCATATAATGTTTTATAATATTACCCATCGTGAATATCAGTAACAAGAGTGAGATGTAAAATTATAGTTTTACCCTTCTAGTTATTATTTCCTTAACTCCTTTATTGACTGTGAATAAGAAAGACATCACTGTGAAATGTCTCGTACAGTTCACCAAGTCTTATTCAACGACTCATGTTATCGAGTACCGAGCCCAATTTATTTATTCAACACCCATCAATAAAGCATAATGTGATATTGTTGCTTTTGCAATCTTGCCACGAATTTCACATCCGTGAATCACGCAGCTCCAACATAGTTTAATCATGGTCTCAATAGCTGAAGTATTGTCTGGCAATTCGAAGTCACTCATTTGGCGAATCAAAGATCGCAAGTAACTAGGTCAAGTTTCGTATCCACCTCAGGATTAATGTAATTACAAAAATACCATTAAGATATAACAATTGGATTTAGAGCTAGGTAAACGACTTTGCTCTAACTAATTGATTACTGGTATATTCAATATGTTTCATAACATGTCTAGATCAACTATTAGAATCTCCACTCTCATGTCTGGAGACTGGCATCCTTTGATTCAACCTAATAGTCGTAATTGGATTCGATTATCCAGTCGATCCTAAGACTGCCAATAATATTCTGAACTATCTCAGAAGAGTTTGTCTAGAAGATCAATCGATATTTACTCTTCTTACGTTGATAATAGTTTCAGAATTTAAGTAAGTTATAGACACACTTTAACTAAAGGAAACTTTCGTTTATTCAGAAAAGTTATTAATACACATAAATGTCAAATAAATAATTATTTATTCATAAATAGTTATTACACTTACTTTGTGGACATGATTCCAACATATGGCAGTTTCACATGAAAACTACCCACTTCGCCACATGTCGTTTAAAGAAGATGACAATTTCGCATGGAAACTACACAGAAAACTGCCACCCTTCATTATAAATATTGTATAATCATACAGTTGAAGTCAATAATTTTTCGTCCAAATTTCTTTTATTTTCGGAGAGTTCATAAAGGAGAAGGAGTACTGTTTCGAGTTCTGATAGAGATTGAAGTGTTCGTTTGCTAAGTCTTCAATGATGGTAGTTGTATATTGCAGAAATATTCACCGTGGTCTCCAAAGAAATCATTAAGGGTGAAATGCCTCTTTAGGTCATTACTAAGCAACCCTCTACCGAATATATTTTTGTTATCTGAGTCTGTAATCTACTTTCCTATTCTGTAATTTTCTGGTTCAATATACATGCATTTCTGCTCAATTATTCTACAGATCCAACATATACTCATGATCACCATCACTTGTCTTTTCAATGATGAATTATGATGATAAAGATTGGGCACCGCACATGTACATGCTTAAGGCTGTTGGTGTAGGAGTGGCCCCGCCCCCAATGATTCATAGCCATTCAATGATGCTTTTGTGCTCTTTAGGACCATTTACGAATTGTTATATTCCATTATAGCTGCCCTCTCTCCACTTCTATTTACCAAATATACATGGACGACCACCACCATAAGTTCCTCTTTCAGCCCCTCTTACCCTCCACCATCACCAAAACACCAGCCGCCACCGCCACTTCTTTAGACGACAATGATATTGCCCACAATCACAAGACGTTCGTCTCGTCGAATTTTAGCATCCTCGTCCGTCTTCTTTCTATATTCTCCGTTGGAATTATTTCGATATGGGCAAATCACGAAGCGTCCAAAGGCTTCAATATAACGATCTTAAACGAAGATAAACACTCTCCTGCTGGCCGGAAATTCGATCTCTTCTACGTCTCTAACGATAGAGCGACGCGTATAGTCCTTAACACTAGCAAGTTTGTTGAAAACCTTCTTTATCCTATTAATGACCTCTCTAAGAAACATGTTAACCATGTCACTCTAAGGCTAGTTGCCTGCCAAAACCTTAACCAAATGGTCACTATAGACCACTTTGCCAATGGTCATGATTTTGTGATCAATTTAAGCCATTTAGTGTTCAACCAAACCAATATTGACCATGCCATGGTAGCGGCGGTCCAACGGGGCATGGCACGGGTTTGGCTATGGGATGCTGACTATAGGGCTCCGGAGTCGTTTCTGGCGGGCATGGTGGAGTACGTATGCATGCTGACAGGGTTTGTTGACGTGAAATATTCCGGCGTGGCTGAGTCGCCGAAATGTGATCATATATGGTGGGAGGACAAAGATCCAAGGGATGTGGCACAATATTTGATTTATTTTGAGAAGCACGAAAAAGGGTTTATTCAACGGCTGAATCGAGAGATGAAGACTACATGGCACGATCAAACGGTGGATGATGCACTAGGAATGCCAGCTCAGCACTTGTTGTGTCCATTTAATTCCTCACGGCACAAGATTTCAAGTTTGGTTGGATTTTAATCAATTAAAACAAAAGTAAGTGGATTATTTTATTGTTCATCCACATAAAAATGTGGATTATTTTACTTTATTTTTTGAAACAAATAATACGTGGATTATTTGGATTGGTGTGTCACATGGATAAAAGTACACCCCCGTTAGCCAAAATGTTATTCATTTGTA
This sequence comes from Datisca glomerata, assembly GCA_003255025.1. Lineage (NCBI taxonomy): Eukaryota > Viridiplantae > Streptophyta > Magnoliopsida > Cucurbitales > Datiscaceae > Datisca > Datisca glomerata. The sequence goes on along the minus strand of QANY01011423.1, from coordinate 47,962 downwards.
TAGAGGGAAAGAAGCAGATAAGATTAAATGCCAGTGCTAATCTTTATATATTCATTATTCTATCAGTACTTTGAAGTTCACTTGAGTATTTTTTTTTTAATTTCTTGCAAATTGTTTGTACATTTTATGTTCTTTGAGCCTACCAATTGTAGTTTATTTCAAGTTGAGTATTTAATACAGAAATATACTTATTTTTCACACGCTCATTTTCTATAATTTTCTTCTATGTTACAAGTATTCTTTATTAAAGCATCTTTTATTTTATCTTTTCACAAGTATCAAATTTAATGTTGCTAGCACGCTTAAGCCAACTCAAATACAAGTAGCAACAATATAAGTAGAATAACTTTAAGTACGGATTAACTTGATACATAATATTATGTTAGTTTCTTTTGTTCAATAAGAAATACAATCATATAAGGTAAGTAATCAATTTCTTCACTCTCGTAGCTTTTGACCATGGATTTCAAGACCATCAGCAACTATGATTAAGTTTCTACTAGCTCATTTAACATTCCATCTATGAAACCGTCCCATATTAAGTCTGATTTCACCAATAAAATTCCTAATTCTCTTCCAATCTAAACAAGCAAATCCGATTCGACCAATCTCATGCCCTTTCATTATCAATTTCAATCACAATTTGTTTTACAACCTTGCTGCATAAAACCCATATTTATAAGTAATTTAGAAGGAAAGCCTAATTTACTCTATCAAAGGCTTTAATCATGTCAATCTTAATAGCTAAAACTCCTCTTTTACCTGTTTTTTTTTCGTTTTATATGAAAGAAAAGTTTCTAAGTAATCCTAATGTTTTCTTGAATTTGCCTACCCCCACAAAAGCACCTTAAGGTTCAAAAATAAAATTAGGGAGCAAAGACTTTAAACTATTCAGTAAAATCTTTGAGATTATCTTGTAAGTAAAATTATAAAGTGCAATAAGATGAAATTAAGAGGGAAACTCAGGTTGAAGCACCTTAGAAACCAAAGTAATATTAATTCAATTCATTGACGTAGGAAGATAGCAATTTGTAATAAGGATCAATACACTACCTCTGTAAACTAAAAAGAAACTCATTTGAAATATTTAACTTTTGTATTCATCTAAGTTGTGTTTTCAAATGAAATCAACAAGGCCTTTTTATAGACTCTACTTTTACCAAAAAACTGAAAAATAATTAAATCTATCACCCTTTGGCCTTTCATCTACAAAGACTCTTGACCTTTTATATTTCCACTAACTTCTAAATTGAAAAAACCCACTAAAAAATAACATTTAATGTTTATTCAACAAAACTCCCCCATAAACTTAAATGCTTCTACCATCCGTCATGCCAATCATTTTCTTGCATTTGTTGAGAAGTACTTTCGGTAGCGGTTTTGTGAAGATATCCTCAACTTGATCCTGACTTGCCACATGCACCAATTCCACACTTCCTTCCTTCACATGATCTCGGATAAGGTGAAAACGAACGTCAATGTGTTTGCTTCTTTCATGGTTCACTGGATTCTTTGCCAACTCAATTACTAATTTGTTGTCAACTTGAATCACGGTTGCATCTAGTTGCTTTAGCTCCATCTTGCTCAACAAATTTTTAAGCCATATCGCATGACATACACACCAAGGTGCTGCCACATATTCAGCTTCACACATCAAGAGTGTCACGATCGGTTGCTTCTTTGAAAGCCAAGTAAACGCAATATCTCCCATAAAGAACACATATCCCGATGTACTTTTCCGATCGTCTATGTCTCCGCACCAATCACTGTCGGAGTAGCCAACCAACTTGTAATCTTCTGCTTTCGAGTAGAACAACCCGAGTGACACCATTCCTTGGATGTACCGTAGGATTCGCTTCACCTCCTTCCAATGTGAATAAACCGGCTCCTCCATGAACCTACTTATAATACCGGCACTTAATGAAAGATTCGTCCTTGTGCATGTGAGATAGCGAAGGCTTCCTACCAAACTTTGGTATCTACTCGCATCGACACATTCTCCTCCATCGAACTTCGAGAGTTTTGCACCTGGTTCCATTGGTGTTGATACCGGGTTGCAATTTCCCATCTTGTACTTTTTCAAAATTTCTTTTGCATATGTCTCATGTGATACAAAAATACCCGTCTCTACTTGTCTAACCTCTAAACCAAGGAAAAACTTCATCAAGCCCAAATCTGTCATCTCAAATTCCCGTGTCATTGTACCCTTAAACTCTTCTATCATCTCATCATTATTTCCCATAAAAATGAGGTCATCCACATAAAGAGCAACAAATAACACGTTACCTCCATTCTTCTTTGCGTAAAGGGCATGCTCGTAGGGACATTGCTTAAACCTGTTCTCCTTGAAATATGTATCGATACGTGTCTTCCATGCACACGGTGCTTGCTTCAACCCGTAAAGCGTCTTCTTCAATTTTAGCACCTTCTTCTCTTCTCTGATTTTCATGAACCCGGGTGGTTGTTTGATGTAGACATCTTCTTTGAGCACACCATTCAAGAATGCCGACTTGACATCCATTTGAAATATTGGCCATTTGAATTGAGCATCTTGTGAAATGAGTAATCGGATTGTCTCCATTCTTGCAACAGGAGCAAACACCTCGTCATAGTCGATTCCTATCTTTTGCTTGTATCCCTTCGCAACAAGTCTCGCCTTGTACCGTTCTATCTCACCTTGAGCATTCATCTTTTTCACACCAACAGGCTGACTGCCTTTCTACAATTCTACTAGCTCCCATGTGTTATTGTGGTCAATCGCCTTAATCTCCTCGTTCATGGCAGTTTTCCACTTATTGTCTCGCACCGCCTCTTCAAAGCTGATATTTTCAGCATCTGCCAAAAGGCATACAAGGTGTACCTCATTTGCCTCATCATACAAATCTTGCAAACTTCACATTTTTGGTTGTCGTGGTTCCTCTTCATCATCGGTAGTTTCAGAGTTTGTTGGTACACTTGTTGGTGCAACGACTGATGATTCTCCAACTTCGATGATAACCTTCAGTCCCACTCGCTTGCTTCATTTACTCGCACATCACGACTCACCATCACCTTCTTGCTAATCGGGTCGAGTAGCTTGTACCCTTTTGTCTTCTCATCATACCCGATAAAAATATACCTTTTACTTTTATCTTCGAGCTTCATTCTTCGTTGATCCGGTACGTGTGCATAAGCCACACTACCGAACACTTTGAGATGAGAAACTGTCGGCTTATGTCCGCTCCATGCCTCTTGTGGTGATCATCTAACTTCACATGTGGACATCGATTTTGTACATAGATGGCACATTGCACGGCTTCTGCCCAGAATTCCTTCGGCATCTTCTTGCTCTTGAGCATTGATCGAACCATGTCGAGAATAGTCCGGTTCTTCCTCTCGGCCACACCGGTTTGTTGAGAAGAGTATGGTGAAGTTAGAAATCTCCTTATGCCTTGCTCATCGCAATACTCCATGAAATGCGTCGAAGTATACTCGCCACCTCTATCGGATCGTACGGCTTTGATGTGTCTACCAGTTGCCTTCTCTACCATCACTATGAACTTTTTGAACACCTAGAATGCCTCAGATTTTTCTTTCAGAAAATAAACCCAAGGTTTTCGTGAGAAATCATCGATAAAGGAAATGAAGTACCTTTTACCATTGAAAGATTCAGGGGCGATTGGTCCACATATGTCGGTATGAATCAACTCGAGAGTATGTTTAGCTCGATATTCTGCCTTCTTTTGAAACGAGGTTCTCGCTTGCTTGCCAAGCACACATTCTTCACAAAATTTTCCCTCATAGTCCACGTCCGGCAGCCCGTGCACCATGTTCTTCTTTGCTAACTCTTTTAGACCACCATGATGTAGGTGACCAAAGCGGAGATGCCACAACGACGCCTTGTCTTCTACGTTGACTCGCAAACATTTTTCTCCCACGCTTCTCAAATTCAGTTTGTACATCTGATTTCTTTCCATCTCGACTAGAGCAACCAGACGCCCTTGCTTGTCCTTCAAGTGTAGTACTCGGTCTTTTAAAAGTATCGAGTAACATTTCTCCGTGAGTTGCCCCATACTCAAAATGTTGGTCTTGAGGTCTGGTACGTAATAAACATCTTGGATTGACCCTATTAAGCCATCCTTTTGTAAGTAACAAACCGTACCTCGGCCTTTGACCTCCACCTTTAATGCATCTCCAAATGACACATGACCATCTTCAATCTTTTGCATCTCTTTGAATAGGTACTCGTGACCGCACATATGGTTGCTTGCCCCCGAGTCGAGGTACCACAGAGTGTCAGTGTTGATGTTGACTTCATTTTGAGCCATCAAGAGAAGGCCTTCATTCGCTTCATCTTCCAAGACTAGGTTGGTTGTTTCTTCCACCTTTTTATCGACTCGACAATCTTTTTCAAAATTACCCACGTTACCACAATTATAACATTTGTCGGAGTTGCAATCCTTCGCATAGTGACCATACTTGTAACACTTGTAGCACTCGATGTTGGAATAGGTCGACCGGCCGCCTCTTCCTCGACCACGTCTTCTTCCACGCCAATTTGGTTGGCTCGACTGTCCCTTCTCCTTATAGTACCTCTCATGACTGCTGCCTTGACCATCGCGATCATTTTCACGACTTCCACGGCCACACCCTCTACCTTGAAAATTTTAAGAATAGAATACCTTTTCGTCTTTGATTGACGCCTTGGTTTGAAGTGCTTGCTCGAGTGTCTCCTCCTTTTTCTTTTTCTTACGTTGTTCGTGTGCCTCGAGAGAACCGGCAAGCTCGTTGACTGTGAGCGTCGCAAGGTCCTTTGACTCTTCTATTGCGCACACAACATTCTCAAAATTGTCAGTTAATGATCTGAAAATCTTCTCCACAACTCAAGCATCGGTTAACCCTTCGCCATTACGAATGAGTTGGTTCACCACGGCTTGTACATTCTCAAAATTGTCAGATACACTTTCCGACTCCTTCATCTTCATGCTCTCCAACTCGCCACGAAGAGTTTGGAGACGCACTTGCTTGACTCGGTCGGCTCCTTTGAACACTTTTCCTAAAATGTCCCACGCTTCTTTTGAAGTAGTTGCACCGGTAATCTTCTCAAAGCCCGACTCGTCAACGGCTCAGAACAACATGTATAATGCGGTCTTATCCTTCACTCGCGCCTCTTTCAACACCTTGTTTTGAGCCGTCGTATATCTCGTGGTATTTGTTGGTTCTTCGAAACCTTCTTCGACCACCTCCCATGCATCTTGAGATCCGAGAAGAGCTTTCATTTGAATGCTCCAGTTCTCGTAGTTCACCTTCGTTAGTCGTGGTAACGGCATCTGACCTGTCACATTCGCCATTGGCTCTGATACCAATTAGTAAACTAAAAAGAAACTCACTTGAAATATTTAACTTTTGTATTCCTCTAAGTTGTGTTTTCAAATGAAATCAACAATGCCTTTATATAGACTCTACTCTTGCCAAAAAACTGAAAAACAATTAAATCTATCACCCATTGGCCTTTCATCTACAAAAACTCTTGACCTTTTATGTTTCCACTAACTTCTAAATTGAAAAAACCCACTAAAAATAACATTTAATATTTATTCAACAACCTCCACATCACTGCCTCTTCAGCATGCCAACAGGCAATGACTCAGCGCAGCTCATGTGGCTAAGTGAGGGTGTGCATGCAAGGCGGCCATGCACACCTCACCTCTTCACATCAGTAAGTTAGTTACATGCAATCATGAAGATCTTTCTCTTTCCAATCATTGTGTTTGCTATCACCTTTTGTGTGTATCAACTAATCATCTTTTTTTTGTAGTTAGCTTAGGATTAAGCTCTCCTATATATGTCTTTGTACTGCTCGTGAATGCTTGAGAGAGAGTATTGCCTAATCAATAATATTCATCATCTTCTTCTTCTTCAATTTAGAGTATTAACTTAGTATCAGAGCCATCAAAGCCACTTCACCATTTCTCTCTTCTACTGTTTTTCCTTTTGCTGAAGATGGGCTCCCCTGTTAACTCGTCTCAAAACATAGAAAACACCAAGGCATTAGTTAGGCAATAAATTGACCTCAACCCATTTGCCAACTCTCTCAAATCAACCTTATACATCAAATTAGACAGGGACAATTACATTTTATGGAAATCACAAATTGTTCCAGCCATAGTAGGACATGCACTGACAGGTTCCATTCTGAATACAACAAATAGACCTGCCCAGCATCTTGAGGATGGAAACCAAAATCCAGAATACTTGCAATGGCTTCGACAAGACCAATTGCTTCTCCGCTGGCCGCACTTTACTATAAGTGACAGAGTGCTAAGATCATTGCTGTAATACGAGGTGACAGAGTGCTAAGATCATTGCTGTAATATGAGACTTCAAGATCTCTATGGTATGCTCTCGAGAAGACTTTTACTAGCAGATCAAAGGCCAAACTACTAGAGCTTAAGAATTCACTACACAAAACAACAAAAGAGGATACATCACTCTCAGACTACTTTGATGTCATGAGAAGAATAAGTGACATTTTGCTTGCTGGTGGAGACCCTGTGAGTGAACAAGATCTGGTTCTTCACATTTTGAATGGAATTCCCTTGGAATATGACCTAATGGTCGTGAATGTTGCTTCCAAAGCTGAGAATATATCAATTGAAGATGTTGAATCTCTCCTGAGGATACGTGAAACAAGGCTTGAGAGATACAATGCTGAAAGAAAACAAATGTTCAAAGCTACTGCTCATCTTTCTCTAAACTCAGGTAACACAAGTGGTAACTACAACAAGAGAGATGGCCAAGGATCACAACCTTGGTCAAATAATAACAGCATGTCTAGGAATTTAAACCCAAGGAGCCCAACCATTTTTAGAGGAGGAGGAAGAAGAGGGGACAACGATGGTCAAAACTCAAGAATAGTTACCTTCCAAGTTTGTAGCTAGCAAGGCCATACTGCCACCACCTGCTGGTATAGGTATGGCAAAGGCTATCAACAATAGCTCTCTCAAGCTCACTTTGCCTCTGCACATTTTGGTCAAATCCCAAATTTTCCAAGCATATTTGGTGCCTATCCCGCCTTCTATGCTCCAAGTTTCAATCCCATATCAGAAGCTGGAAGTGAAGGACCTTGGTAAGTAGATAGTGGTGCTTCACATCACACTACCTCAGACCTAGACGGATTGGAACAAAGTAATGAGTATCAAGGCAGTGATATTCTAGCTGTTGGAAATGGTGTGAACCGGAAAATCACTTGCATTGGTAAAAATCTCCTCCCTACCACTCTTTATCCTATAAACTTGAAATCCATACTTCATGTGCCAAAATTTTCAAAAAACTATTATCAATGTCTCTAAACCCACTCAAGACAATCACGTCTTGGTAGAGTATTACTCGCATTTCTACTTTGTAAAGGATTTTGATCACATGGATTATTTTACTCGAAGGGAAGTTTAGAGTTGGTCATCATGAGCTATTTGTTTTAGGGAAGCACAAAGCAGCAGCCATCAATCTTTTTCTGCATGATGATATTAGTTCTTTAATTTTTCCTAAGCCAATGAGTCTTAGTACTAGTCTTTTAAGTTCTGTGTCTGTCAATTTATATTTCCAAGAAAAACATGCTAAATCATCTTCCCTTATTACTAAGCATGTACATTGTTCCAAAAATGAATCAAATAGACAAGTTTTTTCTTCAGCTCTAAACTGTACTTCTGTTCCTGTTTCTAATATGCCAACTAGTGATTCTGTTGTTGATACGCACAATCATGATTATATCTTATCTAACAACAACTTAAATACTCCATCATCTAATCAGATTACTTAGTGGCACAATAAACTTGGACATCCCTCAATCAAGCTCACAGAATCTATATTGAGAAGCCTTAATCTAAAAACTCCTGAAACTCATCCAAATTTGTGTCGGCATGTCAACAAGGGAAGAGCCATAGAATTACTCATGCACCTAGTTTTATCAAAACTACAAGGCCTCTTAAGATCATTCATAGTGATCTCTAGTGTCCACCATTCATTTCTTCTGCAAATTACAGATACTATATCCACTTTATAGTGTTGGGATTTATGCCCGCAAAACATGTGTATTGATATTTTAATATGAAATTCAATGGAATTACACGTTTCTGATAATTGTTCTTTTAAATTATTGTTCAGTAATTTATATAAATATCTGAAAATTTTGTATTCAGTAATGAGACTATGATCTTGTATTAGCACGAGAAGATTAAGGTCATAGATAATGAATAAAAATTTTAACAGCATATTAAAGTATCGAATCATTAATGAATGGTTGCTAGTATGTTTCACTAAGCATTATGAATGCTTGTGATCTAGATCCGGATCATTGATGTGGATAGACATCTTAGATATGATACTTTATATTATAAGATTATATATGACAGAACTGACGTGAATTAATATCTTTATTAACTTGTCGTTTATCATAAAAATTTAATACACATCAATCCGATGATCATATGTATATCATTCTGAATCCTGAGTAATCATGAACTCCTATACATGCCTACTGGATCTTTTGATTCACTCGTTAAGGTTTATTTGTAAAACAAGCCAGTGACTTTTATTTGGAAGATTCAGTGATGTGGATAGCTGAGAACATGATCTTACAAGATTTGAAATCTAAGTTTTCCTAACGGATCGTATATTGATTCCCTTAAATATTAATTATGAAATTGAATGGTTATTGAGCTCAAATTGATAATACGATTATGAATTAGTTATTCACTAGTAAATTAATGATACTTAAGGATCCAAGTATAATTAGAAAGGTAAAATAGAAATTTTGATCAGCTCTAATTTATGAACCAATAATTAGAGCACAAAACTACATGAAATGATTATATTAATGGACTACATGAGAATACTCTGTAAATACACTATATAATCTCTAAGAGTGCAATTTCATATTTATAGTAGAGTAATAATGAAAGTAATAAATAAATTTATTTAATTAAAGAGTTTATTTAATAATTTAGTTTATTGAAGGTTAGGATTATATGTCCATGGTCTCAAAGTCACATCCGTACTACATAGTTTAGGGTATGAATAATTCAGAATATGAGAAAAGTACTAACTTGTAAAAATGAATTATATTTCTAGGGCAAGTACATAATTATGAGATAATTATGTGTGATTAATTAATTAATAATTAATTAATTAAATTATTTATATTAATTTTCAGAAATTATATATAAATAATAATATCAATTAATTTTTTAATTATCGATAAGTGAGACAGTATATCAAATTTATGAAATTAGATAATGTTATATTATTATTAGATAATAATTCAAAATTTAAATCAACTAAATATATTATTGGCGAACTAACAGATAAGCTAGTTGATAATGATGATCAGATAAGTTAATTTTGAATTAACTATATCTAAATATTTATCTGATTAAAATAAATAATTAAGTTGTAAAAATTACTACGTGGCATGTTGGACTGTCACATGTCAATTACTGATTGAGAGTCATAAATTAAAATGGACTACTGTAGTGTCACGGTACTACAGTTAAGCGTGCAATACTGTAATGCCACACGGCACTACAATAATGCCGTGAACGACAATGTTGTGAGGCACTGTGATACCTCATGGCACACTGTAGTGCCGTGTGGCATTGCAGTTGTGCACAGTTACAGTGGGTCTCACTGTAATGGTAATTTTTTTATTAATTATTATTTTGTGTATATCCCAATAAATTCAAGGTGCCTATCAAATATATATAGATATTATTCTATTGACTTTAGTGCTGGATTTTGTGCGCTAACGACACAGTTGCTATCAGGTTGAAACTCTTTGAGATTCAAAAGTTAATCAAAAAGCTCTGTGAGAATAATCATTGTATTCTCTCAGAGATTAGTCACACAAATTTTTTTGTTCTTCGAAAATCTCTAGATCTCATGTTAAGTACATCTAGAGACCAAATAATATCCTTGATATACTCTACGTGCCCACACACGTCTTAGTGTGTTTCAGGAAGATCTTGTTGTAGATCTCAAAGTCCGTTGTTCGTGGGAACGGAAGATCGTTGGTTTGCGAGGATGTTTAATTAGACTAAAAGAAGTATATATTCTATATCCATGTATGTATTCGATTTAATATATAAATATATCATGGATCTGATTGAAAAGATTTTTTAATAAAAGTTTTTATTTTGGATATCGTGACGTTGCAATTATTTTGATTAATGTTTAAATGTTTTTTAAAAAGGCTCATGCGCTTCCGCTGCACGCGCCGCGATTCCAACATATATATGACTTCAGCATATTTTCTTGGATTTATCCCCTTAAACACAAGTCTGAAGCCTTCTGTACTTTCCTTCTCTTTAAAAGTATTGTAGAAAAATAGTTGAAATGTCTATCAAGTGTGTGCAATCTGATTGAGGTGGGGAGTACGAAAGTTTTAAATCTTATCTAGACACTCATGGGATTGTGTTTAGGCACCCTTGCCCTCACACACATCACCAAAATGACATTGTCGAGAGAAAGCACATACATATTGTTGAGATAGGTTTGACTTTAGCCTCTTAAGCCTCTATGTTCCTCAAATACTGGTGGTATGCATTTCATACTGCCACCTACCTAATTAACAGTCTCCCTACACCTGTTTTTCATCTCTATTTCAAAAGATGTATAGATTTCAACCTGATTACACCATTCTTAAGGTCTTTGGTTGTTTTTATTTCCCTCATCTAAGACCTTATAATCACCATAAACTTGAGTTCAAGTCTTCTCCTTATGTCTTTTTGGGGTACTCTTCTTCCCACAAAGGTTATTTATGCATGCATTCTTTTGGCAAGATCTATACTTCCATTAATGTTATTTTTATGAGCTTCACTTTCCTTTCAGGCATGGTTTTCTCTCTTCTGCCACAAATGTCAACCATGTTTCCATTTCCATGCCTTCTTGGTCTATTTCTACAGGTCTCTCTCCTTATGTTACAGATTCTGCTACTTGTTAGGACAATTCAGCTCATCATAGAAGCATCTCTCTAGCTTCTCCTCAGGGTAATATCTATTTTCTACCTATTTCTCCCACATAAATTGCATACTCCCCAATGTTTACCTTTGTCCTTCAGCCACCTCCACCACCTACTTCCCCTTAAAATGCTCACCCCATGATTACATGATCTAAAGCTGACATTTTTAAGCCCAGAATCCTTAATATTACCTGCCCCGCTACTGTCAGTGAGCATACTTTAGCAATGGCAGCTCTTACTCAACATGAATGGAACCAGGCCATGGTTAATGATGAGTTCAGGCCCTGCAAAAGAATAATACATGGACTTTGTCACTTTTTAGGATGATATGCATGCCATAGGCAATAAATGGATTTTCAAGCTTAAACCACATTCAGATGGTACTAATTTCAGGTATAAAGCTCATTCGGTGGCTAAGGGGTTCCAGCAGACTCTAGGTCTTGACTACACATAGAACTTCAGTCCAGTTGTCAAATGTGTCACAATAAGAGTTATTCTCACTCTTGCTTCATAATGCATTGGTTAGTTCAACAGCTCGATGTGAACAATATTTTTTTGCATGGTTCTCTCACAGAAACTATCTTTATGACACAGTCAAAAGGTTTTGTGGATTCAAGCCTGCCTCAGCATGTTTGTAAGCTTAACAAAACCCTTTATGGGCTGAATCAAGCCCCAAGGGCATGGTATGAGAAGCTTAAGGTTACTCTTCTGCATAAAGGTTTCCAGGTTACAAAGTCTGGTAATTCACTTTTCATGCTTCATCAACCCTAAAGAACAGTGTTCCATTTAGAGTATGTTGATGATATCCTCATTTTAGGGAGTGATAGCTCATAAATTCAGTGCCTTATCCAAGAACTAAACCTGAATTTTTCTTTCAAGGATCTTGGTCTTCTCCATCATTTTCTTGGTATTGCTGGTCATCGCGGCCCGTGTGCGGCGAAAACGTGGAGGCGCGTGGCCTTTAAAAAAATTAAACTTTTAATATAAATTGAATCTTTTAATAAAATAAAACTTGTGCAACGCCACAAAAACTAAATAAAAACTTTTATTGAAAACTATTTTTCAGTCAGTCAGGATCCATTATATATTTATAAGTAAAATCTTCAACATACAAGGATAGGAATCATATAACTCTTGTATTCTATATCAAGTGTCCTTGTAAAATCCGATCGATCCTCCGTTCTTACAAAATCGTTCTAACGATCAGTAGACTCTGAGATGTACACCAAGATCTTTCAAGTAAATCCTCAACGCATTAAGCCGTGTGCGGGTACGTAGAATATTACAAGATATTTTTTCTGTCTCTAGATGTTCTCAACTCATGAGATCTAGAGATTTACTGAGAACGAATTTAGTGAGACGATTCTCTAAAAGAACGTGACGATTATTTTTTAAGAGATTTGATTAATGTTTAATTACAGAAGAACGTTTCTCTTACGCCAATCGTGTTCCCAATTCAACTCTTGATTAACGAACTGATAATCTGATCAACTCATTCTCTCCTCTTCTTTCAACAACTTAGGCCATTAGAATAATATCTGTATATATTCTAGATAATGGCGTATCAGATTTTTAGGGTAAACTGAAATAGTATTTAATTATAAAATTACCAATTGTAGCGGGACCAAATGCAGTGCCACATGGCAATGTAGTGTGCCGTGAGCCAGCACAGTGCCTCACGCCACCACTGTAGTGTCATGTGGCACTACAGTGATGCGCACTCACTACTGTAGTGCCACGTGGCACCACTGTAGTCCATGTTAATTTCTAATACCCTATCATGATTAACACATGGCAATTACTGTGAATTAAATATTTATTTTAATAAGATAACTATCTAGATATTAGTTTATTCAAAATTAACATATCTGGAAATTCAAAATTAACATATCTGATTAAATATTTATTTTAATCAGACAATTACTGTGATTATCTGTTATTCTATAAATAACAGATTTAGTTTATTTAAATTAGTATCTGATAATAATTTAATTATCTAATTTCAAAAATTAGATATTCTGTCTCACTTATCGATAATTAAAAAAATAATTATTTTTATATATCTAATTTTTGAAAATTATATTTAATATATAAATAATTCAATTAATTAATTAATCACACATAATTATCTCATAATTATGTACTTGCTCTAGAATAAAAATTTCTTTTATAAGTCAGTCCTTTTCTCATGTCCTGAAATATTCACACCCTAGACAGTGTAGTATAGAAGTGACTTGAGGACCATGCACCTATAATCCTAAGCTCCAATAAACCAGATTATTAATTAAACTCTTTAATTAAATAATCTTATTTATTTAGTTCATTATTACCTTACTATAAATATGGAATTGTACTCTTAGAGATTATTTATTTCATCATGTAGTTCTGTCCTCCAATTGATGGTTCGTAAATTAAAGCTGATAAAAATTACCGTTTTACCTTTCTAATTACCTCTTATTTTTAAGTATCATTAATCCACTAGTGAATGACTAATTTATAATCTTATTATAAATTTGAGCTCAATAACTATTCAGTTTCAGAATTAACACTTAAAGGAACCAATATACGATCTGTTAGGAAAGCTTAGATTCTAAATCGTGTAAGATCATGTCCTCAACCATCTACATCATTGAATCTCCAAAACAAAAGTTAATAGCCCGATTAACAAATAGACATTAACGAGTGAATCAAAAGATCCAGTAGACATGCATAGGAGTTCATGACTACTCAGGATTCATACTAATCTACATATGATCATCGAATTGATGAGTATTCAAATTTTTATGATAAACGGCATGCTAATAAAGATATTAATTCACATCAGTCTTAATGATTAATGATTCAGATTTAGATCACACGCATTCATAATACTTAGTGAGCTGTACTAGCAACCATTCATTAAAGATTTCATACTCTAATATGTTACTCACAATTTTATTCATTATCAATTATCTTAATCCTCTCGTACTAATATAAGATTATAGTCTCATTAATGACTATTGAATTTTCATATATTTATATAAATTATTCAACAATAATTTGAAAGAATAATTATAAGAAAAATGTAACCCTCTTTAAATTTCATATCAAAATGTCAATACACATGCTTTAAGGGCATGACCCCCAACAATCTCCGATTTACCCTAAAGCAAATGTGACATCTCTCTTAATCCCATGTTATGCACGTGACTTTCAAATGACTTTTCAAAAAGTGTCTTTGTAAAATGATCAGCCAAGTTCTGTTTCGATGCTATCTTCATAACAGTCACATTCCCACAATGCCCGAAATCTCTTAAAAGATGATATTTCCTCCTTATGTGCTTGCCCCTCTTGTGACTCCTCGGTTCGTTGGAATCTGCTATCGCCCCACTATTATCACAGTACAAGATCAGTGACTTGTCCATATCTGAAACTACTTCAAGATAAGAATAGAACTTTCTGAGCCATACTTCTTCTTTCGCAACTTCACAAGCCGCTATATATTCGACATCCATAATGGAATCTGCAATGCTGGATTATTTAATACTACTCCAGACTACAGCTCCTACACCTAGGGTGAATACTGATCCAGATGTCGACTTTCGACTGTCTCTGTCTGATTGAAAATCAGAATCAGTATATAGTTTTTCGTTCTCCTAAGATACTTGAGAATGTGCTTTACTGCAATCAAATGTTAGAAACCGGGATTCGATTGATAATGACTGATAATTCCCACTACATAACATATTTCTCGTCTCGTACACAGCATGACAATATGAGACTTCCAACTGCTGAAACATAGGGAACCTTTCTCATATCCTCTTCCTCCTAATGTGTCTTAGGATATTTTTTCTTGGAGAGGACAATTCCATGTCTGGTCGGTTGTTGACTTTTTTTAGAATTCTTCATAGAGAATCTTTCCAGCACCTTATCAATATAAGATGCTTGAGAAAGTGCCAAAAACATGTTCTTTCTATCGTTCAGGATTTGGATGTCTAGAACATAACTCGTTTGTCCCAAATCTTTAATTTGAAATTTTTCAGCTACCCACTTCTTTACTTTTGACAAAGTTTCTACATCATTCCCTATGAGTAAAATATCATCAACATAAAGAACTAAGAAAACAATTATCTTATCTTTGATATATTTATAAACACAGGCTTCGTCAACATTTTGCTCTAAGTCATAAGACTTTATAATCTCATCAAATGTAAGATTCTAAGATCTAGATATTTGCTTTAATCCATAAATGGATTTTTAAGCAACTTGCATACTTTCTGATCTTACCTCTTTTGTACGAACCCTTCTGGTTGCATCATATAGATGCTTTCTTCAAGAGAATCATTCAAAAAAGATGTTTTGACGTCTATTTGTCATATCTCATAGTCAAAACAAGCGGTTATTGACAAAAGGATGCGAATGGATTTTAGCATGGCCGCATGGAAGAATGTCTCTTCATAATCGACTCCCTCCCTTTGTGTATAACCCTTGGCTACTAACCGTGCCTTGAAAGTCTCTACTTTCCCATTTTCACCTCTTTTCTTCTTGAAAATCCATTTACATCTACTGAGCCTAACATCTTCAGGTGGATCTACAAGTTTTCAGACAGAATTGGAATACATAGATTCCATTTCCTGGTTCATGGCATCTTGCCATTTTTCCTTTCCAAGATCATCCATTGCTTCTTCATAAGGTAATGGATCGTCCTTATTAGTGTCTGACACTAGGACAAGTGCCACTAGTTCATAACGAGCTGGTTGTCTCACAACCCTCCCACTACAACGTTGTACCGGGGTTTCCTTTGCAGGAACTGTGGTTTCTCTGGTTTGTCGTTTATCAGGAGAAATTGAAGGTGGTCTGATCTTGTTAGTCAATAATTCCTCAAGAACTAATTTGCTATGAGGTTTGTAGTTTTACATATAGTCATGCTAAAAAAAGGTTGCATTTGACGACACAAACACATTTTGATCATTGTGACTATAAAAGTACCCACATCTAGTCTCTTGAGAATAGCCAACAAATATGCACACCTCATACCTTGAGTCAAACTTTACAGTCTTGGCTCTAAGAACGTGAGCTGGACACCCCCATATATGGAAATGACGCAAACTAGGTTTGGAGCCATTCTACAACTCTAAAGGCATCTTGCTTACAGATTTAGAGGGCACTACAATCAAAATGCAAGTTGTCGTGTGTAGTGCATATCCCAAAATGTAAGTGACAATCATGAGTAGCTTAAGATCGACCTAACCATATCCAATACGGTTCGGTTTCTCCTCCCTGCAACACTATTTTGATGTGGTGTTTCAAGTGTTGTAAGTTGGGATAGGATTCTACACTCTAGAAAATAATCCTTGAATTCTAAATCCAAGTATAACCCCCAACAGGTATTACTGTTACTTACTCTCCAACAGGCATGCATCATTCTCAAGCAAGATATATTTCTGATCTTCTGGACAAATTTGGCCTTACTTAGCTAATGCGTGTCCCACTCCCTCTACTTATTCAGCAAAGCTTTCCAAAGATAGCGGTCAACTTCTCTCTGATGTAACCCAATATAGAAACTTAATAGGGCCCTCCAATATGTAACCTTGATAAGATCAGACATTCTCTTAGTCGGTACCTACACTACCCCACAATAGTGTAGCACCTTCTCAGGTATCTTAAGGGTTCTCTCCATGATGGCCTCACTTTCCAGCCAATTCCTACCTTCTCCTTAGAAGCTTTTAGTGACTCAGATTGGGCCAACTACCCTGATGATAGAAGATCCACTTATGGATATGCCATATACTAGGCAACAACTTAATCTCCAGGATATCCAAGAAAAAACATGTGGTAGCTCAATCTAGTGCTATAGTGAATATCGAGCACTTACACCCGTTGCTTTAGAAATTTCCTGGATCGTATCCTTAATGATAGAAATGCACATTAAGCCTTCCTCAGTTCTTGTTATCTGGCCTAACAGTGAGAGTACAACATCAATGGCTTCTAATCCTGTCTCTCATGCTCGTACAAGCACATTGAGATAGATGTACATTTTGTTCGAGACAAGGTGCATCTTAAGGACTTGAAGTCCAGTAGATTCACTTCAAGGAGCAAGTTACAGACCTTCTAACTAAATCTCTCTCTGGATAGCAGTCTTGCTATCTCAAGACCAAGCTACATGTGAGACCTTCTCCTCTGAGCTTGAGGGGGCAAATAAGGATCAATACACCACCTCCACATCACTGCCTATTCAGCATGCCAAGAAGGTAGTGACTCAACGTAGCTCATGTGGCTAAGGTGGACATGCACACCTCACATCTCCTCATCAACAAGTTAGTTACTTACAATCATGAAGATCTTTCTCTTTCCAATCATTGTGTTTACTATCACCTTTTGTATGTATCAACTAATCATCTTTTTGGTTGTAATTAGCTTAAGATAAAGCTCTCCTATATATGTCTTTGTACTGCTCGTGAATGCTTGAGAGAGAGTACTTCTTAAGGACTTGGGTGGTTTCATTCTCTCATGTCCAAAGGCTTCTTTATCTGAGCTCGTTGTCCGAGCTACTTTTGAGTGGTGATAAGCTAAGTGCCTCATATGTCCTGGGCACTTCATACTTGTGCTTGAAGTTTGTGCGGTTGGGAGGCCCATAGGATTAATTAACGGATAATTTTTGTTGTAACTCATCTATCACGCACATGTCGCTTTACCTTTTTTGTAGTTCAAAGCCATCAATCTCTTGAGAGTGGAGGCATTAATGATGCGTGAGTGCGTGTAAAGGATCTTGGCTCCTCGATGTGTCAACTTATTCGTGAGGCATCGTTTGAACGTCGTTTGGTCTTCCAACATATCCTCATCGATTCATAAAATGGCCGTTTATTGGACGTAAAATGGCCTCAACGATCACCATCGTGGCCTTCCTTAATGCCTATTAAATGAGCGGTTTCCTTATCCTAAGTTTATAAATAGGCGGTTTTCCTTCTCATTGCCTTCCTTATATGGTCGACACCTTTGCCAACCCTCATTCTTGCCCCTGGTTCTTCTTTCCTTTTTGGGAGAACAGTAATCATTCCCCTTCTCGGGCCTCTTCCATTTTGGAGGCTTTCTCTCAAGATCCTCCTGATTTTCCTTGGGCTTAATCCTTTTTAGTATATTGCCCCCTTTGATGGAGGTCGAGTGATAAAGACATGTCGTAATTTTAATGAAGTTTTCAAGTGTGCTCCCATTCGAGAGGTCTGGTTGGGCGGACCTGCCTTAAATT
Source organism: Datisca glomerata (assembly GCA_003255025.1). Lineage (NCBI taxonomy): Eukaryota > Viridiplantae > Streptophyta > Magnoliopsida > Cucurbitales > Datiscaceae > Datisca > Datisca glomerata. The sequence continues at coordinate 29,744 of QANY01011423.1, read as the reverse complement.
GCGAGTTTACCTTTTGACATTTTTTTCAAGCATCATTTCTCATGGTTGAACCTTTTCTTGGTCTGGTGAGCTAGAATGCAAGCCAACTCTTTTCCTTTGTCTGTCATGACTGTCCTCGATTAGATGGAAGAGAGGCGACCCTTGACATAAAGTGTTGGCATTAAATGTTGATATGCTTTCAAGGTGACATATCAGAGGCTGATCTATCACCCAACCGCAGCGATCGGACCCGTTGGGTGCTCGGTCATCTAGGAAGGTGTTGTCTGAGACTCTACTTTTGGTAGGTAATGATGACCTTAGTACTTGAAGTTAACTGAGCTCTCTTTGCGGGTTCCATCTGCATTGTCTTACATATGCTCAAGTCTGTGCGACCCGAGCTATCTTGGGGTTGACCAGTCTAAGGTCGGTTCTCCTCCTTTCCTTTCTCCTTTGACACTCTCCCTCATCATTGGATCTCTATTGTTGTGTGACATGTGTTACCTTATCATTGGTGCTCGGGAAAACATCTATAACATGTAGTTTTGAAAAGAGTGGTGGTGGGGAGTTTATTTCAATAGATCTAGAAAATTTGACAATTGTTCTTTAGTAGATATAAAAGTCAAAGGCTATTTCTATATTTAGAGAAATGATAGAGATAATGAGGCCTTTATCCAAGAAAGACTTGATAGAGTGTTTGTTAAGTTTACCTATGTTGAGGTTTTATTTCCCCCAAACGTGGGATCAGATCGTAATATGATCATTCTTAGCTTGGAGAGCTAAAGGCCTTATGTAAAGAAATCTTTCAAATATGAGGCTAAATGGAGGGGGGGACCTGCTTATGTTGATATTGTTAAAAATAGTTGAAATGATAATGGTACTGACTTGGGAATGACAAATCTTATTTGTAAACTAAAAGGTTGTAGAAATGCTTTAAATACTTGGAGTAGAAACCTAAGAGGAATCCTAAAGGTTTCATAAACTCTTTAAATGATAGAATTGAAGTTGTAAATGAAGGCACTGAGTTAGAAAGAGCTCCAACCTCTAGGAAGGACTATTAAAAATCAACTTGCTAAAATTTGGAGGAAAGAAGAGATTTATTGGGGTTAAATTATGGAGATAAGAATACAAATTTATTTCATACATTTGTGTTGAAGAGGTGAGATTTTAGTAAGATTACTAGGCTGAAAAATAAGCTTGGGTTTGGTAAGAAGAGGAAAATGGAATTGTCCAAGCTATCTCTACGTTTTTTTTTTTGCTTTAAGACAAAACATGTTTTTTTTTTATATTGACTTGGTAAGTCAGCATGTTGAACCTGTTTTCTCTTATGAGGCTAATTCTGATTAGTTGAAAAGTGTGTCTTTAGAAGAAGTCCATGATGTTGTCTTTAGTCTTGGTGCTAATAAAGCACCCGAGACGTCCTGATGGATATTGAGGTCTACTTTTTCAAACTCATTGGAATTAAGTAGTGACATATTTAGAGTTGTTAATGATTTTTTTTTTCAAATAGTTAACACTTTGAATTGAAGATTATTGGAGACAACTGTTATAGGTGTTTTCTCGAGCACCAATGACAAGGCAACATATGTCACACTGCAGTAGAGAGCCAATCATGAGAGAAATTGTCAAAGGAGAAAGGAAAGGAAAAGAACCGACCTCAGACTGGTCATCCCCAAGAGAGCTCGGGTCGCACAGACTTGAACATATGCAAGACAACGCAGATCGAACCCGTGAAGAGAGCTCGGTTAAACTTGAGTACCAAGGTCATCATTACCCGCTGAAAGTAACTTCCCAGATGACCCCTGCCTATAGGATTGAGCACTCAACAGGTCCAACCGTCGCGGCAAGGTGTTAAATCAGCCTCTGATATGTGACCTTAAAAGCACATCAACATTTAATGCACAACCCTTTATGTTAAAGGTCGCTTCCTTTCTATCTAATCGAGGACAGTTAGGATAGACATCGTGTCCTAGGAACCCCCCCCCCCNCCCCCCCCCCCCCCCCGTGAGGCCTTAGGTACAAAACCCACATTTACAAAGGAAATAGGTATACCATTTTTCCCCTAAGAAAACTATGCCGGTATAACGCTAGGATATTGACTTAGGCATCAGAGGCCCTTAGGCTATACAACCACCCCTCAGTTCCCTCGCTCTTCAGGTTTTTTATTTATGTTTGCATTCATTGAGGTCATGAGGAGCTCCAACAAGAGGGAAGAACACCTTCGACATCACCGTTGAAGCTTTTGGTATCAAGAATTAGCACGGGAGACATGTATATGTATTGTTGAAGTTTTCAGCATCAGCACTACACATCATCTCATTAAAATCTCCAGCAACAATCCAAGGGAGATCATTTCCTTGATTAAAACTAACAATATTATCAAAATCTCTAGCCCTTGGATGTGAATCTGTAGTATCATACACAAAATTAATCATACTCACACCGAACACCATTAAATCAATCATAGATTTAGTACTAAAAATACTAGTCACCCTTAAAACATTCTTCCAACAAATAATCATGTCATAAACCAACAGATTAACTATATTCCATTCATCAAAATTCTATTTTTAATAATATTCTCAACCTTGTCAGATCTTGTTTTGGTTTCTAGCAAACAAACCAAATGAGGTCTATACTTATGAATAGCATATTTCAGTTCTTTGACTGTCAAGGAAGACCTTCATCTTTGACAGTTCCAAATAATATCTCATGGCTTACTTTATAGCTTTTCTTGGCAAGCTATCGTAGCATTTGTAAGAGCTATAATTAGTAGTCACAATTACATCTTGCAATTCCCCCATAGAAATCCAACCCTCATTTTCTACCCTAGCTCTTTTAGAACAGCCAATCTCGGTAATTTTTTTACTGGTTTAGATTTCATATTAATTTTTCCTTTGATCAATTGTTTCAAAACGTTCTGTTTCTCCTTTCGACCAGCATTAAAATGATGCCCATCAGACTCAATGTCTCTATTTCCACTGCCAACAACTTCAAGAGATTTTCAAACTAGAACTCACAAAGAGACTAGATGGCGTATAAAGAGCAAGAGAAAAGTTAGAGAGAGATCGTCGAAAAGAGAGAGTCAATTTCTTGGAATAGATTTCTTGATTTTTATTGATGTTTTTGGAATAAATTGTTCAACATAGTTGTAGTAAATTTTTTCCCTTTAAACTGCAGCAACTCACCTTCACAGCTCCTAGCTAATGCTAATTATATATAGTAGAAGCTCTTGGACATGTTTTGAAAGTAGCATCACAGTTGATCTTTTACTTGATTAATTAATATCATATGTGGATTTCAATATTTTCTCCCCACTTCAATGTTCATATTCTCCTCAACATTGAAACCAGCGTTTCCTTAAATCTCCTAGCTAGGTAGCTTCCATTCCAGTGTATTACCAGCTTTACATTAACATTGGTATTGAGAGGCTTTCATTGAGCTCTTTTGGGAGATGTTTCATTGAACTACTTCACATGTTTGGGCTGCAACCTTGATCCCAACATCTTATCCAAAGCTCTAACCTTCAGCTTCGTATGTTCTTAGCCCAAAACTAAATCCAATTCCCACCCGCATCAATAGCTGATCCTCTTGTGTTAATCGTGAACAATCGATTAGTAGACACATGAACATAAAGATGATATGCTTGGCTTAAATCAAAGTGTCAGTATATAAAATATTAATTAGATACCACCACTAATAGTGTCTAATCATTTAGTTAAATTTGATACACACCCGAGTGTAATAGAAAATTTTGTTGGAATTATTGAATTTGAGATTGAAGTTTCAACTGTGATCGCTTAAGCTAACGATTGAAGTTTCAACTGTGATCGCTTAAGCTTAGAGTCATCGTCAACAAACACTTAACTCATAACATCTAGCTCAATCATGCATACTTATACATCGGAATCTTAATCTTAAACTATCAGTTGGGCCCCAATTAATTCTTATTCTTAGACTTATACATCAAATTAGATCATTTGTATGAATAACATTATCTATATCCAAATCAAATGGTCTCCTCCAATCGAACACCAACCTGCTAATTAATTACGACTGAGAGTCAATTACTTTGGTAGTGATGATAAAAGGAATGGCATTGTAATCTATGAAGGGGAGGTGGGTCTATCAATATGTTATGTGCATTTACCACACAGCATTCATTACCAAGTACAGAACAATTTGACACCCAGCAGTCCCCCATATTTACTGTGATGAATGCACACATCTCTATACTATGTTTTCAAAAGGAAATCTCCCATGTAACATTAAGGAACAAGAATTGCCTCTTTTTGGCCTTCGCCCACCGTTTGACTTTTTTTAACTTATTTTTTTTACATTGATTTCTCCTCATAAATTCTCCTTCAACTTCTAACTAAACCTGTAATCCATCAGTGAGCCATGTTCATCCCAGAATAGCCTCGAACATATCCCAACTTTTGTCAACTCAAACAAAGTAAAATAATGACTAGTTTTGCCTGGTATTGTGACTTTTCAATTTTACTAATTTTTTTTCTTCAGTTCTGAATGTTGTTGGTGTTATTGGGATTTCTCAACTCTAAAAACTAGTTTGTAATGTGAAATTTTTTCTCTCACATTTATTAACTGAATGACAATCTGTTCCACAATCAATGTGATTAACCCTAACAAATTTTAATTAACACTTCTTCTAATATGAATCAATAACAACTTATCAGTTCATATAGCCTAATAAGTCACAAAGGATATCATACTCTTGGTATGAGTTTCAACTGTGTGTGATTCTCTTCCCTCTTTTTGAAAGATAAAAATAAATAACACATCAGTTTTGTCAAACGAATTATTCATGTAGAACATTATTCTTTTATTTATTTCGAAGATGTAAAAGGCATTGAGTTATTGATTATCATGCTTAAACAAGCAATACTTAATAGTTCTTCAACCAAATACTCAAAAATTATGTATTTGACCTAATTATGGTTACATAATCAGTGCAGTTTAGATGAGTGTGTGCATGCATGTCTCTTTCAAAACCCTAATTAACTTGACTTGAAGTTTAGGTGGGAAAGTTGGATATGAGACTTTAATAGAGAGTTGCATGCGTGTTGTTTCTATACCGTGTATGTCAGTCTTTTGTGTCATTACATATGATCAGTAGTTAATGAGTTACACCTCTTTTGTATGATTGGATAAATCGGATAATCATGCATCCAATCAATAACTGATTTTGACTACACATGCATGATTTTTTTAAGATGATGGATCATAGCCCAAATTTGATTTAATGGTTGTAGGTTTGAGTCTCATCAACATTAATTAGGATGTTATAAGGGTTTTATCATCCATTAATTATATGTCCCTTTTTGTCACATAATTTTCGTACTTAGATAAAACTGGTGATATATTAATTTTTTCGATTAAATACACTTTTCATTCTCAAACAACTATCGATTTGTCTCTTAAACTTTTTTAAATTAAAGTTGTAATTCACTTATTTTCAATTGTTCGTTTCGGACAGTTTATATTTTGTCATAAAGGTAAAAACGTGCATGATCATTTCAATTGTCTAATGTTTCAATCTTGTATAGCTCATTTCATGTGACATTTCTTATAATTGTTATTTCTCATTCCTTTGTTATTCCAGCAGTCTTCAGTAGCAACCCTTAATCATTACAACAAGTCGTTAATAGTAGCCGAAAATGATATTAAAAGTAACGTTGTGGAAAATACTAAGTTAACTCATGCTATTAATAAATCTATGCTTTCGTAGCATCTTTCGGCGCCATCGTAAGGTGTGATTAACCTAGCAATTTTTATTTTCCGGTAGAGTAGTACACGATAGCAATTTCTGACCGTTGCTATTGGTTTCACGATAGTATTTATTCTCTCATGTTATGAGTACTACTATACCATTTTATAACTCAACTTTATCAGATGACCCTGAAAGGACTATAACTCGTATGTGAATATAATATGATAGCAGTTTCTAACATCTATGATTGCTTTATGCATAGGATTAATCGTTACTCATCATTGCAAATGAAGGGAAGAAAAACAGTGTACATATTTGGGCTAAACTAAATACCCAAGGAATGTGAGACAAAAACAAGAGCACGCATGACATCGGATATACAAGGACGTCCCTTGAAACAAAAATCTATTGGAAAGGTTTAAAATACAATTTTAAATAATATAAGGATGAATTACAAATTTTAGAAGTCTAGGTTTAAAATGTAAATTAACTGCACTTTGAGGGTGAAAATATATTTAACGCTTAATATTTAGTAATTAATTAATAAAATAGATAATGGAGAGATAAAGCCAAATATAGAAACCTTTTTCATATTATAAATCTCTTATAACCTGCAATGTCAAAAGACAGATCTCCCACACACACCCATAACATAAGCTATAGTGAGATCCAACAATGACCATTTACAAATAAATATAAAAAGGGTAACATAGTTTCCAAAGTGATAAAATAACAAAAATATATTGTTAATTAGTACAAATGAAATGACTGAAATGGGCATTTCATATGATCAAATATTTGCAAGTACTAAATCTAATTAGAGTTTCCTTCTCATGTTATCATCATTTTTGACAACCCCTTCATTCCCTGCCAACATCATGTACTTGTCCTTCCTTGTAAGTTTGGTACACTCAAATCCCAAAACATCTCCCAATTGTCTTTGTATGTAATTAGCCACTTCAAAGCTTGACTTCCCTCCCCCACATGTTAATTCCTTTGGCATTTTCCCAAGAACTTCAATATTATAGAAAGGATTAGGGTTCATCAAGAAGAAAATTGGATCTAAACACTTCAACCCACTTGCTGTTGTCCCATAAAACATGCTGACCCCAGTGTTTACGGCCACAGGTACAATCTCATCAGTTAACTCAGCAAAAAGTGGACTAAACCTTAACAAATAAGGTTCCCTACAAGTTGTTCCCTCAGGACATACTACCAAATCACCTTCTTTAAGCAGCCTTCTCATGGTCTCTCCATCTTGTTTCCTATCCCTTGTTAATCTCACTGTTTTAATGGGAGCTATGAACTCTGAAACTTTGCTAAGACTGTAAGTCACAGCTGTCAAATGCTTACCCAGTGAAATGCTGAGAAACACTGGATCCAAAAGGGTCCTATGGGTACAAACATAGAGAACATGATCCCCACCCTTGATTTGATCTTCTGAATATTTAAGAGTTATATTTAGACCACTCAGAGAACCAAGAAAAATTGCTAATTTGTAAGGAAGAAATATCCCAATAGAGAGCCTGAAAATAGCTAGAATTATTCCTAGAGGCATCCACATGAACATTATGAGAGTTGACAATGGAGTAGGCAAGAAAGCTAGCCTTCCATCATGAAAAATTAATGGCTTTGGGTATATTTCCCTTGGCATCACTCCATTTGAACCATTCTTGCTATCTTCCTTGTTCACCACATAAGCTTCCTGTTCATAATTAAAAAAATCCCACTTCAACATTTAGACATGAAAATACCCATTATATCTACATGTTTATTGATAATATAAAAATCCTAATGCTAATTACGTGTGTTTCTTCACTCTTGTTGAGGCTAAACCTATTTCTATCCTGCATATTTTTTCGTCAAATTCACTCACACACTTACATAAGACATAACGAGAAAGGAGCATAAAACAGACGACAGTTCACCACGACACCACCTCCAAGTGTGCTTTTGGAGAGCATATGTGTATATTCACAACTTCCTCCATCAATATTACCGATGTGGGAGTAACCGTAATTGCATGCAGATATTTCAAGTAGAAAGATTAATGATGATGATCATAATTAAATACCTTGCAGAGGGAGACGAAAAGGTGGTCATGGAAGGTAGGAGTGCCAATGCCAATATCAGGCTTTTTATCTCCAAAATAATCCTTAAGAGCTCTGTGTTTAATAAGCAAACCATTCTCAGACAAAAAACCAGTAAAATGGTCGCCAACAGTCTGCAACTCTGTCCCTACAACATCATTCACACTCAAATAATCCTTCAAAAATCCTTCAACCATCACCTTAGGAACACTAGTAAACACCACTTTCTTCCCTGTTGAAGCCAAAACCTGAAAAGCATCCAAATTTAGATTCTCAAGATAAAACTTTGGCAAAACTGCTCTCCCAACGTTCTCCATCTTTTTTATCTGAACCCCACAAAAGGATATGAATATTAAGACTCTCATCCTAAGTTCATAGTCCAAAACCCACAAAACAGGGCATGATAAGAGCAACAGAAATGCCCTGAAAATGCTGCCACCTTCAAAGGCAACCAGCATGAAATATGGGAAGAAAGATTTAGATGGTTTTAAAAGAGCTCCCTGAAAATCACAAACCAATGTATCTGTATTTCTCCCTTCTAACCCACACTTGGTCACACTTGGGTAGAAAGAAGACTGTTGTGGTGATTTAAGAGATGGATTGCTCAAAAGAAACCCATAGTGTTTCATTTTCATTGCAGCTTTGTAAAATGAATTGGCTAAGAGTTGGTACAACACCCATTCTGCTAATTTCAGAAGAACTTCTGGAAAAACCATGACTTGAAAGAGATACAGAGAGAAAACAGAGAGATAATGGCAGAAAAAGAGAAGAGAGAGCATGTAGAAGAGGAAGGTTTGCAGAGGATTTATATATGAGTGTGAGAGTCATTAAAAGAGTGTAGGAAAGAGTTGACCAATGCATTTGGTTAGCCACACCGCCAGCATTAATTGTTTTCTTTCAACATTTTCATTTCCTTTTCAATCTTCAAATGCCCTTAACATGTCTTTGTTTTGCTTTGCTAAATTACTATCTTCTCTTTTTTCCCTTCCTTGGTTAGCAACACCTTGGTAGGTTGCATTCTTGGTCACCCTCTTTGCATTTTTGCAGTCTTTGGCTTTAAAAAGTCTCTCTTTAATTCTTTCCAAAATAATAAACTAAGAGAATCTAACACAATTTCAAACATAATTGTCTTGTTCGTGATTTGAAAACTAGTTATTAGAAAAAAGTAAAAAAAAAATTAAACAATAATATCTTTAAAAAAAAAGCATCACGCTTAATAGTAGTATTCAGAAAGTGGTTCTAGTATAAACTTTCTGAAAACATGTTTAATAAAACTTTTTAAACTAATTACAACTAAAATATGTCATTCATATCTATAGACTTATTTTTGGATATTTTTTATTTTAATAACATAAAATGATGATGAGTTTGATAGCGCTTCATCTATAAGTATTTTAATGCATTAAAAATATTACATCAAATCATATGTGTAGTTAACAAATGTTATTGTTTGAAACATATTTTGATATGTGCAAACACTTCTATAAAAACCGCATGTTCTAATATTTTCTAAAATATTTATAAATGCATATGAATATGATTTTAAAGTATATATAAGTGATTTTAAAAAAATATATATAATATTATTATGAATTAAAATATTATTATTTTAATATATTATCTCCTCTCGGTACATTTGTACATTCGCGTATGTATAGATAAATATAATATTTCATGTTTATACACATATATTCAATTATATAGAGAGAATTTTTTTCTGTTACTTTTTTTTGTTAACTTTTTTCTCTCTGGGTCTTATGTCATTGGAATGTGTGCACAGTTTTTTAGAATAATATTTGGAGATCTGTTTTATCAAACAGTTGTAGATAGAAACTGGGGGAGTGGGGACCTTATTCCAGTGGATTTAATCAAATTTTCCAGTTTTTTTTAATTCCAAAGGATAAATATTTGAGTTAGATTACCAATACCATCTGATTTTTTCTTGACCAATTTTGAAGATCATCAACAGTCAAATTCTAATTAGTTAAATCACAACTACATTTGCCCATTGACTATAAGAAATTCAAACTTCATTACTTGTGTTTTCCAAATACTATTGGTTATTAAAATAACACCTGATTTTTTTATTATAATATAATATGTATGTTATAATAAACAATGCGTTACATATAGATCCTTAATAATTCAGTTTTATTTGTTGATTATCGTGGCTTCATGCTAGTTAGAAACACAAATTTTGTTTTAATTACTGTAACTAAATTCTAATATAAAGAATAATTTTATTTTATTTTATCAAAGTTATAAATTCTAACTAAAATATAAAAGAAAGTACGACTCAAACTGACAATTTCTTCGGCGTGGTTGTAAAAGTTTAACTGAGTTGAAAAACTAAGTTTTATCCTAAATCACATATAAAGAATTTTGAACATTCTTTATTTGGACCTCATAAATAGAGCAACAATTTTATTTAAGAAAATGTGGTTGAGATCTCAGACAGTGTTTTAAAAAATGCATTATAATTTCGAAGGATGAGAAGTTTGGTTAGATCTGATCGTTTAGTCAGATCTGGATGGATTAGAGCTGACCTAAATATTTTCGTTATAAAATAATACTTTTTTATTTAATTTTTATTTAATTTTTCTCTTAACAGATCTGATCTTCACATCTAGGTGAACGGAATAGATCTAACTTTTCATTTGTTATTAGAAGCTCAACGATAGAGAATTCATGTCCAATTAAAAAATGGAGAATAAGAAGAAGAAAATGGGTCTTGCCATTTTCCAAGAAGTTGATCGTGCAGGACAGTCTAGATAACATGGTTGGTTACAGAGAAAAGTGGGGAGCATGACTTTGGCACAAAATCTATGAAACTTTGGAATGTAATTTTCTCATGTTTTCGTTGGTGTGGTAGTTAAGATCATGCACTAAACGTTAATGTTTTTTTCCCTTTTTCTGTTTAGCCAATCAGTTCATATGGATGTTTCTTTTTTCAAAGAGTTCATATTTGGATGTTTTGAGTTTCATGCACTTTGCTTGCTTAGACTTTATTTTTCCTCTTGACAAATGTAATCATCGTTCATGTTTTGTTTCTCTCTATGAGCCATCTTATTTTATGGTTAAAAATATGTTTTTTAACCACAAACTGTCTCCGAGTTGTACTTTAAATTAAAACTAATAAAGTTGGTTGTCACTACCTTAATTACTATTTACAAGCTTCATTTTAAAGTATTCACTGATTATTTTTCTATTGTAAAACCCAAAGCTTGAAATTATGGTTCAATGTCTGTTTTTTATGAAAAGAAATTACAGTTTGAAGGTGAAAAGAAATTACTGTTTTTTATTAACATAAGAAAAATATGCAAATGAAGTTTATGTTTTAATTTTTAAAGTTTTACGTCAAGATTATTTCAATTTAAAGATCTCATTTTTCTAAACTTTTAATGGTAAACAAAGACTAATTTTGTAAATTTGTTAGTGAAATTTTACGAGAGATTACATTGATTGTTATCTATTGATGAAATTGATTGAAAATATTTTAATTTGATTGAAGATTACGATTAATGAGAATTGTAAATTGATTGAGAAGTTAACATCTGATTAGCTTTTTATATTTCTTTTAGTTATGCTTTTCATGTTTTATTAACTTAGTTGATCTACAGAATCTTGAAGGTCAATGCCTAGAATTTTTAACTTAAAGTTTTTAATTTGCATTCAGCATTATTGGTGGTGTCTGTTTATACTTGTAACTTGAATTTCTAAGATCTTTAGATTGGAATGATTGATAGTGTATTAAATTACTAGAAAACACAACTAAAATTCTTTGGTTAACAAACCACAACACACTTTTATAGATATTTGCTTTATGATTATCCAACTAATATGGAGTATGTCATTCATGTTTGAAATCTTCGGTATATTAATATAACGATATTAAAGTTACTTTTAAAAAAAATGTTACACCAACCGCACTTATGCTAATAGTGTATGATCCTTGTTATATTAAGATATACTCTAGATTCAAATTTGATTAAGTAGCAATCGCATAAAGATGTCTGGATCAACATCAAGAGCAATGAAGAAATTAAATACTATAAATCAAGTTGTTATTTCATATAGTGACACCAAAACCTCGATGCATCACAATTGTAGAGGTGAGACGTCCAATAGCAAATCAAGTGAGAAAGGAAAAGTTGAACCAAAATTGTCACTTGTGAGTAGAGAAGTTCCAGATAAAAAAGAGGTATGAATGATATTCTAATGTATTGATAATAAGTATTACTAGATTGTGTACGATTCCATGTTAGTTTATCATATAATATTGTGAATAATTGCATATTACATTATACTAATATAATGTATGTTATCACAAAGACTAATCCTATGGAACGACAAATGCATAATTCTCCATCCCACCAAAATTGTCTCGCATTCACGCCCTGAACTAATCACAATTTTACTTTCATGGTCTGTTATTCCCACTGAAAAGTATTTGCACGTCTTTCCGTTACTATGATGGATGACCCACTACTGGAACTATGCTACTATTGGATGGGACTACTCCACTAGTGGGGAGACTGATTGACTTACTGATCCAGAGAGCAAAGACTGACTGTGAGGCTTCTTTCATAAGGTGGGCAGGGCTATTCCGATTGTTTTTTGCCGCCGACTCCTTATCCTGGGAAAATTCACAGTAAAGGAATGCTTGTACCCGGACAAACTTGCAGAGCTTGCGCACTAGTTGTTTGGGTCATCTACTAGATGTCAAAGTAAAAGAATTTCCTTCTCAGTTACTTCTACATCTTCTAAGAAGAAAGTGTAACGTGGGAAGGCCAAATGAGTTATTCTTTTACATAAGTAGGAGGTTAATGAGATTCGGTCAGAAAGAATTTGCTTTAATTACAATCCATGAAGGAATGACCAATAGATGAATTGATGACAAAGTATTTTCCTCATTCAAAGAAATTAAACCTCAAACAACTTAGTATTGTGTTCACAGCGTTGCAAAACACACATGATAGGGAGAAAATAGAGTTGGCAAAAAATATATTTGTTGGAGAATATCCTTCTAGCAAAACAAGATGGCATATTGTTAGATTTGGATCACATGAACATGTTGGACAACGAGGAGGAATTTGAGACCTATCCATGGGGGAGACTATCTTACGATCTGACTGTTCAATTTATGAATAATTTTAAGAACTTTGAAGATATAACAGGAACAAGTATAGGAGGATTTCCCCTAGCACTCATGCATCATATGGGCTTATGAAGTTTTTCTTACTCTTTCCCCACCTTTCAACAACTTTACGTTCAAAGTTCAAACTGGAATACCGCGACTTTGTAATTGGCAATCAAGTTCACACCCAAAGTGGAAGATCTTGCAACTAACTGTGTTTGACAAAGAAGAGGTAATGATTGATTATGTTATTATATTTAATAATATTAAAATGTAGATTAATTGATGTTAATTTCTTTGCAATTTATGAATAATTTCATCCCTTTATGGAACAATTCAAGGACAATATGGCTAGTTCAATTAAAGGGAAATAAATTATGGAAGCCAATATGGGAGAAGATTCAGAACAGGATTCAGTTGATGAAGTCATAAAAACACCAATGGAAAAGAAGAAATCTCATGAGAGCACTGAAGATATGCAATATTTGATCTCAAGAGTAAACAACTTGGACAAAGAAGTCACCGAGATACGTAGTATGATTTTACAAATAACAATCAATAACATGTAAGTAATATAATTTTATTACTAATTATCAAAACTAACAAACATGCATGTACTAATCATATTTGTTGATTAGATGAAAAACTTAGAAAATAAGGTGACAGAGATGCACGAGCTGTTACGTGAAATAACAGCACATGTGTTCAACAAGAATGCTCAATCACATGTACGCGTCTTTAAAATATAAAATCTGCTTTCCTAACAATTATATGTAAAACTATTTACACGTTTTAAATTAACTTTGTTATATAAGGAAAACAATATCGAAGGACAATATGACCACAAGAATAATGCACAAGACAATAACATTGAAAAGGAGACACTACACAATGTTGAGATAGCGGCTACAGTAACAACCATACCAAATGGGGAAAGAACATTTCAACAATAAGTTATGTTTAAATAGTATTTTAATGTATATTAAAGCCATATAATTTGTAACTTATGTACATACATTAACTTTGACACATGTAATTACGGAAAAGTAATTCGAAATTTGATATTCAATATAGATCAAGATCGGCTATTATTTAGGAATGAAAACTCCATGACTGTTGGAGAAAAAACTTCCTAAGGTAGAGGATCTCAATCCACAATAATTTATTTGAATTCAGAATAATCGAACACATTTAAAACTAAAACTAACTATAAAAATAAAATGAAACCTGAAAAATAATGAAACAAATACGTTAACGACTAACGAATCCCAACGATCGAGATAATTGTAAGTTAATAACCCAAACCTAAAATAGTCATATCGTCTAAAATAGCTAAAAAAGTCAGGAACATCTATAAGAAAAACTGAAAAAACGCTAAACTCATTCCCAAGATAGATCATTTTCAGAATCAACAAATAACTTATTATTACCATCTACATTGTTGCAGTCAATAGAGTACTTCTATATTTATTCTTCAAAAACGTACCATCAATAACCACAACCGGCCTACAATGACGACACCATAAATAGATGACCCTAATGCCATAAAGAAATACTTCAGCCTATGTTCTTCATTTGTTTCTATATGAGTTACTAATCCTAGATTAACAAAATTAATCATAAAACTAGACAATGTAATACTGCTAAATAGTTATATGACAATAAAGATCACATCAAATATATTTTTAAAAAAATACCTGGAATTTTCTCCTTCAATTCATGACAAAATGATGGCAACAATGCATATGAATATCCAGGTGTGCCACAAAGCATGTCTAACGCTCTATGTTTAGCTTTTAAAGCTTTGTAATAGCTTGTTGTGACTTCATGTTTGACACGCATATGATCAATAATATCTCTTGGTGAAGTGTGGTTGGCAATGCTAGTCTGATACTTACTTTTAATAATATCACTAACAATAGATGAAGTCGCTTGACAATGATCGTTCTGAACAATATCAATAGGACATGAATGTTTATTGACATATTTCCTTACCATCCACAAATCACTTGCTCTATATCGTGAAGCTCGAACATACCACAAACAAATATCATCAATGCAACAAACAACTAGCTTCTTCCGATTACTCTTAATAGTCTTGAATTGAAAATTACCCCATCACACGCAATGCCTTTTTCAATTCATCATTGCTAGTAGAAAGTAATTTCTCACGTATATCAAAAGAAGCAGGAAAATTTTTAACATCCAATTTTTCCATATATGAGCAATCTATTGGGGATATATCTTCACCAACTTCAACAATTTTACAAGCTTCAATGTCAGGTGTACCTCTATTCGAACTACCTTGCGTACTCTCATCAGAAACAATTAATGGACAACTCAAACCTTTTCCATTTTGGATCAATGTAAAATACCATTGTAAATCTGAATCATCACTACTCTTTAGAAGATTATGAGTACAAGTAGATCCAAACTCAAACTTCACAAAAAGCGAAAAAAATTGAAGTTTTCAAGTCTAAAAGCATTATCAACGTACTGATTAACGTTGCATGAGTACTATCATGGTCGATCACCATCGGTTTCTTTCTGTAGTCTATTATGTTAGATCATTTCAGACACATCATACATATAGGAACATCAGACATCTAAAAAGGTAAAGTGAGATAGAAGATTTCTACCTATAGTCTATTATGTCGTGGTCAGTTTTCCCTTCTTTCTAATCACCAACTTTGTGATCACTCAAGCAAAATCTCCTCTCACAGTTCAAATCCCTTCCTCTGCAAAACAATATGTAAAGTGAATTATGCCACACAAATTCAATTTTAAGCTTCCTATATTCTTCATGCAAGGGAGTTACTATAGGATCTGGTCTTTGTGGATCATATTTGTTGCATAGTTATTGTTCTTATAAGTTGTAACTACTTATACAAGAATGGCATACATATGTGTGGCCAAACACACATAATTGAATGACTTGGTTATTTTTTATATTTTCCTATAAATTTTCTGAATAGATTACTCTCTTGATTCAGTTATAATTATCCCTGCGTTAAGATTTAAAAAAAAACAGAGTAAGCTTGATTGAGTCTAAATGGCAAGTACTGATTGAATGAAAAGAGATTAAAACCTGTAATTTACTCCTTTTTTACGTCAATGACTTCTCTGTTGTTAATCATGAAGTGAATCAACCTCTCTTTTTACTGCATGTAATGGATCCAACTGATTATGGAGATGTAATGGTAATTCGGTTATCATGGAGAGAAGAAACCCATGAATGAGAAGGGATTCAACACTTCTAAAATATGGAAACTCAAAATAGTTAGCGGAAAATACTCACTCGATCACAAAAGATAGTATCTATAATAGAAATTAAAAAATAGATAAAAATAAAAAACAAAAGAAACTCACCCTCAATATCTATTTATCCAAAATACAGGGATGATGGAATACCATGTCCATCAAGTTGCCGAGATTACATTACAGGTATAGGGAAATTAGCAGTTTTGTTTTAAATTTTTTTTCCCACTTTTTAATCACTGTAAGAGAAAAACGCTAAAATATCAAAAATTCAAAATTTGGGGGACCCACCATAAGAGAACTTCACTACCCCTATTTTCTGGGTTCTCACGTGAAATTATGTTACATTAAAAAGTGGGTAAAAAATCTACTGATTAGTCATAAATTAAGTAGAAAAGGTAAAAAATCGTAATGTAGAGTATTAAAGGTATAACAATATTATTTTAATACTATCTGACGTTTGATAAAAATATGAAACTCATATTAGTTAATACGGTGTGACTCTTTAGTCTCACCCACATAGGATAATTTAGTCTCCTCCTTTTAGGAGGACTACACGGGATTAAATATTGAAAGAGCTCTAGTTTCATCGCGTTGCAACATCAATTGAAAGAGATTGCAAAGAGGAAATACTAATAACAGCCTAAAGTATCAACAAAGATCGTCCTAGTAAAAATAAATCCCATTAACAGGAAAATAAGCAAATTCGCATGGAACAAAATCCATTACCCTGCAAGCAATCACAGTTCTCAGCCTCCTTCCTAACAACATCGAGCACATAATCAATAAGCTCAGCTCCCTCCGTGTAATGTCCTTTCGCCCAGTCGTTACCCACCCCAAACTGCCCAAACACGAAGTTATCCGGCTTGAATATCTGGCCAAACAGCCCGGATCTGACGGAGTCCATTGTACCAGGCTCTAGATCCATAAGCACAACACGTGGAACATATCTCCTGCCACTGGCCTCATTGTAATAGACATTGATCCGCTCGAGCTGGAGCTTAGAATCGCCAATGTACTTCAAATCCATGCTCATCGCGAATCACCTCCCAAAATTTTATGCTTATTTGATTGCCACATTGGCCACCCTGAATATGGAGGAATTCTCTCATTTTCTCAGAAAATTGACAAAATTTGAAGGTAATCAAGAAGGAAGAGATTGAAGAGAGAGAGAGAGAGATGGTGTTTGTTTGTAGAAAGACTGGAAACGCAGAGGTTGAAGACTTCTGTTTTTTTAGTATATTAATTATTGTTATAATTGAATGGATTAGTTTAAATTTATGATTATATTGTATGAATTAGATAATTTATTTTATAGTTGAAAATGTAAAATAACATGTTAATGAGTTTTAAATAGGTTTTTGCGGATCAAAACATGACAAACAGTTTTACAATCTAGTACTATGATGTGTCAAACATTGTATAAGTGTTATAATTTTGTAACTAATACAAATCAAGCACTAGACAATATTATTTAATCCAGTACATTACAGTCCAACGGATTTAGTACAATACTATCTTAAACGAGTCCTAAAAGGGCAATTGAGCGACTGAAATTCTAAACCATGTTGTGTACTTTTAACAATACATTAAAGTGGAAACATGGTCTCTTGTTTTCTCCGAGAGAGCTCTCCCCTCTTTGTAGGGTTTTTCCACTTCAAGTGAGTGGTGCGAGTTTTTCTATTTTTACGGTGAGAGTTGGATATGGAGGATATTACAGTGAAATAGGGACAACTTTCATTAACTGAGGAAGAGGAGAATACTCTGGAGATTCAAAGCGATGAGGTATCCAAGGAGGTTGACCCATCTCGATGTTTATTGGGTAAGGTTCTCTCTCAAAGGTCAATTAATAGCAATGTGTTTAAGAGTACTATGCTACAGATTTGGAAGCTGAGAAGGAATTCCTCCATTGACGCAGTAGGGGAGGCTTTGTTTTTTATTGAGTTCATGAATTCCATAAACAAGAAGAAAGTTCTTTTAAATGAGCCTTGGCATTTTGACAAAGCTCTTGTTATTCTTGGGGAGATTCAAGGCTACGGACAACTGCTTAATACCCATTTGAATAGCTTTAAAATATGGGTTAGAGTGTATAATCTCACAGTGCTTTGTATGCCGGCTGAAATGGTTGAGACCACTGGGAGAGTATATTACTATAGATGAACATATAGAGGGAGGCTTCATAGGGAAATGCTTTTGTATCCGAGTACATCTCGATATCTCAAAATCTATTAGGAGAGGGATAAAGATTTGGGTGGACAAGGGGGATGAGGTCATATGGGTCTCCTTCCAATATGAAAGGCTTCCTGATTTTTTCTATGGGTGTGGAAAGATTGATCATGTAGTGAAAGAATACTAGTGGTGCATTGAGAAAGGAGAAATCTTGGGAAGGCTCAACAGCAAGTTTAGGGACAGGCTTCGGGTTTGGTCTTAGAGAAAGGATGTCAAGGGATCCAAGCAGGAAGAGGAGGATAGCTCCTCTAAAAATGAGGTCTTTTTAAACCCTTCAGGCCGTAAAGAGGATAACAGTAGGAGGATGGAGTTTTCTTAATCGTTGTCAATGGTGCTGGAAAACAATATACAGAAACATGACGAAAGGAACATGGAGGAAGATGAGAGTAACAATAAAAGCAAGATAGGGAAAGCAGAAGGAGATAGTACGGATCGCAGATGAGGGCCAGTGGTGGCGATTGGTGACAGAGGGAATGGAAATGCTCCCCAATACAAGGTGGACACGTCATCAATAAATGATGATATGTTGTTAGAAATGAGAGAATATATTTGCACGCTAGAAGGAAAAGGGGAGAGTATTCCCTAAGCAGGTGAGGCCCTGGAAACCCATATTTTTTATGGGTTGACAGGGTGGGCCTTTTTAAAAGCTTGTTTTAATTCTCTCCAACCCAACATGGAAGAGGATAATTTGGGCCAGACAGATGCTCATTATTTAGCCTGGAAAGCAATCTCTCTTTTGTCAAGGTGAGGAAGACCTAAGGGAAAAGGAAAATGTGGAAAAAAAAAATGGAGGTACAGAACAAAGAGCATAGTCTTTGATATCTTAAGGGGAGAAGGAAACTCTTAGAAAAATGGGTGCGAACGAAGATGAAGTTACGAGCAAGGGAAAGAAATTGTGCGTATCAACACAGTCGTCTCAGGTTGAATTTTCAGCGGCGGGTCTCTATGATAGAGCCCGTTGCCAGCAATGAGAGTATTATGTTGGAACGTTCGGGGGCTTGGGAACCAATGGGTGTTCAATTTTTTGGCGAGGATGTTGGCCAGCAAAGATCCTGAGATAGTTTTTCTTCAGGAGACTTGCTGCTATAAGGAGAAGGTAACAATTTACTCTTTCATTTGGGTTTCGATTCAGGCATTGTGGTTCCGAGTAGGGGACGTAGTGGTGGTTTGACTTTGATGTGGAAAAATTCTATTAACTTGGTGGTTAATTCTTATTCTGAGGGCCATATTCTCAAATAAGAATGGAGAATGATATTACTTGGAGACTCACAGGTAACTATGGAAACTCGAAGAAAGATGAGAGAATACATTTGTGGAACTTAACTAGAAGACTTAGAAGCATTTCAAATCTTCCTTGGTTGTTATGTGGGGATTTCAATGAGATTTTGGATCATTCAGAGAAGTTGGGAGGTGGTTTGAGAGAGGAGTACCTCATGAAAAATTTTAGGAGGACTTTAAATGTTTGCAATCTTAGAGTTTTGGATTTTAAGGGTTTGAAATTTACTTGGAACAAAAAACGAAAGGGGCAAGCTAATATTAGGGAGAGGTTAGATAGGGGATTGTGTCGTCAATGGTGGAGATCCTTGTTCCCTATGGCAATGGTTGTTCATGATAAGTTCTACTCCTCGGATCATAGAGTTTTTCTTTTCTACCTCTCTAGTGACAGTCAAGAGAGGTATAAATTGGTAACTTCGCAGAGATTCCACTTTAAAGCTTTTTGAGCCAATGATGAAGACTGTGCGAGCATTGTTGAGAGGGTTTGGAACTCAAGGGTAGCTGGAAACAACATGTCTAGTATTAATAGGAAGCTGAATCTTGTACAGCCAAGGTGAAGGCATGGGGTTTGAGCAAGTTTGGGTCTCTAACTTAGAAGATTAGTCAAACTTCCAAGGTGCTAGACTGTTTGTATGACGAAGACCCACAGGAGGTAGACTGGGATAGGATGGATAGGCTGGAAAAGGAATTAAAGAAGTTGCAAACTCAGGAGGAGACCTTTTGGCATCAAGGGTCCAGAGTGAATTGGTTGAAAGTGGAGACAAGAACACTAAGTATTTCCATTCGAGGACCTCAGAGAGGAAAAGAAGAAACACTATTATGGGCATTTTCAACAGGCAAGGGATTTGGACTGAGAATCAGGAGGAGATGGGTTATATTACCGCAGACTACTTTGGCTTTTTATTTTAGTCTGTGAGTCCTTCTAAGGGGGAATTGGAACCGGTCCCTAATGTTGTAGATAGGAGGCATTTGAATGCCCAACTCATTGATTTGGCTAAAGCTTTCACCACGAAAGTACTTTTCAGGGCAATCCAGAGCATGCACCCCACCAAAAGTCTGAGGCCAGATGGGTTTCCAGCTCTCTTTTACTAGATATTTTGGGGGATTGTTGGGTATGAGGTGACATGAACCTACTTGAAGTACTTGAATGAGGTGTAGACCTTCGAGATATTAATTTGACTATTATTGTTCTTATTCCTAAGGTCAATAGTGTGAAACATGTGAAGGATTTCAGACCTATTAGCCTTTACAACGTGCTTTATAAAATCGTTGCAAAAATAATAGTGAATCGATTAAAGCCTATCCTTTCTTATCTCATATCAGAAAACCAAAGTGCGTTTGTGGGAGGCCACCAAATCACTGACAACATTTTGACAGCTTTTGAAATGATTCACTCGATGACGAATAGGAAAGCGAGAAGATCTGGGATGGTCGCCACAAAGTTAGATGTTAGTAAGGCTTATGATAGGGTGGAGTAGTCTTATTTGTTTGAAGTAGTTAAGAAAATGGGTTTTTCTGATAGTTGGGTTTCTCTTATTAGGTGGTGTATTTCCTCGGTTAGCTTTTCTTTCCTCATCAATAGAGCGATTTATGGTTGCATTTCTCCTTCCAAAGGGATTAGACAAGAGGATCCACTTTCCCCTTACTTAATTCTCATGTGTACGGAAGGGTTGTCTAACTTGTTCAGGAAAGCGATGGAGTCACGTTTGATTCAATGCTTCCCAATCTACAAAGGGGTCCGATTATCTCTCATTTGTTCTTTGCCAATGACAGTCTGATGTTTTGCAAAGCTAAGGAGCCTCTTGCTTGGGTGTAGCAGAAATCCTTAGAGTCTATGCGAGGGCCTCTAGTGAGATGGTGAATCCGGATAAGTCGATTATTTCGTTCAGCCCAAACATTACAGAGCTTGATATAAAGAGTTTAGCTTCGGTTCTCAATACTAACAGAGGCCCCTGTCTTGATTCATACTTAGGGCTCCCGGTATTTCTGGAATTAAGGAAGAGGAAAGCTTTTGGCTACTTCATGGACAAAATAAAGAAGATGCTAATGGGATGGGGAGAAAGACAATTCTCAGTGGGAGAAAAGAGGCGCTTATTAAAGCAGTGATACAAGCCTTTCCAACCTATATGATGGGTAGCTTTAGACTCCCAAAAGCCTTATGCAAGGAAATTGAAACTATTACAGCTAACTTTTGGTGGGGCTTCTCAAATTTAGGTCCCAAGATGCACTGGATATCTTAAGATAAGCTTTGTAAAGCTAAAGTGGATGGAGGGTTAGGATTTAGAGCTTTGGAGCCTTTTAACAAAGCTCTTCTAGCTAAACAGGTGTGGCGTATTTTCAAAAACTCATATTCTCTAGTGGTTAGGGTCATTAAGGCCAAGTAATTCAAGAGGTCATCTTTTTCTGGAAGTGGATGTTAGTCCCCCGTCATCCTTTGTTTGGAAGAGCATTGTTTTGAGTAAATAACTGCTCAGTCCAGGTCTTAGATGATAAGTGGGAAACGGTGCCTCCATTAGAGTGTATGATGATGGATGGATTCCTAGACCTATCTCTTTTCATGTAATTCCCTACTCTCCTATTTTCTTAACAGATCTCAAGGTCGCAAAATTAATATGGGAAGGAGGTGGAAGGAAGACTTATTAAAATGTCTCTTTCCCCCAGAGGATTGTGAAGAAATTCTAGCTATCCCCCTCCCCCGTTCGGATTCCTCAGATTTTATGGTGTGGCATTTCGATAAATTTGGAGTGTATTCTATTAAGAGTGGCTATAAAGTGGCTATGAAGTGGCCCTTTTTTCCTCCTACCTTGAGGGCCCTTTGGGCGCAACTTTAGAGAAGTGGTGAAAATTTCTTTGGAGCTTAAGGCTTCCACAAAAATTAAACTGTTTGTTTGGAGGACAACTTTGAAATTCTCTCCCTTGTATGAGGAATTTGGTTGCTAGGTCCTGGAACTATTATCAACGTAAAAAGAGTAAAGACAAATGAGTCTTCCAGACAAACTCTTCTGAAATAGTTTAGAACGTTATTCTCAGTCTTAGTGACTAGGCAATCGAATCTGATTACGGCTGTTAGGTTGAACCAATAGATGCCAGTCTTGGAACATGAGAGTGGAGACACAAATAGTTAACCTAGACGTGTTATGGAACATGTTGAATAGACCAGTAACAAATTAGTTTAGAGCAAAAATTGTTCACCTAGCTCTAAATCTAATTGTTACACCTTACAAGTACTTTCGTAATTACTTTAATTCTGAGGTGAATACGTAGTTTGACTTAGTTACTTGTGATCTTTGATATGTCAAATGGGTGAATTCGAATTGGCAGACAATACTCGGCTGTTGGGATTGTAATTTAACTATGTTGGAGTTACGTGATTCATAGATATAAAAAATCATGGTTGCATTGTGAAAACAATAATATCACCTTATGTTTTATCGATGTGGGTGTAAATAAACAAATCGAGCTTGGTATTTAATGAATTGAGTCATTGATTAAGACTTGTGAATTGTACGAGATAATTCACTATTATGTCTTTCTTATTCACAGTTAATAAATGAGTTAAGGAAATAATAACAAGAGGGGTAAAATGATATTTTTACATCCTCATTCTTGTTACTGAAAATGTAGTGCGCATGAATCGAGAGTTGATTCGGCATCGAACCTATAGGTTGAGAATTCATAAAGATACATTCGCTGGGTATTTGAATCATATAGTTTTGTTCATGAGAGTCCATTCGGTCTTAGGAATTTCTCATGAAAACATGAATAGAAAAAACGATATCAGTTAGACCAAAATATATTTCAGTGTGAAGGTGTATTTCCTACACTTATATATGATGAATATTTTCACTTAATTAATTAAGTGTGATTAATTGTATTGAAATTAATTAATTTATTATTTTACAAAATTCGGCCATGGTAGTTATTTTGGGGTGATTTGAAATATAGGGGTATACTTATAAATTTCTAAAATCAGTAACTATATATATGATAGCAATTTGACTGCCACAACAGAATTATATTGAATACAACACAACTCTAGAACACAGTAATTGATATTGATCAACACAATACGTAATTACACAGAGAGAGAAAGAGTTTTCTCCCCCTCCATCACATGTTGCTGCCGAATTTCAAATTGAAGGAAGAAAATTTTGATTTTTCTTATTCAATCGTTTTGAGAGCTCATACTCAGTTTCTAAACAAATTCTCACGAGATATATTTTTTAAATTAACGAAAGGTTATTGGTGTGAAGAAAATTTTGAGAAGTTGGTTCTTGAAGATCAAGCTTGATGATTTAGATCTTGAAAAGTTTGAAGAACACGAAGAACGAATACAAGAATTTCACCAATTCAGAAAATCTCGGATACACGTAAAAATGAAAATCGTTTCAACCTTTTTCTATTCGTTTCAAAACCTGATATGCATGATCGTTTGTTGTTTTGGTTTTTGATTATTCAATTCGATTAAATAAGTTTTAGAAAAAAATAATTGATATTCCGTGCATGAACCATTCGTGATTCAATCTTGTTTTTCTATATTTTTAAAACCACTGATCTAACACCTTGTGCATGCTCTTTTCTGGTGTAGAGCTGTTAAAGGGGTTTGGAGGGAGTCCTTATGATCGATTCTGGATTTTCCATAGTCCAAATCGATTTTTGATTATTTGCTAACAACTTGGGAGTGCTTTTATTCAGATTTATGTTGGTTTGTGGTTTTGTGTTGGGCTATCTGGACAAACAGGAACGGGTGGCCAATGGTAGAGCTATTCGGGATGGGGTTGGTACTGTGAGTTGGGCTGCTGCGTTTTTCGAGGAATGGAGGAGCTGTTCTTCAGTGGGCAATGGCTTATCGGTGAAGCCTCTGCAATCTGGCTCTATTAGGTGGATTCCCCCTCCCCTGGACTGCTTCAAACTTAATGTAGACGATGCATATGGCTCGGGTAGTAGTACGGGTTTGGGCATCGTGATTCAGAACTCTTCAAGTTAGCTGCGTCTACGGCATTCTCATTCACGTAGATGAAACTGACTCTCTAGCTACGATCAAGGCTTGCTCGGGCTCTTCCTCAGCTTCGGTTGATTGCAATTTAATTATTCAAGATTGTTGTTCATTTCTTAATAGTTTTGGCTGTCCTATTCTTCATGTGAGGAGGAATTGTAATGAAGTCACCCACATATTAGCTAAATTAGCTCTTCTAGATGCTAACTTCTCAGTTTGGCTAGAGGACTATCCCTTGTTTAGGGATGTTTTGTTTGAGAATGCTCATTTTGTTTAATGCAAGATTTAGTTTCAATTTAGACAAAATAAATATTTTTAAATCACATCAAATATAAGAAGGGTTATTTACCTACTTGTAATTTTTTTTAATTATTAACTAACCAATATGTAAGTGGTATATTTGTTAGTATTTCTTTAAACAAAGTGTGTACATTTAAAATATTGGAACGGATAAAATATAAATATTTACAATATAAACATTTTCTTGTTTACCATATTGTCTAAACTCTAGAACTTGTTTGTTATTAATTCTCACGATTATGTCTTGTTGTGCATGAATGAATTTGATTTCATGATATTGTTCGTAAACTTTTCAATAATATGTACAATATTCAATGTTTTATCCTTTTAAGATTATTGTTTACCCTAAATATTTATTTGTTTCTACATTACCAAGTATAATTTTGTTTATATCCAAGGAATGAATAACAACTTATGATTAAAAATTTTATAATGATATTTAGTATGTTAGAAAATATGACTCAAATTCTTTAGAGATTTGTTTTTTTTATTTATAGAGATATTTAAGGAAAGATCTGTAGGTGATATTGAGTATTGAATGAGTTTTCCAATTTTAGTACGTAAGAAATTAGAATTTTGAGAGATTATAGATAAGAGGATCAGTTTAAGGTTTGGTGACTCTACTTCATAAACGGTGAAAGGTGATTCTGCTCTAAAAGGAGCACCGCGTGATGAGGAGGATGCTATGCCCTGAGAGATATAGGATAGCCCTAAGATATGAGAGAGGGTTTTATCCCAAGAAGGGATACCCATGATATTAAAAGGCTAGTCAGAGGATTTTACCCATGCTGAAGACAGCTTCCAAACTAGTGGGTTGCATATAATCCGATCAAAAAGTGATGATTTTTGTCTGAACTAGTTATGATCTCCTTTGTGTGAATGTGTGTTGAGTTTAGATATGAGTATAATGAGATTTGAGTTGATGTTGAGCTGATGTTGAGTTTGTAATAATAATGATATAATGAGAAAAGTCACAGACGTAGACAAGTTTGCCGAAACACGTTAAAAGAAAAAAAATCTACTTTAAAACTTCCAAATTGATGTCTCCCTGATTATAAATAGCAAACATAGCTAAAACACAGACTACTATTTTATATATAATTTCTAGAATAAATATTAAAATCACAACATGAATCTTCTTTCTAAACATAATTCCGTTCTTCATTTTTGAATTCCTCCGTCAATTGATAAACCACTAATAAAACAAAGCTTCAGTCACTTCTAATTGTCGCAACGTGCGTGCGACGCGGAATGACGATTAACAAAATTTATTTTTTTAAGGAAAAAGAAATTTGGAGTCGCCACCAACCATTTTAGGGTGTGATTGGTCACCCAATTTTAAGATGAAAATTTTTTTGGTCTACGAAAACTCAAAGTTGGTTCGGGAGTCGTTTGTGTGAGGGGAAGGTATTAGCACCCCACAACACCCATTGTAAAATGGTTACCAAATTTGATCAAATACTATCCATTTTCTTATTTTAATGCAAAGGTTAAAGAGATTTATTTTTGAATGTCCCATTTGAGAAATTTTGTATCATAGAAATGAACAAAATAAGTTACTTTTAATGGGTGGCTCAAAGACCATTCAAAAAAAATTACTTTTTTTTTTCGTATTCTCATATACATTTTAAATCAAAGCATTATTAGAGCTATTCTCGGTATCCCAAGAATAGCTCCTCACCTCAGTAGTTCGAGAAGTTTGGTATCCCAAAAATCTCAAAGTCCATCGTCGGCCTCTTTTAGTGAAAATTAAATAATAGAAGTAACAAAATCTAAACATAATTATTAAAATTATAATCCGCCCATACATGAACATTAATTATAATAATAAGGGAATAATGCAAGAATCGTATTATAAGCATGACGATGCAAAAATGCTAAATAAATAAACATGTAAAGGAAATTAATGTTAATAATTACAACAAAATGGAAGTAAAAGAATGGAGATAAGTCATAGGATGTAGAATTATAGAAAACATAAAATGTTGAGATTAAAAATGCAAGAATAAAGTAAAAAAAAACTAAATTATGTAAAAAAAACAAAACAAAACAAAAAACAAAACAAAACAAAACAAAAAAAAACTCAAAACATGGTGCAACAGAGGAACTTTCCTCTGTTGCAGCAAGAGCTGCGTGCAGCTCTTGCTATATATATAATTTTTTTTATTTTTTTTATTTTATAATATTATAAATTATAATATA
>QANY01011412.1:0-180609 GCA_003255025.1 Datisca glomerata | reverse complement strand
CTTTAGTCGGGTGACATGGATTTATCTCATTAAAAATATCCGTTGTATCAAATGTTTTTAAAAAAATTCACTCAATTACTCAAACTCAGTTTCATGCTAAATTACAAGTTTTTCGATCGAATAACGATGGAGAATTTTTAAATCAAAATTTTGGAACTTACTTTCATACAAATGGAATTGTTCATGAAAAATATTGTCCAAATTATCCTTAACAAAATAGAGTAGCTGAGAGAAAAAATAGACACATACTGGAAGTAGTTAGAGCAATAATGTTTTCAAAGAATGTTCCTAAGACATATTGGGGAGAAGCTAGTCTCACTGCGGTTCATCTTATAGATTGCCTAAAAAAATTCTATCTTTTTCCACACCAATTGATACTTTAAGAAATATATTTTTCAATCTCAAATTTCCTAGGGTCTCTTTTACTTTAAGTGTTTAGTTATGTGGTGTTTGTGTACATTCATAATAAGGACTAGTTTAAATTTGACCATAAGACACTCAAATGCATTTTCTTGGAAAACAGCAACACACAAAAATGATATAAATTTTATCACCCTCCATCCCACAAGACATTCATCATCATGAGTGTAAGTTTTTTAAGACCAATCCTATTTTTCTCCTTCTGATCTTCATAGGAGGAATAAAGAAAAGGAATATCAGTCTTAGATTACTCCATTTATATATGATATTTCAAATTTCATTCGAACAGAGGAAAATCACGGTGAAAGATTAGAAAAATGGTATTACCAAACAAAAAGTTCTCAAACACCTTTGCCCCGCTCACTAGAAAAGAGTGATGAGTTGATAACATACTCCAGAAGAAAAAAAGATAGTCTTGAAGATCTAATTTCACTCAATCAAGACCAATCATTACTCATGGATTCATATACTATGGAATTACATACTATTTCTTTAAGTTCTGATCTAGATATTCCCATTGCTATTAGAAAAGGTACTAGGACATGCACTCAATGCACAATCTCAATTTTCTTTTCACTCCATAAATTAAATGTAAGTTATAGATATTTTGTCTCACAATTATCTAATGAAAATATCCCTTGGATGTACATGAGGCTCTTAGTGATCCTAAGAGGAAGAATGTTATCCTTGAAAAGATGAAAGCTTTACATAAGAATGATACTTGGGATGTTGTCAACTTGCCTAAAGATAAGAAAACTATGGGTCGTAAATATGTATTTACTATTAAATACAAAGCTTATGGATCAATCGAGCATATAAAGCTGACTGGTGGCTAAGGGATATACCCAGACCTATGGGCTACACTATCAAGAGACTTTCGCACCAGTAGCTAAGATGAATACGATCAGAATCGTATTGACTTTGACATTGAATCTCAACTGGCCTTCACAACAATTTGATGTAAAGAATGCTCTTTTACATAGAAATTTGGAAGAAGATGTGTACATGGATATGCCTTTGCGTTTTGAAAACACTTCAAATCAAGGAAGAGTTTTTAAAATGAAAAAGGCTTTATACAGTTTGAAACCATCTCTGAGAGCATGGTTAGAGCGATTTACTAAATCTCTCCTAAAATTTGGCTACTCTCAAAATCAATGAGATCATACCTTGTTTATCAAACATTCATCAAACGGAATGTTAACCTCTCATGTTGTCTATGTTGATGACATTTCTTTTACAAGAAACAATTTGGTAGAAATGGTGAAACTTAAAAACTTGTTGGCGAAGAAATTAAGGACTTGAGATTTTTAAGATACTTTCTTAGTATTAAAGTTGTTAGATCCAAGAAATGGATCTTTGCATCTTAAAGAAAGTATCTAATCAATTTGTTGAAAGAAACAGGAATGCTAGGACGCAAGCCTATGAATACTTCAATTGAACCAATCCACCAATTAGGTTCAGAAGGCTTTCCCGCTGACAAAGGAAAATATTAGAGTTAGTAAAACCCATTTATTTATCTCACACGAGATGAGATATTACTTATATAGTGGGAATAATGAGTTAGTACTTACATGCACCTCGTGAGTGCGACATGGACTGGGCAGAAGATTAATGACAGGGTACTGCACATTCGTGGGAGGAAATTTAGTCACCTGGAGAAGCAATAAAACAATGAGTTGTTGCTAGATCTAGTGTAAAAGATGAGTTTAGAGCGATGGCTCTTGGTATCCTGTGAACTATTATGGATCAAAACATACTGAAGAATTTGAGAATGGAACCTGAAAATCCCATAACACACAATTCAGTTCAGAATGAATTGTCACAACAAAGAATTTGAGAATTGTCACAACAAAGCAGAAATCAGCATAACACACAATTCAATTCAGAATGATAAAACTAAACATGTTGAAGTAGACATACACTTTATCAAAGAAAAGATTGACAGTGGAGAGATATACACTCTGGTTGTCTTAACCAGACATCAACTTGTTGATACTTTCATAAAAGGAGTGCCAAGTTCAATTTTATAAGAATTGTAAGCAAGCTGGAATAAAAATATCTTCGAACTAGCTTGAGGAGGGGTGTTGGAGATCAATACCTGATGTGAATCAAGTGGACTAATAATAGAAGATTTCATATTTTTTAGTGAGCCAATAATAAGGAGCTAATTTAGGAGATTTGTTAGGATTATTTCATTTTTTATGTTTGTTTTCTCCTTTATATTTGTTTCCTTTGTTGGTTGTTTTGGCCTTCTATTTACCCTCTCAATTGTAAAATGTATATATGAATATAGAATGAAAATACTTGTCTTTTTCAATTGTATAAACAATGTGATTGTAAAATGTCAAAGTGCATAGACTTTTTAGTCATTTAATCTACGACAAAATGTCTTTAGGTCTTTGAATTTACTCTGATTCCTAAATGTAGTCCATGTTACCATGATTTTGTTAATCAATTACTTGGACAGTTTAAGTTATTATAATGGCGTGCTTTTGTTAGACTTAGATTTGTTCATTCTTATATCATGTGATAACTTGCAAAGGAAGCACATCTAGATGCTAATTAAAAATGTCGTCTTATCTACGATACCAATGATTTCAAAATTTTTGAGAACTATAAAAATATTTAGGTGGTATCTGATTTAAGTAAATGCAATGAAAGAAAATGAAAAGGAAAATGAATTATAGAAAGGAGAGGAGATTATCTATAAAGTGTTGGAAAACGGGGAGCACGCGTGACGTAGTCGTGGTGGCTTTTAAAAATTTATTAAAAATGAATCATATGTTTTTTGATAAAATGAAAACAAGCGCGACACATCAGTTTCCAAAATATTTTTTTAATTGAAAATTATTTTCAATTAGGATTCATTATATATTTATATATTAAATCTAAGACATACATGGATAGGAATCATATACCTCTTATAGTCTATATCAAGCGTCCTGGCAAACCAACGATCCTGCATTCCCACGAATAACAGACTTCAAGATCCATATCAAGATCTTCCAAGTCAATCCTCAAACGCAATAGAACGTGTGTGGACACACAGAATAATTCAAAGCCATTTTTTCTGTCTCTAGATGTACTCAACACATGAGATCTAGAGATTGACTGAGAATGATTAATTTTTGTGAGACAAACATCTGAGAGAATAAGATGATCATTCTTTCAGAGCTTTTTGAATAATTTTTTAATCACAGAAAAATTTCACCATGATAGCAATTGTGTTCTCCACTCTATGTCTACATTGAGGCCAATAGAATAATATCTATACATTTTCTACATAATGGCATATCGGATTTTTAAGGATGAACTGAAAATAATATTTAATTTCAAAGTTATCATTGCAGTGGGACTCACTGTAATTTGTGCACAACTGCAGTGCCACACGGCACTGCAGTTGCCGTGAGCTATCATAGTGTATCACGACACTACTTTAGTGCAATGTGGCACTATGGTATTACACCCCACTGCTACAGCGCCACGTGTCACTACTGTGAATTAAATATTTATTTTAATCAGATAAATATCTAGATATCAGTTCATTCAAAATTAACATATCTGATTATCCCTGCCAACTAACTTATCAGTTAGTTCACAAATAACAGATTTAGTTAATTCAAATAATTATATAATAATAATAATTATTATTATTTAATTTCATAAATTATATATTTTCTCACTTATTTATAATTAGAAAATTAATCGATGTAATTATATATATATATAAGTAATTTTTAAAATTTATATATAAATAATTCAATTAATTAATTCTTAATTAATTAATCACACATAATTATCTTATAATTACGTACTTGCCCGAGAATAAAAATTCTTTTTGTAAGTCAGTCCTTTTTATGTCTTGAAATATTCACACCCTAGACTGCGTAGTACAAAAGTGACTTGGGGACCATTGACCTAATATTACGTGTTTTAAATATGATCAGAAAGGTCACCTTTCAAATACTTGTCAAGTCAAGAATAAAATTAATCAATTAAAAATTTCTGAAGAAGATAAACATGAATTGTTTAGAATATTAGAAACAATAGATTATTATGACAGTAATAGTAAAGATTTAGGAGAATATGAAACCTCTGAATTCTCTGAAACTGAATCCTCAAGTTCTGACAGTGATTCTTCTAACATCACTATAGGGTGTAGGGATAGTTGTTGTAAAAAAATCAATGTCTTACATAAAAATGAAGAACAAGATATTAGATTTAATTTACAAAATTGAAAATCCAGAATTGAAACAATAATACTTTGAAAGACTTAAAAAGACAATTCTAAAGTAAGAAAATGCTAAGTCTAATAATAATAATACTACAAGTTTTTCTCAAACCTTTGAAAAATTCAATAAGATAAAGGGGAAAGAAAAGGAAGTTACCTTACAGAAACTTCAAAAAGAAATTAAAGATATTAAAATTGAAATAAAGGATTTGAAGAATTCAAACAATGAAATAAAAGAAGAATTAAATCTTTTAAAAATAGAAAATCTAATTAATAAACAAGAATTGAGTGAACCTAGTAAACTACTAAGTTCTGATAATGAGGGTGAAGAACCTATAAACTGTCAAGACAATGATGAACATTTCATCCAAATCCCCAACCGCATAAAAATAAAAAAATGGCACATAATGGTTAGAATAATCATTCAAGATTTTGATTTTAAAACAATGGCTCTTGTAGATTCAGGAGCAGATTTAAATTGTATGCAGGAAGGACTAGTTCCTCCGAAGTACTTCAAGAAGACGAAAGAGTCTCTGTCTTCTGCCAATGGTACCCGAATGCATATTAATTATGAAATCCCCAAAGTTAATATTTCTAAGATAATGTATGTTTTAAAACATCATTTGTCTTGGTAAAAAATATGACTGATCAAATAATTTTAGGTTTACCATTCATCTCTTTGTTGTATCATTTCACAACAAAGTATGATGGGATGATTATCCCATAGATGAACCTGTTAAATTCAAATTCCTTTCTTTTCCTCAAAATGAGAATTTAAAAAATTTAAAACAAAATTCTGTTTTCAAATCCATAAATATAATCTCCTACAAAAAGAAACCATTGGGGCTTTTACAAGAAAAATTAAAATTGAGAAAAATTAAAATATTTAAACAAAAAATTCATCGTCTAAAGATTAATTATAAGCCTCCAAAGAATATTATAGGATGGATAAAATATTCAAAACCAAACAAAAGAGACTAAATCAACATACTTAGAAATATTGTTATATCCTCTAAATTTAACATAGAAACTAGATGTTGGCAAAACCAGACAAATAAGATTGAGAAATACAAGATTATATTTGGTCATTATAAATTTGCTCCAAGAAAAATTCAGAATATAATAAGTAAATATTTTAATCAAATTATTGATTTCCTGATTGTCTGTATTCTTATTAAACAATATTGGTTTAGTTTCTTGATTGTTTACAATTATGAATATGTTAAACAATATTGTAACTATTCTAAATTATCTGCCAGGACAGTAAAACAAGATAGTAGAACCAAACTATCTCATAATAGATTTTCAGGACTTAGAGTTTATTATTTCATTAATCAAATCATACAATTTGCCTTAATTCACAAATGTCTTTTAAAAATTAACTACAACTCTGTAGAATGTATTTTGAATGAAAAATATTACTCCCAAACAAATTCTTGCCAAGTAGCAACCTATTCTCAGTACTTTTAACCTCAATGTCCAATTTATTAATCCAATTCCTGACGTTCTTTCTTTTAAATTTATGCAGAGAATCATTCCAAGATTCAACAATGGAAGAACTTGAGAATTCTGACCAACTAGAATATGGAAAGGTAGAACCCAGAATACTCAATAAAAATTCTTTTAAAATAAAAAAAAAACTTAGTGGTAGAACAATCACCTTTTGTTCAAAATCCCCATTTATTACTTATGGTCATAATGGATTTGAATATCCAATAAATGACTGGATTAATGAATTGGATGAACTTTTAGAATATGTTGGATTGAAGGATAACTTCAAATCATTAATTCAGTGGTATGAAAAAGGTGGAAAAATAAATTTTCACAAAGATAATGAAATCTGTTATGATAACAGTAAAATTTTAACCATAACCCTTTTGGGACAAGTAATGTTTAAAATTGAATTTTCAAATAAAACAATAGAAGAATTTATGATTCTAGAAGGAACATTCTTTATCATGCCTCACGGATTTCAAAAGAATCATAGGCTTGCAGTAGAATCATTAACTGAAAGAATCAACATTACTTTCAGAAATCATGTAAGAATGATGAATGACTCAATAATAGAAGAATTTTTGACTCGACGAATGACCCTTAAGGCCCAAATCAAATAGGAGTCTTCTACTCCTAATCAATCCCAATCAACAACACTTGGGTCCAATAGACTCAATCACCAATCAACCAACTAATTTGACTCATTCTCAATATCCTTCGATGCCCAATTAATTTCAAAATACAAGAAATCATCATTTGATTTTCAAAAAATGTCTACTGAAAATATCTTTCATATTGAGCCTCCATTTGCTCATTTGAAGGATCCTACCCAAATTGTCGAAGCTCATTTCATCCCTAAATTCCACTAAGGACATAATAACAAAACCCTTAGTTTCTACAGAGATATTCTCTTAGATACAGAGTCCATAAAAATTAGCCCGATTAGAAATTCTAAAGAAATAATCATTTACCATTCTTTCTCTATCCTCAGAATCATAACTATGGAGGATTGTAGAATCCATTCTTCAAGTTTCAAAATAATTTTAAATAAAAAATAATATAATTATTTTGACTAATTGATGCATGTCACAAGATTTTCTTGCATCAAAATAGTGATTTCTCTCACTTTTGATTTTTAAATTTTAATAACAGTTTCAAAATTAATTTTTCAAGCCGGTTCTTAAAATGGTGGTCCATTCATGATTTTACCTTAGAACTTTTTCCAATGGATTTACAACAATGTTTTAATTTATTTTTAAAGGTTTACAAGCTCTCACCAATTGAGGCTTTATTTCCTTAAAAACTTTGTTTTCAATAAAATATCAAATACATTGAATTTTGAAATGACAATACTCGATTGAAAGAGGAATCTTCACCAGAGAATATTAGATTAAATGGTGGGATAAGTTGAATACCCCGAAAATTATTACATCCATCAATTATGAGTTTGTAAGCATCCATCCGCAATATGAGACTAGCAAATCCATTGACCTAGCTCCACAAATAAATGAGCCCATTGACCTAGCTCCACAAATAAAACTATATATCCAAATTCTTCCAAACCCAAATCAAAATCCAGATCCAAACTCTTTCCAAAGGGTAAATCAAGGGGCGGAACTCCAAAGTCCGAATTAAAGAAAAAATTAATCCAAGAAATACTTCTCCTTTTGGAGGAAAATAATGAATCTAATTCTGAATCACTTACAGAATCAAGTTACTAAACAAAAAGAATCCAGGGAAGCCACTCTTCAGCGATTGAAGGACCCATCCAATAATGATGATCTCATAAATAATTCAAATGAAATAAGTAAAGGAATTTGTCTTTGGCAAAATGCCAATGTTTGAATGAAAATATTTGATGAATCTTGATGACACCTTGACCCAATGCAACGGTCATGATGATCTCCAAGAAAAGACAATTATATATAGTCATAAACACAAGAGTCCAACACAACAATTATCAAGGACCTAAGTATATAGCATATTGACTTTCAAAGACAGCAATAATGACTTCTAAGGATGAATTCACAAAGACCAAGAGAACAATTATCAAAGAATCTTTACATTTTTGTATTCTTCTGTAATTATTGTATTAAGTTGTCAAATAATAAGACAACTATTCATGTTTTTTTACTATTCTTAGTCAAAAGTAGAGAAAAGTAGAAATGTAAAATGTTTTTACTTTTGTAGAATAGAATAGTTTATGTTAGTGATGAGTTCCCGATGAACTCCACTTTGCTTAGCTATAAATATGTAGTCTCTCCCATTTGTGAATCAGAACTTGTTTTACAACTCTTACTAGTTGAGAGCTAAAATCTGTTTTGTGAAACAAAGCTTTCTTCTTCTACTCCTCTTTTGTAAATCTTTTCTTCTTTTTTCTGCCAATAAACGTTGTTTGTGTAAGTCTTTAATCTTACACCATAATACAATTTTTGTAATTACTGTTTATTAATATAGACTGTTTATTTTCTTGCTTCTTAATACACCCTCTTAAATACTATATATATAATTTAATTAATTAATTAATCACATATAAATTTCTTATAATTATGCACTTGCCCAATAATTGAAAATTCCTTTTGCAAGTCAGTACTTTTCTCATGTTATGAAATTTCATAGTACAGATGTGACTTGGGGACCATGAACCTATAATTTGAAGCTCCAATAAACTAGATTATTAATTAAACTCTTTAATTAAATAATCTTATTTATTAATTTCATTATTACTCAACTATAAATATGGAATTGAACTCTTGGTGATTATAGAGTGTATTTATAGAGATTTCTCATGTAGTTCACTGATATAATCATTTCATGTAGTTCTGTCCTCCAATTATTGGTTCGTAAATTAGAGCTGGTCAAAATTACCATTTTACCCCTCTAAATACCTCTTGATCCTTAAGTACCATTAATCCACCAGTAAATGACTAATTTATAATCTTCCTATAAATTTGAGCTCAATAACCATTCAGTATTAGATAACACTTAAGCGAATCAATATACGATCCGTTAAGAAAGCTTGGATTCCGAATCTTGCAAGACCATGTTCCTAGATATCCAAATCACTGAATCTGCAAAACAAAAGTCACTAGCATGTTTTACAAACAAACACATTAACGAGTGAATCAAAAGATCCAGTAGACATGCATAAGAGTTCATGAGTACTTAGGATTTAGACTGATCTACATATAATCATTGAATTGATGTGTATTAAATCTTTATGATAAACGACACGTTAATAAAGATAATAATTCACATAGATCCATTCATATATAATCTCATTATATAAAGTACCTTCACTAAGATGTCTATACATATCAATGATCCAGATCTAGATATCACGCATTCATAATGCTTAATAAACCGTACTAGCAACCATTCATAAAAGATTCATTACTTTAATATGTTGCTGACAATTTTATTTATTATCTATGATCTTAATCCTCTCGTACTGATATAAGATCATAGTCTCACTAATGAATATGGAATTTTCATATATTTATATAATTTATTCAACAATAATTTAAAAGAACAATTAGAAGAAAAATGTTGTCCTCATTAAATTTCATATCAAAATGTCAATACACATGCTTTGAGAGCATAACCCCCAACTATCTCCTACTTGCCCTAAAATAAATGTGACATTTCTCTCAATCCCACGTTACCACATGACCCTCAAATGACTTCGCAGGAAGTGTCTTTGTAAAAGGATAAACCAGTTATGTTCCGACGATATTTTCATAATAGTCACATCCCCTCGATGCACGATCCCTCTATTTCAAGTTGATATTTTCCTCTCTATATTATTACCCCTCTTATGACTTCTCAGTTCCTTAGAAGTTGCTACCGCCCCATTGTTGTCACAGTACAGGAT
The DNA here is from genome assembly GCA_003255025.1 of Datisca glomerata. Classification (NCBI taxonomy): domain Eukaryota; kingdom Viridiplantae; phylum Streptophyta; class Magnoliopsida; order Cucurbitales; family Datiscaceae; genus Datisca; species Datisca glomerata. The sequence continues at coordinate 170,590 of QANY01011412.1, read as the reverse complement.
TAGTGGCTTGTCCATATCTGAACTACTTTCAGATTAGTATAAAACTTTCTAAGTCATACCACTTCTTTCGTAGCTTCACAAGCCGTTATATATTTAACTTCCATAGTGAAATCTGCAATGCTAGATTGTTTAATACTTCTCTAGACTACAACTCCTCCACCTAGGGTGAATAGTGATCCAGATGTCGACTTTCGTCTGTCTTTATCTAGTTGAAAGTAAAAATCAGTATATCCAGTGGGGTTCAGGTCTCCACGTAAATAAACAAGCATATAGTATCTCGTTCTCCTAAGATACTTGAGAATATGATTTACTGCAATCTAGTGTTCTAAACCAAGTTTCGATTGATAACGACTGGCAATTCTCACTGCATAACAGATTTTTGGTCTCGTACATAACACGACATACATGAGACTTCCAACTGCTAAAGTATAGGGAACCTTTCTCATATCCTTTTCAACCTAAGTTGTCTTAGGACATTGTTCCTTAGAGAGGACAATTCCATGTATGGTCGGTAGTTTACCTTTCTTTGAATTCACTATAGAGAATCGTTTCAGCACCTTATCAATATAAAATACCTGAGAAAGAACCAATAACTTATTATTTCTATCCTTTAGGATTTGGATGCCCAAAACATAACTCGCTTCTCCCAAATCTTTCATTTGGAATTTCTTAGCTAACCACTTGTTTACTTTTGGCAGAGTTTCTACATCATTCCCAATGAGTAGAATATTATCAACATAAAAACTAAGAAAATCACTATCTTATATTTGATGTATTTATAAACATAGGTTTCATCAACATTTTGCTTGAAGACATAAGACTTTATAATCTCATAAAAGGTAAGATTTTCTAAGATCTAGATGCTTTCTTTAATCCATAAATGGATTTAAGCAACTTATATACTTTCTAATCTTGCCCCTTTTGTACAAACCCTTTTGGTTGAATCATGTAGATGTTTTCTTCAAGAGAGTCATTTAGAAAATCTATCTTGACATCCATTTTCCATATCTCATAATCAAAACTAGCGGCGATGGATAAAGTGATGCGAATGGATTTTAGCATGGTCACAGGGGAGAATGTCTCTTTATAATCGACTCATTCCCTTTGTGTATAGTCCTTGGCTACTAATCGTGCCTTGGAAGTCTCTACTTTCCTATCTGCCCCTATTTTCTTCTTTAAGATCCATTTATATCTGATGGGTCTGACATCTTCAGGTGGATCTACAAGTTCACAGACGAAATTAAAATACATTAATTCCATTTCTTTGTTCATGGCATCTTACTATTTCTTCTTTTTAGGAGCATCCATTGCTTCTTCATAAGATAATATATCATCTTTATTAGTGTCTGAAACTAGGACATGTGCCTCTAGTTCGTATCAAACTGGTTGTCTCACAACCCTCCCACAATGACGTTGCACTGGGTTTTCCTTTGCGGGAATTATGGTTTCTTTAGTTTGTCGTTTATCAGTTGAAATTGAAGGTGGTCTGATCTCATCAGTCGCTAATTCGTCGAGAACTACTTTGCTTAAAGGATTATAGTTTTCCTTATAGTCGTCTTCAAGGAAGGTGCCATTTGTCAATACAAACACCTTTTAATCATTATGAGTATAAAAGTAACCATCTCTAGTCTCTGGAACATAGCCAACGAATATGCATACTTCAGACCTTAAGTCACATCTCCTCCACCTAGGGTGAATACTAATACAGACATCGACTGTCAGTTATCCCTATATGATTAAAAATCAGAATCAGTATATCCACTGGGGTTCAGGTCTCCACCTGAATAAACAAGTATATAATGTATCATTCTATGAAGATATTTGACAATGTGCTTTAGTGCAATCCAATGTTCTAAATCAGGATTTGATTGATAACGACTGACAATTCCTTTTGCATAACAAATGTCTAGTCTCGTATACAACATTACATACATGAGACTACCAACAGCTCAAGCATAAGGAACCTTTGTCATATCATCGTCCTCCTTAGGTGTCTTAGGACACTGCTCCTTGGAAAGAACAATTCTATGTATGGTTGGTAGTTGACATTTTTTGAAATTTTTCATAGAGAATCTCTTCAGCACCTTATCAATATAAGATGCCTGAGAAAGTGCCAAGAGCTTGTTCTATCCCTTAGTATTTGAATGCCTAGAACATAGCTGGTCTCTTCCAAATCTATCACTTAGAATTTCTTAGCTAACCACTTCTTTACTTTCAAAATTTTTTTACATCATTCCCAATGAGTAGAATATCGAGTATATTCTTTAATATGTCTATCCACATTAGTGATCCAGATCTAAATCACATGCATTCAAAAAATATTTAGTGAACCGTACTAGTAACTATTTATTAAAGATTTCACACTTTAATACGTTGTAGACTATTTTATTCATTATCTATGATCTTAATCCTCTCGTACTTATACAAGATCATAGTCTCGTTAATTGAAATTTTCAGATGTTTATATAAATTATTCAATAATAATTCAAAAGGACAATTATAAGAAAAATATAATTTCATTAATTTCAAATTAAAATTGTCCAAACACATGCTTTGAGGGCACTATATCTAACACATCTTATGAGAGCCGTGTGTTTAAACATGTTAGCAGGTCACTGACGAAAAGACATGAAAACATGGAAAGTCATGAACGTGGGAAGAAACAACTAATCGATGTAGAATAAGGCTAAGTGGGTTTCTTATGGTTTTCAGAGTCGTGGGCAAAGCAGTTGCAAGCAACGATTATGGTTCATCGCCTAAAATTAACAGAGGCGACAAAGAAGAAGACTCTAAGCATACACTTCAACAAAACTAAACTAGGAATTACACGCTGTAATTCTATCTTAGGAGTGGGAGTAATTTAGTTGCAATTACAGTACGCATGATAAGGAAATCATAGGAGTAATATATTTATGGTTTGGTTACTTGTAATTTTTCCACTATCATCACTGTCATTATTTTTAAGGTTCTTTCGAGCCTATTTTTCATCTCTGACTTGTATTCTGTCTGTATGTATTGAAGGTTGTTTGACATAACAATGTTTTTATGTCATTGTTATTTAATGTAATTGAATTTTTATTTTGCTATGTTTTTATTTTTTTTATTTGAGTAATTCTACAAGTTACGAGTTAAGTTTTAAGTGATAATATGATCTGTCATTTATTCATAGATTGAATTAACTAATTATTTCAATGAGTGATATAACATTAATTATGAATAAACGATACATTATTTAGTCACTTAAAACTTGATCCATAATTTAATCAGTCTAAAAACTGTTTTCTTTCCATAATTCAAAATCTTCTTAGTTGAAGCATAAAATAACTCTTAGTTTTTTTCTTGAGTAAACTTTGGCCTCGTTGACATGCTTAAATCAATTTATAAAGTGAAACAGTACACATAAAAGTATTGTTTCATTTTCAAGCAAACAAATCTATAAATAAATACAAAAATTAGTGATTAGATCCTAGTCTTAACTGATGCTTTCGACCTTTAGACCTGTGGTTCAATCCTCAATCAGTATGATTCACTCATCTCCTTGAAAAAAAACATAAGAATTAACATTCTTAAAGAACTCTGACATTGTATTTTCATTGAATTACATTACATCACATTCGCTTAAACAAACAAAAGCCTCATTTCGTTTTCGTTTTTAGTCTTTGTAATTCTATTATAATTGAATTATCATGTTTTTTTAAAATAATTCTTAAATAAGGTTATAATTTTAATTTACATAAAATCATAGTTTACAATCTTTTAAAGCAATTGAATTGTGATAGAAGATGGAAGCAATCCTAATTTCAATGCAATTGTAATTCTAATATCAAATAAACTATTCTTGTACCATCAGATAAAATAAAGCAAAAGCCACCTCTTTCTTCACTTTCTCTCTATTTATTAATTTAATTAAAATTTAGTTTAGTATTATTAATTTATTTAAATATTTATAAAAATATTTAAAATTAGTGTTAAAATTTCACATGTAAATATTTTTTCATTATATCTCTTATTTTATTAATTTAATTAAAATTAATTTTTTTAAAATTTAGTCCAATATTATTAGATTATTTAGATATGAATAAAACTAGAGTTAATATCATAGAATCCTATTACACTTTACCCCAAAATCAACTTATCCCCTCTAAATTTTAACTTTTACATGCAGACACCTCCAATATTAAAGGAGATGACTTGATCACCACAAACGAGCTTGGCGAGTCAGCAACGACAGAGGTGATGATGGCTGCGTGTAGCTTTAGTCCAATTTTAAGAAGGAAGACGAAAGAAGAAGAAGGAAGAAGAATGAAGAGAGAGATCCATTTCTGCTGTGGTGAAATTATGGGGAGGGACAGTCAGTACAATATGACCGCCCCTCCAGATACTTGTCACGTGGGCAATTATGTCCACTTTTATGAGCCCATATGCCCACATGGTAACCATTAGGAAGGGCAGACACATTGTGGCCGCTACTCTCAATAATTTCTTGAGAAGAGGAAGGGGTTCTGTCGTGCAAAGGGAGGAAGGATGAGGGGTTTATTCGCGAGGAACAAGGGGGGCTTTTTGAAAGGGGTAAAACATATATTTTATTGATCACGTGCGCGACACTTGATCAATTAAACGGCGTTTGGACCGATATTTCAGGTCATGGGATTCTGTGATGGATGAAGAAAATTTAAGGGAATAAAGACGATGTTAAAATTTAAGGGGTTAAATTGGTTTTGGGGCAAGTACAAGAATGTTTTATGATATTAACCTATAAACATAATTAAAATTAATGTTAAAATCACATGTTAAAATATTTTTTAAGATAATATAACTGAAAAGACATTTAAGTAACTTTTTATTACCTACATATATTTACAACAAAATCAAGCTATATTAATATATGATAATTATAAATTATCATCGAGCACTTCATAAATTAACATATACAATCAAACATGACAATAATATTACACAAGTAATTGAATTACGATAATCATTATAAATTACATGAATTGAACGTGTTCTAAATACTGCAACGTTTTATAGGATTCAAGAGTTAGATTAGAAAATTTAACTCGGAGTTGGGAGTTTAATTGGAACATGAGATTAGCGACAGCGATAAAAAAAAATAGTTCTCCTTGTTGGTGCACTGAACAAACGACCTCGTTTTAAGCTGGTTTTCGGCCACTTTAGAAAAAATTTCCAAGGAGTGATTGAGTGAAGAGCGAGGAGTCAAAGGCAGGAAAGTCAAGGAAAAGCTCGAACAATGGCGATTTCTGGATATCTCAGGGTATCTGCAACACTTGGTTCGCATCACCCCCTCCCTCTTCGAAGTTCATTTCCTTCTTCAAAGGTTTGAACTGTCCTCAAGTTTCGTTCTTTAGAGTTAATTGACTGATTTCCAGCTCCTTTTCTCCTATTTCACAAGATTTTCGCTCGTGGTCGTTTTATTTTCGAGAAATCACGAAAAATACCTGATTATTATGAAATCTGGTAGATGAGGGACGACATTTCTAAGTTTTTGAGTATTTACTTGCACAACGTCTCTCTTGTTTAGCGGATATCTTCTGGTTTAGAGCATTTCGTCATGCCATCTAGCTCGGTTCCTATTTTGATGTTTTCTACCCTCTTTCTTTAGACGAGGATCTTTCAAGACTCTTATATGTTCTTCGTTTTAGTATTATAAAGCTGGATGCTTGTAATTCTTCTTCGATTATCGATGTGTCTTTTGAAATGAGCCAATTTATTTTTTGAAGCATAAATCTACGTAAACGAAATTTCGTTAGATTGTTATTTTTAGAGAAATCTTTGATTTGGAAACCCTTGTCATGACCAGCAGGGCATTTATGGAGTTAGTAAGCTTTATTATTCTCAAATTTATATTTAGTTGTCCTTTTGTGGAGTCATGATTTCGTGGTTTAGTAATGGTTCTTTACTATATATGGAACTTATTGAGCTTGTTAGTCTAGTGAGGTGCCATATAGTTTCACAGAACATAGATCCAGGAAGGGGTGGTGGTGGTGGTAAGTGAATATTGGAACATAGAAACAATATCCTTTATGATGAGGGAATGCAGTATTTCACTGTTTGGTGTTCCTAGAGAGGTCAACAGGTTCATTATTTCCAACACACATAATATCTTACTCAATCGAAGTGGTCAGCTAGCTCTTAATTCCTTTATGCTTTTTTTGGATTGTTTGGCGTGGGAGAAGTGCGAGAGTCTTCAATGGTGTTAACGCTCTGTAGGAAATAAAATGCACCGCCTTTTATCCTTTATTTATTGTACGACCTTTTGTTAAGGTGTTCTATTCAATGAATACAACAATTACTCTAGCAATATTGAGGTGGTATAAAAAATGTCAGGTTTGGATAGGGCTTTTTGCGATTTTCTTCATTGTAAAGCTCTTTTGGGAATATCTTTCGAAGTTGTATGACTATAAATGAACATGTATGTATACTGTTTGGCAACTATGGGCTCACTGTCCAAACCCATCCATTTTAGTACTTAGGTAGGAGATTATGTGCTTAAACGTGTATGAATTTCTGTACCATTTTGAGAGCAGGGTTAAATGATCATCAGTTTTTTATTTGATTTTGTTGAACTATATGACGAAAGATTTAAAGTAATGGATACGTACAATTGCAATTCCTCGGCGTGTACTATAATTTTTTTGCTGGATTCCAGGTTGATTTCTCTGGTCTTCCAAATGGAGGATCTAATTGTTATGAAATTGTACCCAAGTGGCGAAGCAAGGCAATTGACAGCCGTGATATGTATGGCATTTCCAAGCAGATTACTGGGAGCATTAGAAACTATGAGCTGTCAGAAAAATCATTAGGCCACGAAGCTGAGAGTTTCCTCCTTCATGCTATAAACATGAGCTTCTTGGAGCGTCTGAACTTAGCATGGAGGATATTGTTCCCATCACCAGCATCTAAGAGGAACTCCAATGCAATGATTGCAAAGCAGCGGTTGAAGATGATTCTCTTCTCTGACCGATGTGCAGTTAGTGATGAGGCTAAGCAGAAGATAGTGAACAGCATTGTGCAAGCTTTATCAGATTTCGTTGAAATAGAATCACAGGATAAAGTTCAGCTGAGTGTTTCCACTGATACTGATCTCGGAACTATTTACTCTGTCACTGTCCCCGTGCGGAGGGTGAAGACTGAATATCAAGATGCAGAGGATTTTGGAGTAATCTCAAATATAGAGTACAAAGATAGAGGAGAGAGCTCTGGTTCGGTTGATGTGAGGTTTGATTTTTTCATTCCAGACGAATAAACTTGATCTTGAGGAGTGAGCGATAAATTCGTATTGACAGTCAGAAAAAATTTCTCTTTTAGGTGCTGGAGCTCTAGGAAGATTCTGTATATATTTTGTTTTCATATCAAATTGCTATAAGTTGGTTGAAGATGTTGATGAATATGGTTTGTTTTTGCTGTGATGATATATGTGTGTATGCTTATTGCTTTCATATACAATAGTTTCATGCATCAAATATGAACCTTCGAAAAATTTATGTGCAAACTGAGATTCCTTGAAGACAGATTTGTTGCATTGTAGTCTGATAATCGATTGTAGTTGGGGAAAATGAGTAAATACATGCTGGAGGCATTTTTCTGTGCCGCTTGTAACAACATGGAGTGTTGGATTTTGTTTGTTTGTTTTTTTTTTGAAACTAGACTTTTTGTTATTGAGAAATTGCGTTGGAAAGACTTTTGATAAAGAAAAAAACAAAATCAGGACTCTTGTTAGACCATGACTCAGTAAAAATTTTCTGCAAATTTTGTTCTAACAATCTGACATTGAGATTAGGACTTGTTAGACTTTAGTCTAGCCAAATATTTGGCTTAACCATGGTGGTCTAGTAGATATCAAGTTTGGTGAATTTTTTTTCAAATAACATGAGTAACTTAGTATTTTCTCTAGTAAAAATGTCAAATTTCGTTAAAAAAACAGTGTTGAAATCATGTTTTTCTTTGTCGATAATCTCTCCATGAAATTCTTTTATTATTATTTGGTTTGATTTTTTTTTAAATCTTAAAATTTTAGAATGCCTCCTAAACAAGTTTTTTTCTCGTATTAAAAACTTAAAAAAAGTAAAGAAACAAGATGAGCGTATTTAGTAACTTATCTTTTAAATTAATATCAAACATTTTATCACAATAATAATCTCAAAATAGTATTATAAAACTAGATTTTAAAAATTAAGATATTATAGTAAACAAAACAATTTTTTGTGTAACGACATTTTTATAAAAATATTTTTCTAATCACAAAAAAATGAGCCTAACCAAAAAAAAATCCTTGTCATAAACTATGCATAACACGTCAATTATAATAAAAATTAGAACTCATATTTGACTCATCTAGACTTGAATAGCACTTCAATTTTAAAAGTCGTAAAAAGAATAATATAAACCGTCTAGATCAGAATTATTTGAGATCTTAATAGGGGTGAAAAAAAATATGTTGGAGTAAACTTAAACCAAAATTTTAAGTGCTCATTTATTTTGGTCAAATGGATTTGAACGTGAAAATGAGAAACGAAAAATTAAATCAGGGAATTGAACCCGACGTGAATCGAACACGCAACCTTCTGATCTGGAGTCAGACGCGCTACCATTGCGCCACGGATCCACTGGTGGTAACGAGTTCCTTATTATACATATTTATCACGAAGATAGCCTTTCTCCTGCTTTTTCCCTCCCACTCTTGCTTGGAGGAAGAAGATATGGCTCATTCGAATCAAGATTCTTTGAAATTCTTGAATCTTTCGCTTCAAATTACAGTGAATTAAAAGAGACTATATAGTGTATAGTGTGGAGCACTTTTGGTTGTCGTTTTTCACAAAATCTCAGCATGAGATGTTGACTGTATGGTGTGTAGTCAGTTCCCATTTCCTGCTCTAACTCAACCCAACGGCCCTCAGAAATGGCCGGAGCTTTATTAGAGTTTGAGAACCCTATCCAAGATGCTATTTCCAGAATCCGATTCGCTCCTCATTCGAACAGTCTCCTCGTTTCTTCTTGGGACTCTGTCAGTGATCTTTTTTTTTGGCTGTTATACTATGTGCGTTCTTTATTACTTCTTCTGGTTGTCTATGAAAGAAGATGTGGTTCATGTGCAGAGTCTCCGGTTATACGACGTGGACCATTCTGCTCTCAGATTAGAAGTCCCATCAGAAGCTGCGCTTCTCGATTGTTGTTTCCAGGACGAACGGTTCGCTTTTAGTGCTGGTTCTGATGGCTTCATTAGGAGGTTTGTGTCTTTTGAATTCCTAATATCGCTACATTAGTTTAATGCGTTAAAGCACCCTTTAGCTTGCTCAGTGAGCCATTTGAAAAGTAAATGGTTTTGCACATGTATTAAAATTAACATGTTGCGTACAATGTGAGTCATCTGTTGATACGATCACTTCCTGGATAACGATATGATTTGTAGTAAGATGTTTGAAGTTAGTATTGGAGTTGTAAGTGGGTGCTGTATGTTAAAGCTGTTTTGTTTAACTATCTAAGCTGTTGGTCCTCGCTTATATCAGAAAGTCTATACTTACGCATGGCAAGTGACTAGATGAATAAAAGAACTAAAGGCAATTCAAGCACAAGAGACAGGGAAAAGGCGAATCAGGTTATGTGGAAAGACATCATAGCATAGCTTACTTTAACCGTGCTTAGTATGAGGAAAGACATCTACCTAGTCGCCTAGGAACATGAATATGCTTCACGTGACCTGATCTTTCTTACCATCTTGTAATGTGTGCGTGTCTGTGGAGCTCATATTCCCAATTGTGTATCACTTTCACGTACTGAGAAAAACAGTTTTGCAGGGATTAAAAAAAGGCCAGTGTCATTCCTTTAACTTGCTTTTCTTTGTCCTTGTTCTGTCGTTATCTTCATTTTGGTAGACAAGGGTTTACTTCGTTTGTCTGCAAGACGTGAAATTCAGTGTAATGTTGTATCCATAGGTCAATATTAACTTCTTTTGGTCAATTTTTCATAGGTACGACTTACATTCAGGAATTAGTGGTACAATTGGAAATCATGATGATATTGCAACGTGCATCGGATATTCTGATGAAACATGTAAGCTACTATCACACATTCATACAGCTTTTGAACTTTAAACAATTTATAATTGGTGTTAGCTAAAGAGTTTGAAAGGCACAATTTATCATCATTAGATATCTTTACAAGGTTACTTTGTGACAACTTTAAATCAGAGTGTCATAGTCTAATAGTGACAGTGTTGACCCGAAAATAGATGACAAGCTCGACTCACTTATGCTTTATGAAGTTATCACTGTTTTTTTTTTGGATAGCCCAGTGATGGTCATTCTTTTCGCTATGCACTTGATATGGCTATCTTTCGTGTATGGGGAACCTCTGGTTGACTTAACATACATGCCAGAGTTTCCCAACTTGTGAAAAGTTTTCCAAGTGACATTTGTTAGAAAACTCATATACAAGCATGCATGTTTTAAATGTATCAGCGGTAAATGGGGCCATTTAATTTGAGAGTACAGCTTTGGTAATTTCCTTGAAGGCTGGCAGTAGTAGTTGTGGATCTTACATCTGCACACCTTTCGTCCAGATTAACCTTTTTGATGGTAGTACTTTTATCCTGAACAAATTAATATTTCTGTTTCATTGTTGTAGACCAAGTAGTAACGGCTGGTCTGGACAGGAAGATACAGTTCTTGGACCCACGAATGGTGAATGCTCTTAAATGCATCAGAAAGATGGATTCAGATGTGGAATCTATGTCACTCACTGGGTTTACTTTGATAGTAGCTATTGGAGCATCAATATTTTTATATGACTTGCGTAATCTAGAAAGACCAGTCCAATCAAAAGAGTCGCTTATGGATGTTCAAATAGGATGTGTCAGCACAGTGCCATATTCTCAAGGTATATCATGATACCGCTCTCTGTACAATGAACATTTATCACTGCTGTTACTATTATTATTATTATTATCATTATTATCATTATTGTTATTATTATAATTATTATTATCATTGTTATTATCTCTTCCATTTGCCAACATATTATCTCTGACATATACGACATTTGCAGATTTTGAGATAGTTTTGGTATTTGGTTAGTTCCATTCAAAGACTCCAAGATATCTTGTGTTATTTTTTGTGTATATATAACACTATAAAAATTCATAGCAAGTATCTTAGAGGTTTTTGAAGTAGGAATCTTGTTCGTGTAGGATTTGCAGTTGGATCAGTAGATGGACGTGTAGCATTGAACATCTCCTGCATGGACAATTTAGAGGGCATCAGGTTTATATACAGATTTAAAAGGGATTCTGGACTTTCCCTTTCAATTACTTTTATTTGTTCGAGGAAACAACTTCCTGAAATGATTTAAACTTAATCTTCATAGTTTATGCTGTGTTCCTTCTAGTGAGATTGATTACCTTCCTGTGTAGGTCTGCGCTTATCAAAATTGACAGACAATAAACTTTTTATCATAGAAAAGCTGTGGATTGTATTAGATATGATTATTTTGCTAAGATTTGTGTTGAAGGCTATCTGAAATTCTGAGTGCTTCTTTAGGCTGGGGACAAGTTGTCTACCCGAAACAAAAAAGATTAGCTCTATAAACATGTTGCAATCTTTGATTTATTATTGGCAACGATACTTCTTTGGCATGCTATTGCTAATGTCTTGCTGAGATGTGTCTGGATTATTTAGTTGTTTTTTACCCAAAAGAAAGCTTCAAAAAGCATTTCTTTTTCTTCAATTGATTCTCAGGCTTGTGCTATAATTAAGACTGAAAGTGTCTGACTTCGTATTATTTTCTATTACAGTTATGTCTTCCGGTGTGCGCCAAAATCGAAGTCTCGAAGAACTCATCTGGTGACGGTGAATGACATTGTATTTAATCCGACGTATGCATTATCATTTGCAGCTGATGTCATATGATATTGAGACATTGCTGATATTATGTTTCTGATTTAGAATACCTGGTGCTTTCGTTACTGGTGATAATGAAGGCTTTGTTTCTTTATGGGATTTCAAAAGTAGAAGAAGACTTTTCGAGGTATTCCTGATCCGACTTTGATGCATATATCACTATTGTTATCTTTTTAATCAGTATAATTTCATTAATTATTTCAAATGAACAATAAACTTTTGGTCCCTAAACTTATGGAATTAGTTCTTAATGGTCCTTGGATTTTCAGAATAAAAATGCTTATAACCTTCAACTTTTATTTTCGTTTTTATTTGGTCATTCCGTCATTTTTTTCGTTAATCTTCCATTAGTATGGGCTGATATGGGACACTGTTTGCTTCCATGGATGATGTTTTTTATTTTTTGGGACTTGATTTTGGTAGAAACTGCATTGGGGAAATGCTTATACCCTGCAACTTTTTTTCTCGTTTTTACCTGGTCATTCTGTCATTTTTCCCGTTAATCTTCCATTAGTATGGACTGATATGGGACACTGCTTGCTTCCATGGATGATTTTTTTATTTTTTGGGACATGATTTTGGTAGAAAGTGCATTGGGGAAAATTGATTTACGGATTTTGAGGCCTTTTTCATTTCACACTTTTTTCTAAACATTTTCTGTTTTCATCTATTTCATCGTCCATGTTTATTTTTGCACATGCTAATGGGAGAAATGACAGAAAGATAAATAGAAACGAAAATATAAGTGTCCAGGACCATTATAACTGTTTCAAAAAGTCGAGTGACCAAAACATAATTTAATATCCCTAAGTTTTATTCATATTGCTTCAACTGCTGTCTACTTTAGTTGCCTAGGTGTCCAAATAGCGTGGCTTCCGTATCATACAACCACAGGGGACAAATGTTAGCCGTGGCTTCGAGCTACACATATCAAGAAGCTAATGAAATGTTAGTAATGTTTCATAATATTCCTTGCTTATACAGTTGTACTTTCTTTTCTGTTATGCTCATTGCTATGTGAGAGATTGATTATTTTTCTGAATGTACTGTGTTTTTTATGTCTGTTGCCAATGTACTAATACGTGTCTAGAAACAATGGAATGTCGACATTATAGAACTTCAATTGTGAAAAGTTGTAAAGAAGTGGAAGAAGGATCAAAGAGCTCACGAGAAAAATGATTTTTTCACGAGGAATGCTAGTTTATATGAATAGGCATTAGTAACATAGTGATCACGCAAGAATACTGCCGGAAGTTACTGACTGCTTGCCTACTTGGAATTTCACTCTTTACCTGCTTGCATGTGGATCCATTGATTATGTCTTTTCTTGGTTACCATCTCTATCCAACAAATATCTTTCCCTTCTTTGCAATCCTTCAGTAAATCATCTCTCAGGTTTGTTTGTGTTCACATCGGAAGGCCTCTTGAATATCAGTTTCTTGTTCCTTTCTCTATCGTATATAGGCGGCTCATGGTTTCCCCATTTTGTCTCGATGTCTACTGTATACAGTTCACTATTTGACATAATTGGTAGCCTGACCATTCAAATCTTTTCTCCCCTTAATATTTGTCGTGTTATACCTTCGTACAAGTATTAGTTAAATATGAGAAGGGAAATCGTTAGGTATGAATATGTTAGATACCTGTGACTCGATTGGTGAAATAAAGGTAGCATAAACAATACTAAATATCCAATGATTGTGGGTTTAGTCAATCTTTTTTATCATTGTTATTTTGCTCATCATATTTATCTGCTGCAGAGAAGAACTTCCTCAGATATTCATACATGACTTGGATCATGGCAACCACAACACAATATCAGTTTCTGCCGAAAGTTCTAGTTGAAGATGACCCTTCATTTTGTGTTTGCCAATGAAGGTATTGATCTGCTCTTTTATAGGCCTTTGTTTTATTTGTAATTTCTAAGCCTATTACCTGATCATCCGAGATCTCGCGATGATATTTTTGGCCGGCCCGAGCTCACTCGCTCAGCAGTATTTTTTCTATTAGTTTTCTTCTTGGTGTCCAGTTTCTGTCTAATTTGACTGACGAGAATATCCGTCTAATTTGACTAAAGGAAGGGAGAAGGTATAATTTTGTGTTGAAAATATTTGTAGAATGATGTTTAACCAGTTTACTTATGCAGTGTTCCTTGGTGACATGTACCACTTTTACTGATTTCATTTAACAACTTTAACCCAATCCTTTTCGTTGATAGTGAATATTGATTTGTCCAAGTGTGCTCATATGTTTTCCAACAGTCCACTGTTGTTGTGGGTGTTACTGGCAAACGGTATTGGATGATATAACACTGAAGATTCTGTTGAACTTGATTTTATCTATTTGAGTATATATTAGAAGAATGTGAAGCATCTCGATTTTTGCACATCACTTATCCCGGTCACCCCTTCTATCTAGAGAATATAAGTTCAAATCCTAATGCTTTCCTTTTTAGCTTATTCACATCTCATTAACCTCCTCACTCGAGGAAAATAAAACTCTTCAATCTTACTGTCACTATCCTCAAACATCTTTCGATGACACTTTGCCTGCATCATCATGTGTAAGCCCTCAAAAAGCTTCTTTTGAGATGTAAGATGAGTAGGGGTTAAATGATTCGGTTCGGTGCAGTTTAAGGGATTTAATCGAACCAAATTGTAAATGCAGTTATTCACAATTCGAAACCGAACCAAATATTAAAAAAAATTGAACTGTAAAAAACCAGTAAAAATCGAACTGAACTGGTTAAACCGATCAAAAATAGAATCACAGAAGGAAAATTAAGAACATTTCTAAAAATACTATGATTCAAATTTCCTTTCGACAAAACCCTAACAAAATAAACATAACACCTAAGAAGATCAGAACAAACTCTAACAAAATCAAACTAAACCCTAATAAAATCAGACTGGCAGCACAAGAAATAAAGCAAAGTAAACTCAAATCGTCATAAAAATAAAGAGAAACCAGACAATAAGGAAGAAGAAGCAGAAGAACCTGATGACTTGGACCCTTGCAACTTTCTAGTGAACGACGAGAGAGGGAGAGAACTAGCGACAGAGGGACTAAGTTGAACGGTGAAGCAAGAGTGGTTTTTTTTTTTGTCAAATTCTGAAGATTATTGAGAGATGAGAAAATGAGATAAAATACATTGAACCGGAACATCTTTAGAGCAAAATCCGTCAAACCGGTGAGAGATCTATCAAACAGTTGAAATCGATAAGACTAACTGCTCCTCACCAATGCACTAGTTTGCAATAAGGACAACCTTCCTTAATTGTCAAACCTGTCCAACCTATAGGAGAAAGTTTCTTTCATTTAGGGAGCCGTCCAACCGGTTTGCACAGTGTTTTGACACATATAAGAACTCCACGATATTTCATTCTTCAACAAATCTCTTAAAATCATTCCATCCTCTTCGAAAAAGTTCTATAGAGTTTTACACTTTTGAGAGGCTTGTATTTTGAGCGTTGATTTAAGAAAAATATTCTACAGAGAAGATAAAAAATACAGTGAGTGAAAAACTGAGAGATTTACTTTTTGAGATAGCGAGTGATTTTGTAAGAGATCAAAGTCTCAACCGAGATGCATTGTCGAGGTTGATTGACACCATAAGCCAATAAGATTTATAAAGATATAGTTTTCACCTTTAAGAAGATCACGACATAAAAATCTTCAAGGGGGGATCATTGAAGCATGGATGTAGAGATAAGTTTTTTCGAACCACGTAAAAATATTGTGTGATTAATCTTTTTCTCCCTGCTCTTTTATTTACATGTACTTTACTTCTGTATTCAATTTCTCGCATGTTTATTATTCTGCACTTTAATATTCTACATCATTATTATTTTATTTACTTATTTCGTAGCAAATTAAGTTTCATTCCCAATCCTTCAATTGCTACATAATGTTTTTCTTTAATAAAAGGATTGTCATATCGATTCTACAATTGGTATCAGAGCTTGATGCCCAAATATTTCAAACTTAATTGTCTTGAGTGACGGCATCATCTTTTAGTTTTCAACAAGGACAATCGATTTTAAAACCTCCATTATTTATGGAATAGACAATAATTTTTGAAAAACTAGAATGAGAATATTTATTCAGTCTCTTGATTAAAATTTGTGAGATATTGTCGAAAATGGTCCTTACGTGCCTAAATCACGAGATCAGACTAAGAACGATAAAATTAAATTATCTTTAAATGGTCGAGCCATAAATATTTTATCTATGCCTTAAGTATAAATGAATATAATCATATTTACATATGTGAATATTCAAAAGGCATTTGACATGTGCTAGAAATCACACATGAGGGCAAAAATGAGGTTAAAGACTCTAAGTTGATGATATTCCCATGCTTGGTAAAACCTTTACGGATAGTTATTTGGTGATTAAAGTTCTTAGGTTGTTATCAATGTCATGGGAGAACAAGTTAATTGCTATTCAAGAAGTGAAAGATCTTAAGACTCTTTTACCTAAAAAAAACTCATGGGATCATTGATGACTCATGAATAGAGTTTATAGAAAAGAATGTGGGTTATATAAAAAGAGGAAATATATTGTTCAAAATCACATCCATTGAGAGCGAAAGTGAAGAAAAAGATCTAATCCACTATACAAATAAGCTTCGAAAGCAACTCAATAAGAGAGGAAAAAATTCAAAGAATAGATCTAAACAAAAGAGAGGTTTGATTGACAATGAACATGAAAATGTATATTTGTACATAATGACACACATAGATAAAGTTATTTTCATGATAATCTTGATTTTAGAGAAATCACGTGAAAAAATAATATGTTTAGGGTGTGTGTATGCCTTTCATAAAAATTAAATTTTTTAACTTAAAAAATGCATGCATGGACCAAGAGTTTTTTAAAATGACATGTTTAATCCTTTTTTATGATTTCAAAATGGGAGAAATAAGTCGATGTAAAAGAGGGAGAATATTTAAATTAAAAAAAATTACTACACATGCTTAGAGGAAGTATATAGTTTATTTTTGTTTGCAATTAATTGTTTATCATCATAAAAATGGAGAAATTTGTTGACCCTAGTTAGGGTATTAATCTTGGATGATGACAAATACTGTTAGACTGATATTTTATTTAGTGTGTAAAAAAGTTCAATACAAGAAATTACGAAGAATATGTTCCGGTGCTTCAAGAAAAGTACTACACACCAAACAAGGATCAAATTCGAGAAGCTACACAGACACAATACATCACAAGAAGTCAACCAATTTGAAAAAAGGGTCAAGACCGAAAAGAGAATCAGACCGAACGAGAAAATGAGATAAAATACATTGAACCGATACATCTTTAGAGTAAATTTGGTCAAACTGGTAGGAGATCGGTTGTTCCACCCCAGTGCACCAATTTGTAATTAAGGTTAATCTTCCTTAATTTAGGGACTAGCCCAGCCAATTTTCAAACCGATCCAACCAGTTTGCACAATGTTTTACACTTATAAACACCCCACATCATTTCATTCTTCAACACACCTATTGAAATCTCTCCACTCCTATGTTATGAAGTTCTGTAGAGTTTTATACTTTTGAGAAGATTTTAATTTTGAGTGTTGATTTGAGAAAAAATATTCTAGGGAGAAGCTAGAAAATATTGTGAGAAAAAAATTGAGAGATCTACTATTGAGAGAATCGGAGATTTCGTAAGAGATCAAAATCTTGACCAAGCTACATTGCCAATGTCTGAATGGAACCATAAGCCAATAGGATTTGTAAATATTTGTTATTCACTCTTAAGAAGATCGCGAGGGAAAAATCTTCAAGGGGGGACCTTCGGAGCGTGGACGTAAAGATAGGTTTTTCCGAATCACGTGAAAATATGGTGTATCGAATCTCTCTCACTACCCTGTTATTTACGTGTACTTTACTTTCCGTACTTAATCTCTCGTATGTTTATTCTTCTGCACTCCATTATTCAGCATTGTTTTATTTTATTTACTTCTTTATGCGCGTTTAAGCTTCTGCATATCATTTAACTCGTAGCAAATTGAGTTTCATTCTTGATCCTTCAATTCCTACTTGAATTAGTTTGGTATAATTGTGCAATTATTCTAAATGTGCTTGATTGTTGAGCAATTATATTTAAGTTCAAGTTTTTAAAGTTTAAGATCTTTCTTTTTTATATATTTCCTTCATTAAAGGGGTGTCATATCTCCTTCATTAAAGAGGTGTTATATCGACCCTACATGACTGTCGGGCATTTGTTATTTGATGATAATACTTTTCCGACTACCCCTTTGCCTTCTTCTTCTCCTTTTCTTGTAACCACTCACTTTCTTCTATTTTTTCTTTTCCTAACCATACTCCAGTCCAAAACACCTACAAACAATTTGCCACTTCTAGCACCTTCACATGCTCCACTAATAACATTTCTTCCTCATTATTAAATAGTTCTCACATGCCTTCACCTATCCATTTGCACAATGATTTAGTTGTTAATGACCAACCCATGTAGACAAGGGATAAATCCATAATCACAAAAAGGAAAACTTGTATTGTTACTTGATTGTCTCTTATGAGTTAGTACCTATTTCTTAACAGGTGCATCTAAGCGTCCTCATTGAAGAAAAGCAATGTCTGAGGAATTTTCTACTTTTCAATATAAGGAATTGATCCCTTGTTCCTATCCCCTCAGATAAATATGCTATTGACTGGAAGTGCATCTACAAGTTTGGTGGCTAATGGGTTTCATCAAGAAGCTCATACAAATTTCAGACATCCTGTGGAGAGGAAAAGCACTATCAGACTTATTATTTCTCTTGCTGGTTAGTTTGGCTAGAAACTTAGGCAATTAAATGCTAAAATTCCTTTTTCCATTGTATTTTTCAAGAAGAGGTTTATCTGTAATAGTCACTAGTCTTTGTTGATTCTTTATATCTTCAACATGTGTGTAGGCTTCATAAGTACCTTTGTGGCAATAAGCAAGCTCCAGATGCCTGGTTTGATAAATTCACAAGTCATCTAACTCAATTCAGTTTCGTGATTTTCCATCAATACCTCTTTCTTTGTTAGAGTAGCAGATTCCTCACTTACTTATTTGTTATTATATATGGATGATATCATATTGACATGTAATGGTCCATTCTACATTACTTCTCTTATTTCACAAATAGGCAAGGAGTTTGAGTGACAAATTGAGGATGTTTTCACTACTTTCTTAGATCGGAAGTCCTGTAATCATCTCAAGGACTATTTATTAATATAAAAATATGTTTAGGATTTAATTAGGAAGACAATGATGAATGCTTCAAAACCTTGTAAGTTAAATTATTGTGTAAAGACAAACTTAGCTACTGCTGCTCTCTTGTTGAATGATGCAATTCGGTATAGGAATATAGTAGATGCACTATAGTATTTGACCTTCACTCGGTCTGATATTCAATTTGCAATCAACAAGGTTTGACAATATATTCATAAGCCTACTATTCTTCATTTCATTACAGTTAAACGCATCCTCAAGTATATTCAAAGCACACTTGACATTTTGTTCAGACCAGGTAACCTTGTATTATCCACCTAAAGTAATGTTGATTGAGTCGTGGATTCTATAGACAGGAGGTCCACTATTGGCAATGTCATATTTCTTAGATCTAATCCTTTATCCTAGACATCAAGGAAACAACCCACTATCTCTAGGTCCTCAACCGAGGCTGAGAACAAGGCTTTAGAATTTACTGTTGTAGAATTGTGCAAGATTAGGCAACTTTTATGTGATTTGCATATTTATATATCTGATGTCCTTCAATTGTCGTGTGATAATATTTCTGCATCGTTCTTGGCCATTAATCTTGTTCTTCATGCTCAGACTAAGCACATTGAGGTTGACTACCATTTTGTTCACCAAATGATATTGCTATTAAGTATGTTGCTTCTACAAATGAGTTGACTGATGTATTCACACTAAATCCATCTCTTCTCTTTGCTTTCATGCCATTTGTTTTAAGCTGATCTCAGTTGCATATATCAGATTGAGTGAGGCTGTAACACCCCAACTAATTTGCAATAAACTACGTGTTTAATTATTAATTTTTGCTCTTAATTATCCTATGATTATTTAACTTAACTTTTGGATTGAATTAATTAAATGTCTTGCAGAGAAACGCTTCAAGGTGATCTAACGACTCATATATGCCTAGTACAATTTTAATATAATTGATATTAGTTATCAAAATTGATATTCTATTAAGATTTTATTTATTTGTATTTTCTAAGCTCACTCACAGCATATATGCATTTACACCCTAAGAAAAAAAAAACCCTAACACTATTTTGATTTTCATTCGACTATCTCTCCTTCTATAATTTGCTCACACCAATACATGCATATACCTAAAGCTAATCCTAAACTAAATATACATATTTATATTCCTTCATCTATGTCCCTCAAAAAGATTCTCTTGTCGCCCCAGCAAAAGAAAACCACCATCTTCTTTGAGTCGCTGTCCAGAGATAAGAGAAATAAAAAAAAAATTTGGCTGCCTTGTGGGTAACGAATAGTAATTAAGAGCTTTTCCACTTTGGCGTCTTTAAGATAAACAACAAAAAGATTTCTTGGTGGAAACTATATCATTTTTGTAAGCAAGGACGAATGTTTGGGTTGAGAACCCCATTTTTTGGATTTCTTTATGGATTTTGTTCTTAGCATTATGATAGTGGAAATTATAGTCACGTACAAACAAAATGTCTGTAAGTTTGACTTTTATTTGAAATTTTTATTAAATGTCTCTTTTGAAATCACGATCTCATTAGGCTTAAGTTTAATTGATCTTGTGTTTATCTTTCATAACTATGTGAAGTTCATAATATTTTTTTACGCCCAAAACTTAATAGTTCTGGCACTCTGAGCGTTGGCATCTCGAAGCGATCTCTATTTGTTTGAATTGCTAAGGACGTCAAGTAAGTAAAATTTTACGCATACTTTAATGTTTTGGCTTAATCTGAAAATTATGGTGGATGAATTGTATATCTTTCTATTCTCGTTTGTTTTTCCTTGTATGTAAATTTCTTGTTTGGTAATGTTCTTATGTTCTTATATGTTTAATTGTATGTTAATGAATTGTTAAGAATGTGTTCATTATTTTGCTAATGTTTGATAATTTACACACTTAAATACTTTCACATGATAACTTATAAAATATATATATTAAATAATAATAAAAAACTTAAAACACATGGTGTGTTTATGCTATGAAAGGCGTGAGTGAGAATGGGACGCGGGAGGGACTGGCGGACCCGACAATGTTAATGGAAATGAATGATCATTTGACTTGTCCAGCGATATAATGTTAATGAAAGATCGTTTGGTTTGTCCAATGATACAATATGAATGAATAATACTATCAGGTTCTGGTAGTTAAAAAAGTTTCGTAATAATGGCCCACTGCCTCTGATTGACTAAACAGTACACAAGTGAACTCGCGAATAAGGTAAAGAAAATAATGCAGTAGAAATTGTAAAGAAAATAATGTGGCAAAAGTTTGCATGAAAGGACTTTGATGAAAGATGTAATGTCAAAGCAAAGGCAATTAGGTGATAAAATGATTTATATAAAGTCTATGTCAAACATAAATGTTTTAAAATAAAATTGAATATGTATGTGTTTGCTAAGTATGTGTAACGTTTTACTTACTGGACTTTAGCTCATTCCTTTTTCCTTAAACTTTTCAGGTGAGAAATAATTTGAGAGATGATACCTTGTGTGCGGAGCTGACTCAGTAGAATGTTTTATATAAAGATTTCAGACAATGCTTTATGATTAAATATTCTTTATTTAAATGTTTTACCTTTAAAATAATGGTTGCTAATTGACTATGTTTTCGCTGAAAATTTTTATTATATAAGTACTTTGAACTTAAAATTGCTTATTTTAAATAAATGATTTGATTAGGTTATGTTTTAAATTATGCTACATTTTCATATTTAATATTTAATTAACGTTAAAGAGGATAACACTTCGTAGAATTTAATCAATAAGGTATTTTAGTTTGGGAGTGTTAGTGTTTGGTATAAGAGCCCAAGGTTTAGACGATTATGTAGACTTCATAATTTTTCTTTAAATATAAAAGGAGAAAAAACTACTGAGTCACGTCACAAGAGGTCTTCTCCCAATCTCTTGGTCAGATATAATGTCTAATAGCCAGAATGATATTTATTGTATGATTTTGTATGTTATATGAAATTATAATGAATGGTAGACGTGTTAAGTCATTAAGACCGATCTATTTGTACTAGAATGCCTAATAGGAATGCTCAAAATCGTATTAATGGTGAACCAATTGGGGTGAACGGTAATGAGACGGGGAACGATCAACATGGCATCTAGCTGACTTTGGAAATATTATGCAAGCAATAGCTACTTTAGGGCAAGCTAAACAAAAAATGTGGCCCCTCTGCAAAATGGTCAACAACAATTCTTTGAATTTAATAAGTTATCTCCACCACCATTTGAAAGAACTACCGACCCACTTAGAGCTAAAATGTGGATTAGTAAGATGGAGAAAGCATTCATTGTTGAGTGCACTGATGCAGATACGGTTGACTTTGCTTCTTACTTGTTACAAGGAGATACGTATGATTGAGGGTGGCTGATTAATCGCCAAAAAGAAGATGATTTTGAGGCCTCCACTTGGGATATGTTCAAGAACGCATTTTTCAATCATTACTTCGATAGGAAAAGGAGAGAGAATTTGTCAAGTTAGGGCACAGAAGTAAAACTGTCGCTGAGTATGAAGCAACTTTTGCACGATTAGTGAAGTTTGCTCTAGATTTGGTGGTAACGAAAGAGAGTCTAGCCAGACAATTTGAGGAAGGGTTGATACCTAGTATCAAGCAAGCAGTGATTCTGTTCGAGCTTGCTACCAATAATGGAGTGGTCAACAAAGCATTGTTAAAGGAAAAAGCACAACGCTTAGACCTAGACTAGAACAAATTCCATATAAGTGGTCAGAAGCATAATGGAAGCAATTCTAAGGGAAATTTCTGGAAGGGGACAATTAGAAAAGGAAATTTGGCGGTGGAAACGATAACAAAAACCAACAAGGAAAACAGTCGAGGAAGACATGTCAGAATTGTGGAAAAGAACACCTTGGTGAACTTCGTATGGGTACAGGCTTGAGTGTTTGTGATGACTAAAGAGGACGTTGATAACTCTCCGACTATTGTTTCAGGTACTATTTTTGTATGTGGAATGATTGCTTGTGTTTTGTTTGATATTGGTGATACTCATTCGTTCGTAAAACCTTTGCTAGATAAAAAATTAGGGATGCCATTTGTATTTTTACATGCACGATTTTATGTATCTACACTTTCGAGGAAGATTCTGGAGGAGAGTAGAGTTATAAAGGACTATCCATTAGTGCTAGAAGAGCACGTACTGTCAGCTGACCTTATCATCTTGGATGTCCATGACTTTGACGTTATTTTGGGGATGGATTGGCTATCGAAGTATTATGCAACTATTGACTGTCATGAAAGAGAAGTGTTATTTCAACCCCCTAGAGTGACCAATTTTCATTTTGTGGTGGCTAAGGCAAAACCTCGTAGTCCTTTTATATCTTCTATGGGGTACTTAGCATCATTGATAGAGTTACCGGAAGAAGGTCCTTCTATAGAAAATGTATCAATTGCATGTGAGTTTGTTGATGTGTTTCTCGAGGATCTACTGGGTCTACCGGCAAATAGGGAAATCAACTTTGTTATTGATCGCATACCTGGTACAACTCCTATATTTAAAGCACCCTATCGAATGGCTCCTGCTGAACTTAAGGAACTCAAAGTCCAGTTGCAGGAATTGTTGGATAAAAAATTTATTCGGCCTAGTTTTTCCCCATGGGGGGCTATACTTTTGTTTAAAAAGAAAAAGAATGGAACAATGTGGCTGTGTATCGACTACCGTCAATTGAACAAGGTGACTATCAAGAATAGGTACCCACTGCCAAGAATTGAAGATTTGTTCGATCAACTTCAAGATGCAAGTTACTTTTCTGAAATTGATCCGCATTCTGAGTATCACCAATTGAAGAAGATATTCCCAAAACTACGTTCCGAACTCGATATGGGCATTATGAATTCCTTGTAATGTCGTTTGGGTCAACGAATGCCCATGCAGCTTTTATGTATCTTATGAACCGTGTTCTTAAGGAGTACTTGGATCATTTCATCATTGTATTTATTGATGACATTCTGATATATTCTCGCTCTAAGGAGGAGCATGAGCAACACCTTCGGATGGTATGCTGGAAACCCTCCGTGAGAAGGAGTTATTCGCCAAATTTAAGAAATGTGAATTTTGGCTGGATAAAGTACCACTTTTAGGGCACATAATATCCAAAGAAGGTATAATAGTTGATCCCAACTAGATCAAAGCAATTAAAAGTTGGCCAGTTCCAACTAATGTTGGTGAAGTTCGTAACTTTCTGGGATTAACGGGCTATTATCAAAGATTTGTAGAGAGGTTTTCAAAGGTTGCCTCACCATTAACTCAGCTAACGAAAAAGAATGTGAAATTTCAGTGGTCGAAGGAGTGTGAACGGAGTTTCCAAGAGTTGAAGGAGCGATTAACAACTCCCCCCGTCCTAACACTTCCTGTAAGTAATGAAGGGTTTGTTGTATACAGTGATGCTTCAAAGAAGGGTCTTGGTTGTGTGCTTATGCAACATGGTAAGGTGATTGGTTATGCCTCAAATGAACTAAAAGATTATGAAAGGAATTATCGTACCCACGACCTTGAGCTCGTAGCTGTTATGTTTACGTTGACGATTTTGAGACACTACCTGGTTAAATGTGAAATCTTCACTGATCATAAAAGTCTCAAGTATTTCTTCACTGAGAAGGAGTGGAATATGAGGCAACGAAGCTGGTTAAAACTAGTCAAAGATTATGATTATGAAATCAATTATCACACGAGCAAGGCTAATGTGGTAGCAGGTGCTTTGAGTAGAATGAATTCAGGTTCTATTGCCTCTTTGCAAGTTATCTAGAAACCTTTGTTAAGGGAGATTCAGACATTTGGAATGGAAATTTTGCCCCTATGAGATTCTGGTTACCTCACTACTTTGACGGTTTGTCCAACTCTTTTTGAAAGAATTAAGACAATACAATTTGATGATCAACAACTTTTGAAATTTTGAACAAAGGTGGAAGATGGTAAACGTACTGATTTCGTCATCACTATTGATGGAGCTCTTCGTTATGATGGCAGATTGGTGTACCAAATAATGTGGAGTTAAAATGAGAAATTTTGAGTGAAGCACATGACACTCCATACTCAATTCATCTAGGAAGTACGAAGATGTATCGGAGTCTAAGGGAACATATTGGTGGATTGGCATGAGTTGTGATGTAGCAAAGTTTGTACAACGTTGTCTTACATGTCAGCAGGTTACGGCTTAGAATCAGCGACCTTCTGGTCTTCTACAACCACTTATGATACTTGAGTGGAAGTGGGAGCACATCAGTATGAATTTTGTCTTGGGGATTACGAAGACCTTGAATGGCTTTAATTCTATTTGGGTTATTATTGATCGGCTTACTAAGTTAGCTCACTTTTTACCGGTAAAAAATATCTACAAGATGGAACAGTATGCTCAGTTGCGTGCGGGAAATACTAAGGCTTCATGGAGTTCCATTGTCTATTGTATCTGATCGCGATCCGAAGTTTACTTCTACTTTCTGAAAAATCTTGCATAAAGTTATGGGTACCCAGTTACGGTTCAGCACAATTTTTCATTCACAGTCTGATGGGCAATCAAAAAGGACCATTCAAACCCTTGAGGATATGTTGAGAGCTTGTGTTATTGATTTTCAGAGCACTTGGGATGAGATATTGCCTCTTGTTAAGTTCTCTTATAATATAGCTATCAATCTACAACTGGTATGGCACCTTATGAGGCATTGTATGAGAGAAAACGACGATCACCTATTCATTGGGATGAAGTCGGAGAATGAAAATTGTTGGGCCCAGATATTGTTCAGAAAAATGATTGATATAGTTGAAAAGATTCGTTAGCGAGTGAAGACAACTCCAAGTAGACAAAGGAGTTATGTAGATAAAAGAAGGAAGCCTTTGGAGTTTGTTGTTGGTGATAAAGTATTTCTAAAGGTCGCTCCTATGAAAGGTGTTTTGAGGTTTGGGAAGAAAGGCAAATTAAGTCCTCGCTTTGTAGGACCTTTTGAAATATTGGCGAGAATCAGAGAGTTAGCTTATCAACTTGCATTTTCACCAGTGATGTCGAATGTTCATAATGTATTCCATGTTTCAATTTTAAAGAAGTATCTTTCTTATTCGTCTCACGTCCTTAGCTACAACGCTTTAGACCTCCGTCAAGGCCTTACTTATGAAGAAGCACCCATCATGATTCTGGATAGAGAAGAAAATGAACTTAGACAAAAGAAGATTCATTTGGTCAAGGTGTTAGGAAAAATCATGCAGTAGAAGAGGTAACCTGGGAGCGCGAGGATGAAATGCGTGCCAAATATCCGAATTTGTTGGGTACGTATTAATTTCGAGGATGAAATTATTTTTAGGAGGGGAAAATCTAACACCCCAACTCATTTTACAATAAACTGTGTGTTTAATTTTTAATTTTTACTCTTAATTATCCAATGATTATTTAACTTAACGTTTAGATTGAATTAATTAAATGTCTTGCAGAGAAACACTTCAAGGTGATCTAACGACTCAAATGTGCCCAGTACATTTTAATATAATTGATATTAGTTATCAAAATTGATATCCTATTAAGATTATATTTATTTGTATTTTCTAAGCTCACTCATAGTATATATGCATTTACACCTTAAGAAAAAAATGCCCTAACACTATTTTGATTTTCATTCAACTATCTCTCCTTCTCTAACTTGCTCACACCAATACATGCATACACCTAAAGCTAACCCTAACCTAAATATACATATTTATATTCCTTCATCTCTCCCTAAAAAAATTCTCTTGCCGCCCCAACAAAAGAAAACCACCACCTTCTTTGAGTCGCACTTCATGCAGAGACAAGAGAAATAAAAAAAGAACAATTTGGTTGCCTTGTGGTTAACGAATAGCACCAGGGAGCTTTTCCACTTTGACATCTTTGAGGTAAAAAGATTTCTTGGTGGAAACTATTTCATTTTTGTAAGCAAGGACGAAGGTTTGTGTTGAGAACCCCATTTTTTGGCTTTCTTTATAAATTTTGTTCTTAGAATTATGATAGTGGCAATTATAGTCATGTAAAAAAAGGCTATAAGTTTGACTTTTATTTGAAATTTTTATTAAATGTCTCTTTTGGAATCATGATTTCATTAGGATTAAGTTTAATTGATCTTTTGTTTTATCTTCCATAACTATGTGAATTTCATAATATTTTTAAAATGAAATTGGATGCGTATGTGTTTGCTAAGTATGTGTAACATTTTACTTACCGGGCTTTAGCTCATTCCTTTTTCCTTAAACTTTTCAGGTGAGAAAAAATTTGCGAGATGACACCTTGTGGGTAGACTTGACTCAGTATAATTTTTTAATTAAAGATCTCAGATAATGCTTTATGATTAATTATTCTTTACTTTAATGTTTTAGCTTTAAAATAATGGTAGTTAATTGACTATGTTTCCGCTGAAATTTTTTATTATTTAAGTACTTTGAACTTAATATTACTTATTTTAAATAAAGGATTTGATTAGTTTATGTTTTAAATTATGCTACATTTTCATTTAATATTTAATTAATATTAAAAAGGATAACACTTCTTAGAATTTCATCAATAAGTATTTTAGTTTGGGGTGTTACAGAGGCTCTTAGATGACATTAGTTAATTCTGTTGAGGTGTTAATTAAGTCAATTGTTCCTTGGCCCAACGAAAGCTATGAGCCCAAAATTGGGATGTTTTGTTGAAGGTTTGTTTTTTCTCTCTATACAGCTGCTGCCTAAAAGAATTAGGTTGAGAGTCCAATTTGATATAGAAGTCTTGACACATTTAGAGACTTCAGCCGCCAGTTGCAATTTTTTGGCTTAGAATTTTAGACCTCCTGTTGTGAAGAAAACCACTGTCGGACTTATTCTTTCTCTCGCTGGTCAGTTTGGCAGGAAACTTAGGCAACTAAGTAAATGTTAAAATGCTTTTTCCCATTATATTCTCAAGAAGAGGTTTATATGCAATAGCGATAAGTCTTTGTTGATTCTTTATATCTTCAGCATGTGTGTATGATTCATAAATACCTTTGTGGCCATAAGCAAGCTCCACATGTCTGGTTTGATAGATTCACAAGTCACTTAACTCAATTCGGTTTTGTGTTTTTTCCACTAATACCTCTTTCTTTGTTAGAGTAGCAGATTCCTCACTTATTTATATGTTACCATATGTGGTTGATATCATATTGACATGTAATGGTCCCATATACATTACTTCTCTTATTTCACAAATGGGCAAGGAGTTTATGTGACAAATTTAGGATCTCTGCGCTACTTTCTCAGGCCAGAAGTCACATAATAATCTCAAGGACTATTTAATGTGTCAGGATTTAATTATGAAGTCAGGTATGACTGCTTCAAAACCTTGTAAGTCAAATTATTGTGTAAAGACAAACTTAGCTACTACTACTCTCTTGTTGAATGATGCAATTTAGCATAGGATAGGTGCACTGTAGTATTTGACCTTCACTCAGCCTGCTAATAAATTTGCAGTCAATAAGGTTTGTCAATATATGCATAAGCCTACTATTCTTCACTTCACTACAGTTAAATGCATTCTCAAGTATATTCAAGGTGCACTGAAACATTACATTCTGTTTAGACCAGGTAACCTTAGATCTGCATAAAACAATGCAGATTGAGCTGAAGAGGTTTTAGATAGGAGGTTCGCTACTGGCAATGTCATTTTTCTTGGATCTATTCTTCTATCGTGATCATCAAGGAAAAAGCCCACTGTCTCTAGGTGCTAAACCGAGCCTAAGGATAGGGTTTTAGTATCTATTGTTGCAGAATTGTGTTAGATTTGACAATTTTTATGTGATTTGCAAATTTACATTTCTGATGTCCTTCAATTGTCGTATGATCATATTCCTGCATTGTTCTTGGCCATTAACATGCTCGTACTAAGCACATTGAGGTTCACTACTGTTTTGTTCGCCTAAGGATCTTGCGATTAAGTATGTTGCTTTTGAAAATGAGTTGCTGTTGTATTCACTAAACTGATCTCAGTTGAGAAGATATCAGTTTGAGTGAGGTTTTTAGATGACATTAGTTAATTGTTGAGTAGTTAATTAAGTCAATTGTAGGGATGTTCCTCCTATTCAGAAGACATGGGCGTCCTTGGCCCAAAGGAAGTTATTAGCCCAAAATTGGGCTGTTTTGTTGAAGGTTTTTTGTTGTTCTCTTTATACAGCTACAGCCTAAAAGAATTAAGTTGAGAGTCCTATTTGTATAGAAGTCTTAACACATTAGAGACTTCATCCAAAAGTTGCAATTTTTTGGCTTAGAATTTTAGAAATCCTGTTGTGAAAGAAAACCACTCTCAGACTTATTCTTTCTCTTGTTGGTCAATTTGGCTGGATATTTAGGCAATTAAATGTTAAAATGCCTTTTTCCATTGTATTTTTCAAGAAGAGTTTATATGCAACAGCCACAAGTCCTTATTGATTCTTTATATCTTTAGCATGTGTGTAGACTTCATAAGTACCTTTGTGGCCATAAGCAAGCTCCACATGCCTGGTTCGATAGATTCATAAGTCATTTAACGCAATTCGATTTTGTGTTTTTCCATCAATACCTCTTTCTTTGTTAAAGTAGCAGATTCCTCACTTACTCATATGTTACTATATGTGGATGATATGATATTGACATGTAATGGTCCCATCAACGTTACTTCTCTTATTTCAAAAATGGGCAAGGAGTTTGAATGAAAAAAATTGGATCTCTTCACTACTTTCTTAGATTTGAAGTAACGCAATCATCTCAAGGACTATTTCTTGATATAAAAAATATGCTCAGAATTTAATTAGGAAGTCATGTATGGCTGCTTCAAAACCTTGTAAGTAAAAATATTGTGTAAAGATAAACTTAGCTACCGATGCTCTCTTGTTGAATGAGTATAGGAGTATAGTAGGTGCACTATATATTTGACCTTCACTCAACCCGATATACAATTTACAATCAATAAGGTTTGTCAATATATGCATAAGCCTACTATTCTTCACTTCACTACAGTTAAACGCATTCTCAAGTATATTCAAGGTGCACTGAAACAGGGCATCCTGTTCAGACCAAGTAACCTTATATTATCTACATAAAGTGATGTAGATTGAGTTGGGGATTCTGTAGATATGAGGTCTGCTACTGGGAATGTCATTTTTCTTGGATTTAATCCTTTATCTTGGACATCAAGGAAACAACCCACTGTCTCTAGGTCATCACCGAGGCTGAGAATGGACCTTTAGCATCTATTACTGTTGAATTGCGCTAGATTAGACAACTTTTATATGATTTTCATAATTACATTTTTGATGTCCTTCAATTGTCTTCTTATTATATTTTTGCACTATTCTTGGCCATTAATCATGTTCTTCATGCTTAGACTAAGCATATTGAGGTTTTTTACAATTTTGTTCACCTAAGGATCTTGCGATTAAGTATGTTGCTTATGTGGAGGAGTTGACTAATGTATTCACTAAATCCATCTCTTTTCCTCGCTTTCATGCCATTTATTCCAAACTAATCTTTGTTGAGTATATATCAGTTTGAGTGAGGCTCTTAGATGAAATTAGTTATTTCTGTTGAGTTGTTAATTAAGTCAGCTATTGGGATGACCCTCCTATTGGATGAGACATGGACTTCCTGTTGGAATTATGTCCATAATGTAAGGTGTAATAACTATTTATGATTATTTAGTTATTTCTTTGACATTTATGTATTACTAAATTTTATGAATAAATGAAAATTTTCTTTAATTAAAGTGTGTTTATAATTTACCTAAGTCCTAGAACTATTATCAACGTAAGAAGAGTAAAGACTGAGTGGTCTTCCAGTCAAACTCTTCTGAGATAGTTCAAAATACTATTCGCAATCTTAGGATTGACTGGATAATCAAATTATGATTGTTAGGTTGAACCAAAGGATGCTACTCTTAGGGCGTGGGAGTGAATACTCTAATGGTTGACCTAGACATATTATGGAACATGTTGAATAGACCAATAACAAATTAGTTTAGAGCAAAACCGTTTATGTATCTCTAAATCTAATTGTTACACCTTAAGGGTATTTTTGTGTTTACCTTAATCCTGAGGTGAATACAATACTTGACTTAGTTACTTACGATCTTTGCTTCACCAAAGGGGTGAGTTCGAACTGCCGGATAATACCTCGACTATTGAGATCGTGATTCAGTTATGTTGGAGTTAACGTGATTCATAGATATGAAATTCATGACGAGATTACAAAAATAACAATATCACATTATGTTTTATTGATGAGTGTGTGAATAAATAAACCTGGTCAGGTACTCGATGAAATGAATTATTGAATAAGACATGGTGAACTGTACAAGACATTTTACTGTTAAATAAGGGTAACATCATAAAATATCATGTGCACTGTTAAATAAAAATATTTGTTTGCACCAACAAAAAATGTAACATGCATAAATCGAGAGTCGATTCGGCATCAGATCTATAGGAGAGTCGTACAATGTCACGATTAAATAGGTCAAGAATTTTTGGAGATAAATTAACAGGGTATTTGAATCTCATAGCTTTATTCATGTGGATCCATTCAATCTTGGGAGTAGCTCATAAAGACAAAAATAAGAAATAACGTCAGTTCGACCAAAAACGTATTTTATACCAAAGTACACTTCCCGAACCCATATGTGATGGATGTCTTCACTAAATTAGTGAAAGGCAGAATTAACGTACAAATTACTTAATTTATTATTTTCCAATTATTAGATAATTAGTAAATAAAATAATTAATTAATTGATAGAGATCAATTTAATTAACTAATTTAAATTGATAAATTTGGACACAGTCATAGCTCTAGGGGAGATGTAAAAATCATAAATTGTAGTGCAAGGGAGGTGATTTTCGGCAATTTAACATATAGGAGTATATATGTAAATTCTATAACTATTATATAAGGGATTGCATTAGGGTTGCATCCAAAAATCCTAATCATAGTGTGTGATTATTGAGAGCATAAAAAAGTTTCTCTCCCTTCCCCATATAGTTGCCACCGAAAACTATCAGAGGAAGAAGAAAAATTATTTTTTCTTCCTCAGTTGTTTAGAGAGCTCACACTCTATTCCTAACAATATCTTTGCGAGATGTACTTCTGAATCATACGGGTGGTTGGTTGTGTGAAGATCAATTGAAGTTCTACGAATCTCAAGAACGAAGAATGCAAGACAAATAATTAGATCCCACCAAATCAGAACTTCTCCAACACAAGAAAATGTATAAATTGTGTCTATCTTTTCACAATACATTTATGTGAATATGTATGATCATTGAGTGGTTTTATATTTAATTTGATTAAATATTTATTTTAAAAACATTATATTCCGCATACGAACCGTTTGTGGTTCATTAATTTTTCTTCAAATTTTAAAACCCGACCCAATAATTGGTATCATAGCCTAAGGTTCTTGATTATTCATATTATGTGATTAAACATATATATGGATGGATATTGTGTATTGGCATATATTTTTATATGGTAGATTCAAAGTATGTTTGAAGGTGTTTTATGAATGGATCCTGATCGATTGATTATAGGTGTTATTTTTCAATTTCAGAATTTATGTACGCGAAATTGAGGCATAGGAATTTAAATTTAAATTCCATGTAATCCATCATCGCATGAATCCCGAGATGTCACCGTTCACACCACGCCACTGCTGCTAGACATCGTTCACCGCACCGTCCGCCGCCACCCGCCACCGCCCTCTCCGCCATAGGTTTCATAATTAGGGTTTAGGAAACCTTAGGATTTTGTAAACTCTGGCGCGCATAAGGCCATGTTGGACCCTGGGCTGACGTGGAATCACCAAGCCTATTGAGGTGTTGGATTGAGCAAGAGTTGATTGGCCAAAATGATTCACAGGGACTCGACATTTGATGCCAAGCCCAATCCACTCCCTAAAAATTAAATTTATTTAATATGGTAATTTTTCAACACTCATTAATTAGAACTTGTTTTACAAATTATTTTTAAAAATAAATCAATTGATTAATTTACTTGGTAATTTATTTATCAAAGTAACAATTGTTCGAAAATTAATTTTAATTTGAAATTTAAATATTGAAAATGGGATTGGACCTTAGTAAAGAGTTACAAATAGGTGGGACTTTCTAAAAGAGAAGGAGACAATTACATACGTCATGAAAACTAGTATTTAAATTATTGTAATTTATTTATTAATCTTTTTATGAGTTATAATTAGAAATAAGCCACAGAAAAGCTAATTTTGAATGTACGATTTATTATTAATCTTGCATCATCATATAACATGACATATAGAAATAAAGATATGTCAGTATCAAAATTTCATGTAACATGTCATGCATCATTGTAGTTTAAATTTATATTGGGTAATAATTTTAAATGCAATCTGAATTTTATAAAAGTTATAATTCTTAAATTGTGATTTAAATTTTATAAAATTATAATTTTCAAAACTTTTTTTCAAACTTATAAAGCATTATGATTTTTGAAAATATAACAAAAAATTCATTTTTTCAAAAATTAAGTGAGAGGGTCATTTACGTTGAAATGTTCCTAAAATCTCTAATGCAAACTTGATCGTGGCACAAGTAATGGTTTAGAGCCACCCTAGCGGTACTCTCTTCAGTGGGAGAAACTTGAGAATCATGTCGCTTTGAGTCATTGAGTTGCTAGAAAAGCTAAAGCTTGTAAAGAAAGTAGTGAGGCAAGACCACTCCTAGACGGACTATTAGTTCATAGCAACCTTCAAAGTCGATGCGTGTGTTAAACACTTAGACCGAAACACATTGGAATCTCTCATAGGAGCTAATCAATGGGGATAAGGTGACCAAAATCATTGGTGATTCGTTAAGCTAGATGTAGTGACATCTTGAGAAACGTCAACCAAACAAAAAGAGTCTCGATACGATAGGAGGTAGCTCAGGTGTTGTCCTTAGATGAGATGAGTTATCGTTGTTGATCGTAACATGCACCATACTTTTTTAAATGATTCAGTATTTAGTTACACCGTTTTATTTATTCTTTTCAGCAATCATGTCATTATCCCCACCCTCAACAATCTTGAATGCGAACAAACGTACTGGTGAAAATTACATGGATTGAAAATGTAATCCAGATATCATGTTGACAGTAGAAAAGCACATGTTCGTGCTCACCAACCATTGTCCCCTTGAGCCTATTGTTGAACCGTCTTAAGAGGAAAATAATGTTTATGTTTCTTGGTTACATTCTGATGAGATCGTCAGGTGTTATATCTTGGCATATGTTAGTAATGTGTTGCAACAACAGCATCAGAATATGGAGACCGTCACTGATATGATGTTGAACATCACTTAAATGTTTGAGGATCTGGGTCGTTAAGCCAAACGGGCAGTTATGCGAAATTTCATGAACTGCCAGATGAAACCTAGAACTCATATTAGAGAACATATGATGTTAATAATTGATTATCTGAATGAGATGGAGATTATGAGAAATGAAGTAGATGGCGAGACTCAAGTTTATATGATCCTTGAAACCCTGCCAAATATATGTGAGAACTTCAAACTTAATTTTTCAACACTCATTAATTAGAACTTATTTTACAAATTATTTTTAAAAATAAATCAATTGATTAATTTACTTGGTAATTTATTTATCAAAGTAACAATTGTTGGAAAATTAATTTTAATTTGAAATTTAAATATTGAAAACGTGATTGGACCTTAGTAAAGAGTTACAAATAGGTGGGACTTTCTGAAAGAGAAGGAGATAATTATATACGTCAAGAAAACTAGTATTTAAATTATTGTAATTTATTTATTATTCTTTTTATGAGTTATAATTAGAAATAAGTCACAGAAAAGTTAATTTTGAATGTACGATTTATTATTAATCTTGCATCATCATATAACATGACATATAGAAATAAAGATATGTCAGTATCAAAATTTCATGTAACATGTCATGCATCATTGTAGTTTAAATTTATATTGGGTAATAATTTTAAATGCAATCTGAATTTTATAAAAGTTATAATTCTTAAATTGTGATTTAAATTTTATAAAATTATAATTTTCAAAACTTTTTTTCAAACTTATAAAGCATTATGATTTTTGAAAAGTAACAAAAAATTCATGTTTCAAAAATTAAGTGAGAGGGTCATTTACGTTGAAATGTTCCTAAGATCTCTAATGCAAACTTTATCGTGGCACAAGTAATGGTTTAGAGCCACCCTAGCGGTACTCTCTTCAGTGGGAGAAACTTGAGGATTATGTCGCTTTGAGTCATTGAGTTGCTAGAAAAGCTAAAGCTTGTAAAGAAAGTAGTGAGGCAAGACCACTCCTAGACGGACTATTAGTTCATAGCAACCTTCAAAGTCGATGCGTTGGTTAAACACTTGAATCTCTCATAGGAGCTAATCAATGGAGATAAAGTGACCAAAATCATTGGTGATTCGTTAAGCTAGATGTAGTGACATCTTGAGAAACGTCAACCAAACAAAAAGAGTCTCGATGCGATAGGAGGTAGCTCGGGTGTTGTCCTTAGATGAGATGAGTTATTGTTGTTGATCGTAACATGCACCATACTTTTTTAAATGATTCAGTATTTAGTTACACCGTTTTATTTATTCTTTTCAGCAATCATGTCATTATCCCCACCCTCAACAATCTTGAATGCGAACAAACTTACTGGTGAAAATTATATGGATAGAAAATGTAATCCAGATATCATGTTGACAGTAGAAAAGCACATGTTCGTGCTCACCACACATTGTCCCCTTGAGCCTATTATTGAATGTCTTAAGAGGAAAATAATGTTTATGTTTCTTGGTTGCATTCTGATGAGATCGTCAGGTGTTACATCTTGGCATATGTTAGTAATGTGTTGCAACAACAGCATCAGAATATGGAGACCGTCACTGATATGATGTTGAACATCACTTAAATGTTTGAGGATCTGGGTCGTTAAGCCAAACGGGCTGTTATGCGAAATTTCATGAACTGCCAGATGAAACCCAGAACTCCTATTAGAGAACATATGATGTTGATAATTAGTTATCTGAATGAGATGGAGATTATGGGAAATGAAGTAGATGGCGAGACTCAAGTTTATATGATCCTTGAAACCCTGCCAAATATATGTGAGAACTTCAAACTTAATTTTTCAGCACTCATAATTAGAACTTATTTTACAAATTATTTTTAAAAATAAATCAATTGATTAATTTACTTGGTAATTTATTTATCAAAGTAAAAATTGTTGGAAAATTAATTTTAATTTGAAATTTAAATTTTAAAAATGGGATTGGACCTTAGTAAAGAGTTCGAATATGTGGGACTTCCTGAAAGAGAAGGAGACAATTACATACGTCATGAAAACTAGTATTTAAATTATTGTAATTTATTTATTATTCTTTTTATGAGTTATAATTAGAAATAAGCCACAGAAAGGTTAATTTTGAATGTACGATTTATTATTAATCTTGCATCATCATATAACATTACATATAAAAATAAAGATATGTCAGTATCAAAATTTCATGTAACATGTCATGCATCATTGTAGTTTAAATTTATATTGGGTAATAATTTTAAATGCAATCTGAATTTTATAAAAGTTATAATTCTTAAATTGTGATTTAAATTTTATAAAATTATAATTTTCAAAACTTTTTTTCAAACTTATAAAGTATTATGATTTTTTGAAAAGTAACAAAAAAATTCATTTTTTTCAAAAATTAAATGAGAGGGTCATTTACGTTGAAATGTTCCTAAGGTCTCTATTGCAAACTTTATCGTGGCACAAGTAATGGTTTAGAGCCACCCTAGCGGTATTCTCTTCAGTGGGAGAAACTTGAGAATCATGTCGCTTTGAGTCATTGAGTTGCTAGAAAAGCTAAAGCTTGTAAAGAAAGTAGTGAGGCAAGACCACTCCTAGACGGACTATTAGTTCATAGCAACCTTCAAAGTCGATGCGTTGGTTAAACACTTAGACCGAAACACATTGGAATCTCTCATAGGAGCTAGTCAATGGGGATAAGTTGACCAAAATCATTGCTGATTCGTTAAGCTAGATGTAGTCACATTTTGAGAAACATTAACCAAACAAAAAGAGTCTCAATGCGATAGGAGGTAGCTCGGGTGTTGTCCTTAGATGAGATGAGTTATCGTTGTTGATCGTAACATGCATCATACTTTTTTAAATGATTCAGTATTTAGTTACACCATTTTATTTATTCTTTTCAGTAATAATGTCATTATCCCCACTCTCAACAATCTTGAATGCGAACAAACTTACTGGTGAAAATCACATGAATTGAAAATGTAATCCAGATATCATGTTGACAGTAGAAAAGCACATATTCGTGCTCACCACCCATTGTCCCCTTGAGTCTATTGTTGAATCGTCTTAAGAGGAAAATGATGTTTATGTTTCTTGGTTGCATTCTGATGAGATCGTCAAGTGTTACATCTTGGCATATGTTAGTAATGTGTTGCAACAACATCATCAGAACATGGAGACCGTGACTGATATGATGTTGAACATCACTTAAATGTTTGAGGATCTGGGTCGTTAAGCCAAACGGGCTGTTATGCGAAACTTTATGAACTGCCGGATGAAACCCAGAACTCCTATTAGAGAACATATGATGTTGATAATTAGTTATCTGAATGAGATGGAGATTATGGGAAATGAAGTAGATGGCGAGACTCAAATTTATATGATCCTTGAAACCCTGCCAAATATATGTGAGAACTTCAAACTTAATTTTTCAACACTCATTAATTAGAACTTATTTTACAAATTATTTTTAAAAATAAATCAATTGATTAATTTA
This sequence comes from Datisca glomerata, assembly GCA_003255025.1. Classification (NCBI taxonomy): domain Eukaryota; kingdom Viridiplantae; phylum Streptophyta; class Magnoliopsida; order Cucurbitales; family Datiscaceae; genus Datisca; species Datisca glomerata. The sequence continues at coordinate 132,624 of QANY01011412.1, read as the reverse complement.
CTTGGTAATTTATTTATCAAAGTAACAATTGTTGGAAAATTAATTTTAATTTGAAATTTAAATTTTGAAAATGAGATTGGACCATAGTAAAGAGTTACAAATAGGTTGGACTTCCTGAAAGAGAAGGAGACAATTACATACGTCATGAAAACTAGTATTTAAATTATTGTAATTTATTTATTATTCTTTTTATAAGTTATAATTAGAAATAAGCCACAGAAAGACTAATTTTGAATGTACGATTTATTATTAATCTTGCATCATCATATAACATGACATATAGAAATAAAGATATGTCAGTATCAAAATTTCATGTAACATGTCATGCATCACTGTAGTTTAAATTTATATTGGGTAATAATTTTAAATGCAATCTGAATTTTATAAAAGTTATAATTCTTTAATTTTGATTTAAATTTTATAAAATTATAATTTTCAAAACTTTTTTTGAAACTTATAAAGCATTATGATTTTTGAAAAAGTAACGAAAAATTCATTTTTTCAAAAATTAAGTGAGAGGGTCATTTACGTTGAAATGTTCCTAAGGTCTCTAATGCAAACTTTATCGTGGCACAAGTAATGGTTTAGAGCCACCCTAGTGGTACTCTCTTCAGTGGGAGAAACTTGAGGATTATGTCGCTTTGAGTCATTGAGTTGCTAGAAAAGCTAAAGCTTGTAAAGAAAGTAGTGAGGCAAGACCACTCCTAGACGGACTATTAGTTCATAGCAACCTTCAAAGTCGATGCGTTGGTTAAACACTTAGACCGAAACACATTGGAATCTCTCATAGGAGCTAGTCACTGTGGATAAGGTGACCAAAATCATTGGCGATTCGTTAAGCTAGATGTAGTGACATCTTGAGAAACGTTAACCAAACAAAAAGAGTTTCGATGCGATAGGAGGTAGCTCGGGTGTTGTCCTTAGATGAGATGAGTTATCGTTGTTGATCGTAACATGCATCATACTTTTTTTAATGATTCAGTATTTAGTTACACCGTTTTATTTATTCTTTTCTGTAATCATGTCATTATCCCCACTCTCAACAATCTTCAATGCGAACAAACTTACTGGCGAAAATCACATGGATTGAAAATGTAATCCAGATATCATGTTGACAGTAGAAAAGCACATGTTCGTGCTCACCAACCATTGTCCCCTTGAGCCTATTGTTGAATCGTCTTAAGTGGAAAATAATGTTTATGTTTCTTGGTTGCATTCTGATGAGATCGTCAGGTGTTATATCTTGGCATATGTTAGTAATGTGTTGCAACAACAGCATCAGAATATGGAGACCGTCACTGATATAATGTTGAACATCACTTAAATGTTTGAGGATCTGGGTCATTAAGCCAAACGGGCTGTTATGTGAAACTTCATGAACTGCCAGATGAAACCTAGAACTCCTATTAGAGAACATATGATGTTGATAATTAGTTATCTGAATGAGATGGAGATTATGGAAAATGAATTAGATGGCAAGACTCAAGTTTATATGATCCTTGAAACCCTACCAAATATATGTGAGAACTTCAAACTTAATTATTTGTTGAATAAGTTGAGATACTCTCTTCTGGAACTTATGAAGGAGTTGCAAGCTCTTGAGACCCTGTTTCTGAAAGGAAAAAGGGAGAACGGAATAGGAAACTTTTCTGAAAGTAATCCTTCCACCTCTGGTGCAAAAAAAAAAGAAACACGTGAGAAGTCCAAAGAAAGCTAAGAAGAAGAACTCGAAAGCTGCGAAAGGCAAGGCCCCTGCAAAAGTGGATAAATGTCATCATTGTAGAGTCGCTGGCCATTGAAAATGCAACTGCTCAGATTATCTCAATGAGTTGAAATCCAAAGGTACATTACTTGTTACTGAAGTTTGTTATGTGATTGACTTTACTTTTTCGTGGATTGTAGACTCTACTACCACTAACCATATTTATTGTTCCCTGCAGGGGTTCAGGAAAAGTAGAAAGCTTAATGAGGGCGAGTTCAGCTTCCGTTAGGGGAAGGGAGCATTAGTATTGGTTGTATCAGTTGGTACAATTAAATTGCTGTTTGATAACAGTTATTTGGTTCTATGTGATGTTTATTATATCCTGATTTTTTGAAAGAAACAAAACTTATTTCAGTAGCTAGTTTGATCGAGCAAGGATTTTCTTTAATTTTCATTGATGATGATATTGGTATATTTATAAATGATTGCTTAATTACTACTGCACGCATGATCAATAACTTATTCTATGTGTAACCAAAAGTTTCAATGATATATGACACTAAAGTAAATACTAATTTACAAAGAGATAGTAGAAGTTGAAGTCTGACTCAATCGATCTAACCTACTTGTGACACTTATGTCTTCGCACGTTAGCCTGACCATGATTAAAAGACTTGTAAAGGATGGTCCCTTGCAAAATTTAAGTGTGGGATCACTACCCTCATGCGAATCTTGCATAGAAAGCAAAATGACCACAAGATCTTTTTCAGCGAAGGGTGAAAGAGCCAGTCAATACCTCAAACACGTATATAGTGATGTATATGGGTCATTTAATATCCAAGCAAGATGAGGTTATGAATATTTTATAACATTCACAGATGACTACTCACATTTTGGACATGTTTATCAAATGCGCCAAAAGTCTGAAATCTTTGTAGAGTACAAGGCTATGGTTGAGAATCAATTAGAGAAACAAATCAAAACACTATAATCCAATCGTGGTGGAGAGTACTTGCTATGAGAGTTCAAAGACTTTTTTACGAAAAAATATATTCTTTCTCAGTTTACAGCACCTGGCACTCTAGAAAAAAATGGTTTGTCAGAGAAAAGGAATCAAACTCCGATAGATATGGTTAGATCTATGATGAGTTACCCATCCCTCCCAGATTCATTTTGGGGACATGGCTTGGAAACAGTGGCATATATTCTGAACCAAGTTCCGTCAGAGATGGTGTCTAGTACACCATATGAAGGATGGAGTGGATGAATGTCTTCTGTAAGCCACCTTATGATATGGGGATGCTCGACACACGTTCTGAGACTAAAGACAGGCAAGTTTACGATTCGATCAGAATTATACATGTTTGTAGGATATCCCTAATCAGGACTTGTTTCTGATTCAATAATGGAAGAACCACAGTAGGAGCCAGAGCCTACGGAGCCTCGATATAGTATGAGGGTTGTGAGACAACCAGACAGGTACATGTCTTATGGAGATTCCGTGATAGCAGTCTCAGATAAGGATCATGATGAACATGTTTCCTACCCACAAGCCATGGTTAGTCCTGAAGAAAACATATGACAAGAAGTCATGAATATAGAGATATAATCGAGGTAGAAGAACAGAATTTGGAAGCTTGTAGATCCTCGTGAAGGGGTAAAACTTGTAGGGTATAAATGGGTATATAAGAAAAAAAGAGGTCTAGATGAAAATGTGGAGACATTCAAAGCTAGGCTAAAAGCCAAGGGCTACACCAAAAGGGAAGGTATTGATTATGAGGATACCTTCTCACTGATGGCTATGCTTAAGTCCATCCAAATACTCCTGTCTATTCTTGATGCCCTCGATTATGAAATCTCGTAGATGGACGTCAGACTGTTTTTCTGAATGACAATCTTGAAGAGCACATTTATATGGCTCAAGCAGACGGGTTCATGGAGAATGGCCAAGAGGGCAAGGTTTGTGAACTGCTGAAGTCCATATATGGACTTAAGCAACTGTCCCGATCATGGAATATTAGATTCGACGCAACTGTCAAGAACTTTAATTTTGAAGAGTTAGAGGATGAACCCTATGTGTATAAGCTGATATATGAAGGAAATGTGATTTTTCTGGTCTATGTTCGTGAATGATATTCTGCTCATTGATGAGGTGATACTTTGATAGGAAGGATCGTGGAGAAGCTGCCTTTGTCTTAGGTATTCAAATCTTTCATGATCGGAAGAACAAATAGTTGGCACTATCTCAAGTAACTTATATTGATAAGGTGATGGATTGTTTTAGTATGCAAGACTCCAAGAATGTATATCACCCCTTTAGAAATGGAGTCTGCCTCTCAAGGAGTAGTCTCTCAAGACTCTTAAAGACGAGGAAGACATGAAAAAGATTTCATCTGCCTCAATCATAGGAAGTCTCATGTATACAATACTTTGCACAAGGCCAGATATTTGCTACGCAGTGGGTGTGGTGAGTCGTTTCCAATCTAACCCTAGACTCGAGTATTGAAATGCTGTCAAGTACATCCTTAAGTATCTTATAAAATTAGGAACTACATGCTTGTGTATACAGGTACTGACATGAATATGACGGGTCATACCGACTTCAATTTCCAAGCATATAAGAATTTTAAGAGTTCCACTTCAGGAACGGTGTTCATCCTGAATGGTGGAGCAGTAGTATGGAGAAGTATCAAACAATCGTGCATTGCTGATTCTACCATCGAAGTTGAGGTGGCGACTTGTGAAGTTGTAAAGGATCTTGTGTTTGGCTTAGAAAGTTCCTAAAGACTTTAGAAGTCATTCCAAAAGCTGACAAACCCATGATATTTTATTGCGATAACAGTGGGGCTGTAGCAAACTCGAAGGAACCAAGGAGCCACAAAAGATCCAAACACGTAGAGCCAAAGTATCACCTCATCAATGAGATTTATCAGCATGGAGGTATTGTAGTAATGAACATATCGATAGTCAATAACTAGACAGATCCATTCACGAAAACTTTAAGTAGTAAAGTCTTTGATGGTCATCAAAAGGGCATGGAGATACGAGATTTTACACGCCTGCTTTTGTCCAAGTAAAAAATTGTTGGAATTATGTCCATAAAGTAGGGTGTAATAATTATTTATGAGTATTTAGTTATTTCTTTGATATTTATGTATTGTTGAATTTTATGAATAACTGAAAATTTTCTTTAATTAACGTGTGTTTATAATTTACTTAAGTCCTGAAACTATTATCAATGTAAGAAGAGTAAAGATTGAGTGGTCTTCTAAACAAACTCTTCTGAGATAGTGTAAAATATTATTTGTTGTCATAGGATCGACTGGACGATTGAGTCTAATTATGACTGTTAAGTTGAACCAACGGATAACAGTCTTGGGGAATGGGAGTGGAGACTCCAACGATTGACCTAGACATGTTATGGAACATGTTGAATAGACGAGTAAGAAATTAGTTTAAAACAAAGCCGTTTATCTAGCTCTTAATCTAATTGTTACACATTAAGGGTATTTTGTGTTTACCATAATCCTGAGATGAATACAGAACTTGACTTAGTTACTTGCGAGCTATGATCCATCAAATGAGTGAGCTTGAACTGGGGGATAATACCTCAACTGTTGAGATCGTGATTCAGCTACGTTGGAGTTACGTCATTCATAAATATGAAATTTGTGACGACATTGCAAAGCAGCAATATCACCTTAGCTTTATGATGAATGTGTAAATAAATAAACTGGGTCAGGTACTCAATGAAATGAATCATTGAATAAGACATGGTGAATTGTACAATACACTTCACTATTATACATTTTTTATTCACAGTCAATAAAGGAATTAAGAAAATAATAATTAGAGGGGTAAAATGATAATTTTATATCCTATAGACCGTGAAATGAAAATATTTATTTGCAGCAACAGAAAATGTAGCGCGCATGAATCATAGTAGATTCAATATCGGACCTATAGTGGAGTCGTACGATACGAGATTAAATAAATCAGAAATTTATAGAGATTAATTAGCGGGGTATTTGAATCCCATAACTTTATTCATGTGGGTACATTCAGTCTTAGGAGTAGCTCATAAGGACGAGAATTAAAAACAACGTCAGTTGGACCAAAAACGTGTTTTGTACTAAGGTACACTTCCCAAACTCATATGTGATAGATGTCATCACTAAATTAGTGAAGAGCAGAATTAATGTATAAATTAATTAATTTGTTATTTTCTAATTATTAGATAAATAGTGAATAAAAAATTTAATTAATTAATTGATAGAGATCAATTTAATTTATCAGTTTAAATTAAGGAATTTGGACATAGTCTTGACTCTACGGGAGATATAAAAATCGCAGATTGCAGTGCAAGAGAGGTGATTTTCAGCAATTTAACATATATGAGTGTATGTGTAAATTTCATAATTATTATATAAGAGATTGCATTAGGTTAAGAATCCTATTTGATATGGAAGTCTTAACACATTAGAGACTTCATCTAGCAGTTGCAATTTTTTGGCTTAAAATTTTAGACATCCTGTTGCGGAGAAAACCATTTTCAGTCTTGGAGTAGTAGATTCCTCACTTACTTATATGTTATTGTATGTGGATGACATCATATTGACATTTAATGGTCCTATCTAAATTACTTCTCTTATTTCATAAATGGGCAAGGAGTTTAAATGACAATTTTAGGATTTCTTCGCTACTTTCTTAGACCGAAAGTCACGTAATCATCTCAATGATGTATTAATATAAAAAAATATGCTTAGGATTTAGTTAGGAAGTCAAGTATGACTACTTCAAAACCTTGTAAGTCAAATTATCGTGTAAAGTCAAACTTAGCAACTGCTGCTTTCTTGTTGAATGATATACAATTCATAATAGGAGTATGTAGTTGCATTGCAGTATTTGAGCTTCAAACAGCCTGATGTTTAATTTACAGTAAATAAGGTTTGTCAATATATGCATAAGCCTACTATTCTTCACTTCACTATAGTTAAAAACATTCTCATGTATATTGAAGGCGCACTAAAATAGGGCATTCTGTTCGGACAAGGTAACCTTGTACTATCTATATAAAATGAAGTAAATTATGTCATTTTTCTTGGATCGAATCCTCTACCCGGACATCAAGGAAACAACCCACTGTTTTCACTAAATCCATCTCTTCTCCTCGCATTCATGGCATTTGTTTAAAATTGATCTTAGTTGAGCATATATTAGTTTGAGTGAGGCTCTTAGAAGACATTTGTTAATTCTGTTGAGTTGTTAATTAAGTCATTTGTTGGGATATCCCTCATATTGGAGGAAACATGGGCTTCCTTGGTCCAAATGAAGCTATAAGCCCAACATTGTGCTATTTTGTTGAAGTTTTTTTGTTCTCTCTCTACAGCTGCGGATCAAAAGAATTAGGTTGAGAGTCAGCTTTGATGTAGAAGTCTTAACACATTTAGAGACTTCATATGCCAGTAGCATTCTTTTGGCTTATAATTTTTCAACCAATACGTGATTTAACAGCCATAGAAGAGAAGATTTAGAGCGGAAGATTTTTTTTTTTAAAATAGAGAAAAATTTGTCACATGGTTATGATGAATTTTTTCTCTCATCATTTCGATAATCTGATAATGTCTTCATGGGTTCATCGTAGTCATCTGCAATGATAATTTCTCTGTTATCTCTAGCGTTGTACTTTTTATTCTCTTACTTTGTGAGATTCATTTGGTGTAATTCACCGTTATTAGTGATGTAGATCACAGTATTTGATTGGTGTAATCCCCTAGTTTTATCTAGAGAAGAACTTGCTGCCCATGACCCCATTATTTTCACAGTGGAGATATTATTCAGAGTTTGTCCCATAGTTTTTCTCTTCACACTGAAGAGTTTTCCACATTAAATCCGGTGCCATATTTTTTGCTTTCGTGTGATTTATTTATTTGTTTGTTTGAAAATTATTTTTTTGTGTATTAAATTAATTTGATAGACTACAATAATAGTGATATGTGGTGATTGAGGTTTGCTAAAATTCTAAAAAGTGGTATTAGAGCTTGGTTCTGTATCAGTTTACAGTCAGTAGAGTAGTCATGAAGGTTAATACAACCAAGATGATTGTCTTAGTAGGGATAATAAGCAGTTTTATAAAGGAAAAATGGAAGATCTTCTATTGCAAAGAGTATCCCGCTCCAATTATAGGCGATTCGAGAAAATTGAAGGATATGAATAATAGTGACTGGGAATATTTGAATCGACAAGTTTTGTGGGTTTATACGTTAGTGGGTGGATGACAATGTGTATCACCATATTTCTAATGAGAATTCTGCATACTCTTTGTGTAATAAATTAGAAGAGCTGTATGAGAGGAAAACAACTGGGAATAAAGGGTTTCTTATAAGAAAGCTTGTAAACCTAAAATACAAAGAGGGGACTTCAATTGTAGAGCATACTTGAATGAGATGCAAAGTATTGTGAATCAACTATCTACCATGAAAATGGTTCTAGACGACAAGCTTCACACCTTGTTACTTCTCAGTTCCTTGCCATAAAATTGAAATTTTTTGGTAGTGTCATTAAGTAATGCCTCTCCTAATGGTAAAGTGGTAGTTTATTGAATGAAGAAAGATGAAGGAAAACCTTGGGGTCATTTGAGAAGCAAATTTGTGAAGCGGGGTATTCAATGTTATCACTGCAAGAAGATTGGTCATAAGAAAAGTGATTGCCGAAAACTGAAAGCTGAACAACAGAAGGAAAATGGTGATAAGAAAAATGACGGATCAGAAATAGTAGCTACCATCAGCCCAGATGTCTTTATTATTGCAATGAAAAATATTGTGAATGCACGTGCCTAAACACAGATTGGGTATTTAACAGTGTTGTTGCCATCCATGTTATGACTAGAAGGGATCGTTTCTCAACATAGAAAGCATGTGACTTTGGTATCATGAAGATGGGTAATGAGGGAACCTCCAAAGTTGTTAGTAGTGGAGATGTGTGTCTAGAGACAAATATTGGGTGCAGGTTGAACTTAGAAATGTGAGACATGTGCCAGACATCTAATTGAACTGGATTTCGACAGGTCAACTTGACAAAGATGCATATCACAATTATTTTGGTGAATGTAACTAGAAGCTCACTAAAGGATTGTTGATACTGGCCAGAGGAATAAAAAATCCTACGCTCTATATGACATCTACAAAGCTCAGTAGTGGCTCAGTGAATGCCGTGGAGGGTGATCCCATGAGTGAATGCACAAGAGACTTGGACACATGATTCAGAAAGAGCTTAAGATCTTAGCCAAGAAACAACTCCTTCTAAATATAAAAGGTACGTCAGTTAAGATTTTTGGCCTGTAAACAACATAGGGTGTCATTTAAAAGAACTTTTGATAGAAGCTCTAATGTTCTGAATTTAGTGCATTCTAATGTGTGTGGTCCCATGACTACTAAATCCCTTACTGGTGCTTCATATTTTGTTATGTTTATAAGTGATCACTCTAGGAAAGTGTGGGTTTATATTTTGAACAGGTTTTTGGTATCTTTAAGAACAAGTTTTTGGTATCTTTAAATAATTCCATGCTCGAGTTGAAAGAGAGACAAGAAGATTGCTAAAGTATATCTGGATAGGTAACAGTGGTGAATAAAGGGGTTTTTTTCATGAGTACTGTAAAAGCCATGGTATTTTTCATCAGATGACAGTTTCGAAGACTCCACAGCTCAATGGTGTCAAAGAGATATAACCACACCATTGTAGAAAGAGCAAATTGTATGAAATCAAATGCAAATCTACTAAGATTTTTTGAGGTGATGTGTCACAGATGGTATGGACAAGAAAGGATGTTTCCTACAACCATTTGAGAACGTTTGGTTGTAAATCCTTTGTGCACGTTTTGAAGGATGAAAGATCAAAACTTGATATCAAGACAAAATAGTGTATTTTCATAGGCTATGGGCATGATGCGTTTGACTATCTTTTGTATGATGCAATTGACAGAAAAATAGTTAGAAGTCGAGATGTTGAGAAGGCTCAGTCTAGTTTTGATGATTTAATTGACTTAGATTTGGTTCCTACTTCTATAGAGGATGGTGATGGTATGGGAACTGATNTGGGATATCCCTCATATTGGAGGAAACATGGGCTTCCTTGGTCCAAATGAAGCTATAAGCCCAACATTGTGCTATTTTGTTGAAGTTTTTTTGTTCTCTCTCTACAGCTGCGGATCAAAAGAATTAGGTTGAGAGTCAGCTTTGATGTAGAAGTCTTAACACATTTAGAGACTTCATATGCCAGTAGCATTCTTTTGGCTTATAATTTTTCAACCAATACGTGATTTAACAGCCATAGAAGAGAAGATTTAGAGCGGAAGATTTTTTTTTTTAAAATAGAGAAAAATTTGTCACATGGTTATGATGAATTTTTTCTCTCATCATTTCGATAATCTGATAATGTCTTCATGGGTTCATCGTAGTCATCTGCAATGATAATTTCTCTGTTATCTCTAGCGTTGTACTTTTTATTCTCTTACTTTGTGAGATTCATTTGGTGTAATTCACCGTTATTAGTGATGTAGATCACAGTATTTGATTGGTGTAATCCCCTAGTTTTATCTAGAGAAGAACTTGCTGCCCATGACCCCATTATTTTCACAGTGGAGATATTATTCAGAGTTTGTCCCATAGTTTTTCTCTTCACACTAAAGAGTTTTTCACATTAAATCTGGTGCTATATTTTTTGCTTTCGTGTGATTTATTTATTAATTTGTTTGAAAATTATTTTTTTTGTGCATTAAATTAATTTGATAGACTACAATAATAGTGATATGTGGTGATTGAGGTTTGCTAAAATTCTAACAAGTGGTATCAGAGCTTGGTTCTGTATCGGTTTATAGTCAGTAAAGTAGTCATGGAGGTTAACACAACTAGGATGATTGTCTTAGTAGGGATAATTAGCAGTTTTGGAAAGGAAAAATGGAAGTTCTTCTCTATTGCAAAGAGTATCCCGCTCTAATTATAGGCGATTCGAGAAAATTGAAGGATATGAATAATAGAGACTGGGAATTTGAATCGACAAGTTATGGGTTTATACGTTAATGGGTGGATGACCATATTTCTAATGAGACTTCTACATACTCTTTGTGGAATAAATTAGAAGAGCTGTATGAGAGGAAAACAACTGGGAATAAAGGGTTTCTTATAAGAAAGCTTGTCAACCTAAAATACAAAGAGGGGACTTCAATTATAGAGCACACTTGAATGAGATGCTAAGTATTGTGAGTCAACTATCTACCATGAAAATGGTTCTAGACGACAAGCTTCACACCTTGTTACTTCTCAGTTCCTTGCCAGACAATTGAAAATTTTTGGTAGTGTCATTGAGTAATGCCTCTCCTAATGGTAAAGTGGTAGTTTATTGAATGAAGAAACATGAAGGAAAACCTTGGGTCCTTCCACCAGTCACTTAGAGGCTCTTGTTATAGAAAGTAAAAGAAGAAGCCAGAGTAGGAAATAGAACAGTATTCGGGGTCATTTGAGAAGCAAATTTGTGAAGCGGGGTATTCAATGTTATCACTGCAAGAAGATTGGTCACAAGAAAGGTGATTGCCGAAAACTGAAAGCTGAACAACAGAAGGAAAATGGTGATAATAAAAATGACGGATCAGAAATAGTAGCTACCATCAGCCCAGATGTCTTTATTATTGCAATGAAAAATATTGTGAATGCACGTGCCTAAACACAGATTGGGTATTTAACAGTGTTGTTGCCATCCATGTTATGACTAGAAGGGATCGTTTCTCAACATAGAAAGCATGTGACTTTGGTATCATGAAGATGGGTAATGAGGGAACCTCCAAAGTTGTTAGTAGTGGAGATGTGTGTCTAGAGACAAATATTGGGTGCAGGTTGAACTTAGAAATGTGAGACATGTGCCAGACATCTAATTGAACTGGATTTCGACAGGTCAACTTGACAAAGATGCATATCACAATTATTTTGGTGAATGTAACTAGAAGCTCACTAAAGGATTGTTGATACTGGCCAGAGGAATAAAAAATCCTACGCTCTATATGACATCTACAAAGCTCAGTAGTGGCTCAGTGAATGCCGTGGAGGGTGATCCCATGAGTGAATGCACAAGAGACTTGGACACATGATTCAGAAAGAGCTTAAGATCTTAGCCAAGAAACAACTCCTTCTAAATATAAAAGGTACGTCAGTTAAGATTTTTGGCCTGTAAACAACATAGGGTGTCATTTAAAAGAACTTTTGATAGAAGCTCTAATGTTCTGAATTTAGTGCATTCTAATGTGTGTGGTCCCATGACTACTAAATCCCTTACTGGTGCTTCATATTTTGTTATGTTTATAAGTGATCACTCTAGTAAAGTGTGGGTTTAAATTTTGAATTCTAAAGAACATGTTTTTGGTATCTTTAAATAATTTCATGCTCGAGTTGAAAGAGAGACAAGAAGATTGCTAAAGTATATCTAGATAGGTAACAGTGGTGAATAAAGGGATTTTTTTCATGAGTACTGGAAAAGCCATGGTATTCGTCATCATATGACAGTTTCGAAGACTCCACAGCTCAATGGTGTATCGAAGAGATATGACCACACCATTGTAGAAAGAGCAAAGTGTATGACATCAAATGCAAATCTACTAAGATTTTTTTGAGTTGATGTGTCGCAGATGGTATGGACAAGAAAGGATGTTTCCTACGACCACTTGAGAATGTTTGGTTGTAAATCATTTGTGCACGTTTTGAAGGATGAAAGATCGAAACTTGATATCAAGACAAAATAGTGTATCTTCATAGGCTATGGGCATGATGCGTTTGAATATCTTTTGTATGATGCAATTGACAGAAAAATAGTCAGAAGTCGAGATGTTGTATTTCTCGAAGATCAGACTATTAAAGACTTTAAACCAGTTGAGAAGGCTCAGTCCTGTTTTGATGATTTAATTGACTTAGATTTGGTTCCTACTTCTATAGAGGATGGTGATGGTATGGGAACTGATGGTAATCGTACTGATGATTGTTCAGAGTGGTCACCGACAAGCCACTTCAACAATTGTTAGTGAGTGTATAAAGGATAAATATATGTGTGGAGTTGGTGATTGCACACAACCTAAGGACATAATTCATCTTATGCGTATGAAGAATGGCATTAATATTAGTTATTATAAAACTTGGAGGGCCAAGGATGAATCTCTTGATACGATTCATGGTTCTCTGGAGGAGTCCTATGCCATACTACCTTTCTATTGCTATTAATTGCAGAAGAATAACCTTGTACAGTTACTTATTAATTACCATCCGTATATATTTATTTACTATTATTATTCATTTTATTATTACATTTCAGTATTATTTTAGTAAATACTTTACATGTTTTAGGTAACACATTTCCATACTGATCGTGATGGGAGGCTAAAGTATTTTTTGTGGCATTGAAACCTCTGTTAAGTGGTAGTTGTCATTGTACACATGTGATATGAGTTTATGAAACTTTTCTGACGAATAAATACCATGGTACATTTCTTATCGCTTCAATATTTGATGGTAATGACCAAATTTTTCCACTTGCATTTGCAATTGTTGATCAGAAAATGATTTGGCATGGGATTGATTTATAGAGAAGTTGAGTTGTGCCCCTGAATATCGTGAAGAGTTGGTGATCATTTCTGATAGTCATAACAGCATCCCAAAGGCCGTTGCAAAGTATTTACGGATGCTCATCATGGTTATTGCATGCAACATTTGCTCAATAATATGAAGACAACATATAAGAGTTTCAAACTTGATACTTTATTCTATAAATGTGCAAGGGCATACAAGACTGTAGATTTTAAGTTGCACATCCATTGTCTAGAGGCCATTGTTCCATCTATACGATCTTACTTGAGTGGAGTTGGGTATGAGAAATGGGCCTGTACTTATTTTGTAGACGTCGCTATAACATGATGACATCAAATTTAGTTGAGACGTTAAATTCTATTCTAAAGGATTCTCGATCATTACTTGTTGTCTGCCTTATAGAGTATATACGAAAAAAGTTACAGTTATGGTTTTATGATCGGAGGACTGCAGCTAATTGTATGCTTACATGTTTAACTAAGGAAACGAAGAAGGATTTACATGTTCAATTTGAGCTGGCTCGTACATAGGGTGTGAGTTCTCTTATGTTTTTGTCTTAATATTTATTTATTTACATTCATTAGTTATTATTAACTGTTTATTTTTGTAGGTATACATCATTGATGTTAATACATCTCAAGTTCTTGATGGAGAAGTTGAATATGTTGGGAATATTACAAATAGGTGTTGCACTTGTAATATGTGGCAACTAGATCTATTACATTGTTCTCATACGCGTGCTGCACTTACAAGGAGCAACCTTTCACCATATCCATACACGTCCAAGTACTATACAAAGAGTGAGCTTGAATGTACGTATGCAACATCTGTGTATCCTGTTGGCAATGAATCTAATTGGTTAGTCACTGATGATATGAAATATCAAAGGATTTTACCTTCACATGTTAGACGTTCTTCGGGTAGACCAAAAAAGAAAAGATACTTATATTTTATTGAGAAGATTCCTAAAAATAGATGTAGTACTTGTGGTGTTTTGAGCATAATAAGAAGACTTGTAAAAATCCTATTAAAGATTGCGAATGAGGTGTTTTGAAGAAGAAACACTCGAGTTTATTAGGTTGATGATTATGTTTTCACTATCTTTATTTTGCATGGAATTTACTTTTCATAGATTTTTCAATTCATATCAAACTGGTCAATGGCCATAAGAATTTTATGAATATGCTTGTTTAAGACAATATTTTAAGATATATGATTTATACTCATAGTATATTATAATTTACTTATCGGTGTATAATGTGTCAAACCAACGTATTTTCATGGAATTGGAATATACACATAATATATGACCTTTTACTTATCTATTTTAAATAAGGTTTTTTCAAGAATTTGAATGTTTACCCATAGTATGTTACCATTTATGTATATGTATATACACTGTCAAACAAAGCTATTTTTAAGGAATTGGATATGTACCTATAGTACTTTATTATTTATAGGAATTATGTTTTCATACCTATATATTCACTATTCAAACATAAACAGATAAATTTCAGAATGAACTTCCGTATATTCTAAAATGATCAATATTGAAATCCATCTAAAGTTTCAGATTTAGTAACATAATTACAGCTATCATCATCTACCACCTATTGATATACCAACAACTAAGAGTCAACAAAATGATACCATCATCTACCACCTATTGATCTATTAAATCTAGCAGAATTTCTTTAAGTTAAATATCCTAAGAAAACAATCCAAAAATTATACCAATAGTCAGCCATCAAATTCAGGAAGGGGTTGGGATAACAAATTGAAGTTAGGAATGTCGGATTCAAACGCCATCACTGCTGTTGTTGCTGCTACCTTTTTTGGAGTTGTTGTGTTGTTTGTAGCTGCTGCGTTTTCCTTCAATGCTTGTTGTGCTGTTGCTTGTGCTTGTTTCTCATTTTCTACCAATTTCATTAGACACTGTGACATTTTTACGTTGGCTGTATTTACTGTTGCTTTGATTAGGCATCTTTTCTTTTTGTTTTCCTGCATTTTATTTATGTCAACATTAGTTTAGTTCTTAATAGTCAAGAAATATATAATCTCATTTACAATTACCTTTGATTGTGACAGTTGAATTATAGACAAGTTTTTTAGCACTTTTTGGTCCAGCATTTACACCCTTGTTTATAGAAGTTGTTCACCATTCATGGCAGCATTTCCAATATTTTTATCAACCGTATTAGTAGTTGCAGCATTATCCTTTCATTAATAACAATGAAACATGATGTAAACTTATTACATTTGCAGACGATGTTTGTTGGGCAAGCATACTTAACAAAGTATGTATTTGGCTCATCTTTGTATCCAAGCTCACTATAGATATATTTATTTCATGTTGCGCTTGCTCCAACTTGTCAATTTGTTTGGCAATTACAACCATTGTTTCTCTATTTTATTTTTTTTGTTTTTTTCGTTAGTAAACCAAATGAACCACAATCTGATTATTTGCAATATTTTTCACTATCCACATTTTTCCCTTCAGAAAATGAGCCATAAATGGTGCTTCAAATTCCAATTGTGTAAGTTCAATTGGTTTTATTATAAGATGTTCTGAAATCAAACATTAATTCAAAATAGGAAAATAGAAAATATTTAGTTATTAACACTCATTATTTATATTCTACTTCATGAAACAATTAACTTTTTTATATTTAAACTGCCTATATATGAAATCTAATACTTAATATACCACTGTAGTATACTCAGATCAAATTAATCACACATCATTAACATGAATTTCAGTCAAGTATACTTAAGATTAAACAATAAAATACTAATGCTTATATACTGAATGAAAGTAAAAACATAATTTACCTCTTCTGAGTCAAAAATCTTGTGTTATAACTCTGCAGCTTGGTTGTTCGCCCCCCCCCCTCCAGTTGTACATTCTTGATATTCCATCTCCTGAGCGTTGTGCAATGTTGATGTTATGATTCATGAGTATAGGGATCACCTCATACGCCTAAACGATCAGAGCTAGTGGAAAATCCTCCAAAATGGAATCCTTTTACAGTAGGATTGTTAAGAACAGATTTCACATATTTGATTGCCATCTCATATGACAACCGCCCCATGGATAATTCTCAAAAATCTCATCTATATCGACTATTTTCAAATGGTCGATGTCAAAGCTGGTAGATGATTGTTTTGGCAAAAGGAGATTTTCTAAGCAATAAACCTTTGCTAACTTGATCTTAAGCTCTAGACTTGCCTATCGAAAAGTATTAAAATAACAAACTAGACTTTCCCTAGACATGTATTTTCTTACAGATTTGAGATTAGGAAATGCTTCATCAAGTAATTGTCCATCGGGTAATGTCTCCTTGTTCAGTGTTGGGTAGGGACCATAATTTAGTCTCGTTATCAACGTAAAATCTTTAATACCAAATCTAATGACTTGTTTTTCAATATTAAAACATAACTCATTATTATTATCATTAAAGCACTGTCTTTTAACTAAATGTGGAATTAACTGAGGACATATTCTTGTTATTTTTATGTTGAATGGGCTTCCTAGTATTTCTAAATACCTCTTTTTCTTCTTGGGTTAACCAGTATTTAAGAGTATTAAAATGCTCCATTTTTTTCATAAAGATTGATTTTCTTGTTACATTTCCATAATTCAGTCGATAACAACACATTGTAGTCCTGCCAATAAATAAATAATAATAATATTTATATGAAAAAGGATTATCATACTTCTACAACTACTATAGGTATATTTTAATGTATTGTTTGATCTTTTTACCTCTTTTCCAATCGATGTGTTTTCATTATTGGTTTGTGATGCGGGAGCATCTCTTGTGGTTATGTCATTTTCTTCTATAGTTACGTCATCTTGAATCTTTGATTATCTTTTCTTTCTCACATGTTATTTTTTTCACAATGTATTTTTACTCATCATATTTTCAACTGGATATATGTTTAAATACTTTATGTAAATAGACAAGTAATCATTCATGATATTTATGCGCAAAAATTGTCGTGTGTGCTAACAAACAGTAAATGACTATACGCATAAATATTATAGGAATAACTAATTCAATCTGTTGCATATAACTTGTCAAATATGGTTATTGGATGTATACCAATAGTATATTATGCTTATCTTCATACACACTTAGCAAAACAGATTCAAACATATATTGAATTCATACCTACAGTATATGCCTAATTACTCATTTTTAAACACTAATTAAAACAGAAGATGAGAGAAGGCACGTACAACAACCAATACAGATCTGTCATACAATTATTGTATATATCAGATAATTGAAAACATATATTCGAATGAAAATTGTATATATATGGTTATAACCTGATGAGGATCGAGATGCTATTTTCAAATACTCGTAAGATCCATTATAAGGAATTGGCGGTCCAATGACTCAAGCTAGAACAAAAAGGATGAAAGAGGCTTTACAAGTCAAAATCATCGACGTGCATAACAAAGAGGTTGTTCTAGAAGATTCCAAGGTGTCACCAAGGATAGTAACTTTTCTTTATGTGCAAGTCTTGGATTTGTAAGAACAAGAATTAGAATCCATGACATGTGACTCAATTCGCTGTTTATGTGTTTTAAGGATTTTGGGTTTAAATAGAGTTTAATTTTTTATTTTAAGTTGTTTGTTGGGTCTTGGACTTTGGGCTCATTTAGGTTTTGGGTTTATTTTATTTTATTTTATTTTATTTTATTTTATTTTTGCTTATTTCATTTTTAGGGTCTCTATATAAGGACTCATGGGTTGAAAAAAAAAGTCACTTTTTAGTCATTAATATTATTCAGCGAGCTTTTACTTTGCGTTCTTATGTTCTTGATAGAATACGTAATTTTGACTTATCATGGGAGTGATCAACCTTGTGCCATCTCAAGATTAGGGTTTTAAGGACTTAATTTTCCTTAGGGTTCTAATCTGATCAACTTCGATTTATTCCTAGCTTCTGATTTTGCTTCTTGTTCATTGATCCAAGGGTTCCTAGGGCAGGTTATCTAGTGGGTTCTTACCAATTGGCATCAGAATATTGGTTTCTGAAAATAGGTTATCTACCTTCTTCGTTCTTTTATCTTCGTTTTTTCCCTTCCTTTCTACTTCTTTGTCTTTCAATCAGTTAAAAAACAAAACAAAAATAAATCTAGTCTTTTTCGTATGATTTTGTTGGCTAATCTTAATGTAGCCATAACTTTTAATCTGGAAGTGAAAATAAGCATTATTGCATATCAAATCGAACTGATTTTTGTTCACTACAAATTTATTTCAAAGTTCGAAGCCAAATTTCTTTTTTCACCTATTTTCGAGATCTTTAAGTTACTGTACAGTTTTATCCAAAAATTCATAATTTTAAACTTCAAATTTTGAATTTTGAAATTACATTGTTTATCACATCTTATCATCTCATCTTATCATCATATCATCTCATCTTATCATCTTATAATCTTATCATTTTATCATTTTATCATCCTATCATCTTATCACATCTTATCCCTATCTTATCTCTATCTTTACATTCTGTTATCATTATTTGTTTATCTTATCCTTTTCTATTATCCTTATCCTTATCTTTAATTCAAATTTAAATCTGAATTTGAAATTTGAACTTGAATTTACATTTTTTCCAGGAGCTATTTATCTTTAAAAAAACAAAAAAAAATAAGATTGTTGGAGATAGATGGCTGCTTTATTTTCCTTACTTCTTCATTCATCAATTGAGTATTCTAGTGAATTCTTTCACATTTTTTTTGCTTCCTTTTGAAGTTTTCCTATTTTCTTGACTCCTTAATGTTAATTTCTTTTCTTTCTATTCTCATTTGCTTCAGCTAAGTTTTTAAGGTTATGATTTTTGAGATTTGTCACCATATAACATATTGCTCCTTAAGATTTGTTGATTTTTTATTATGTTAAGAAAATAAAGGGGCTGGCTTGAGTGGTAAAAGTGGTGAGATCATCTTAAGAAAAAGCCAAAATAGAGTGAAACACAAGTGAAACACGAGTGAAACGAGTGTTAAGAATATGATTTGATTGTAAACACGTGAGGGAATGTGTGAGGAAGAATAATCCTCTTATTTTTCAGATTGTTAACATGGGTAGCGGCGGAGAATAAAAAAGATCGACATGAATATGTTTATGAAGTCATTTAATGGTCAATCTAAGTTGCTGAATGTGAGATTTTATTGTTTGCAATCATCTGCACGTTCAAGATCCAATACAAGAGGTTTGCTGGAGGAAGAGGAGGAAGAATATTCTGATGGTGGGAGTACTAGTTCAAGGAGGAGAAAGAATAATAGAAAAAAGAGGGATAATAATCTGGGAATCATTAAAATGACAATCCCTACGTTCCAAGGGAAGAATGATCCAGAGTGGTATTTGGAGTGAGAAAGAAAATTTGACGATGTGTTTGACTATCATAATTATTCAGAAGATGAGAAAGTCAAATTGGTAGCTGATTATGCGATTATTTGGTGGCACCAATTAGATCTAAGTAAAAAAGGAATGGAGAGAAAACTATTTGCACTTGGGAGAAGATGAAAGTGGTTATGTGGAAGAGGTTTAACCTAACCACTACTATAAGGATTTGCCTATAAAATTACAGAGGCTGACTCAAGGTTCCAAGAGTGTGGATGAGATAAGAGAAAAGAAATCAAGAGAAAAGAGATTGAGAGAAGAAAATGAGCAAAAAGACAATTAGAGAAATGAAAATGAGAGAAAAGAGATTGAGAGAAAAGAAAATGAGCGGAAAGAGATTGAGAGGAAAGAAATCGAGGGAAAAGAAAAATAGAGCATTTTAGTCATAGTTAGAGCGAGAGAGAGAAAATTCAATTTCTATGAAAAATAAATGAGGTAAAGAGTAAATTTTCATGCCAAGCAATGATTGTACCTTTGTACAAAGAGGCATTTTATCCATTAATGAGCTTGATCAAGTTTTTCCTAGTTCTTTTGTACATCTTTTGCAGAATTATGAAGATATCTTTCTCGAGAAAAAGGTAGAGGCGATAAGAGATTGGCCTACATCTAAGAATACAAAATTGGAGCTTCAAACATGGTAACAATACTTATGGCCGAGGGAATTCATCATTGATTCTGATCATGAGAGCTTGAAGTTCTTAAAATCTCAAGGTAAGCTTACCAAAAGACACAGTAAGTGGCTGGTGTTCATCGAAATGTTTCCGTACATAATCAAATACAAACATGGGAAGGAAAACGTTGTGGCTGATGCATTGTGTAGGAGGTACACCTTACTTACTTCTTTGAAAACTAAATTGCTTGGTCTTGAATTGCTTAAAGATTTGTGTGCTAATGATTTAGATTTTAGCCAAGCATGGATTTCATGTGATAAGTGTGCGGTTTGGTGATTCTTATAGGCATGAAGAATTTCTATTCAAGAAAGATAAATTATGTGTGTCTATTTGTTCTATTCGTGAGTTACTTGTTAGGGAAACTCATGGGGTTGGTTTGATTGGGCATTTTGGTGTGCTTAAGATTCTAGATATACTATGTGAAAATTTTTTTTGGTCTAATATGAACCATGATGTGCAATCTGTGTGTGATAAGTGCATTACATGTAGACAAACAAAATCTAAAGTTAAACTGCATGACATATACACCCCTTTACCCGTGCCTAACCAACCTTGGATTAATGTTTCTATAGATTTTGTTTTAGGATTGCTAAGGTCTCGAAGTGGTAAGGATAGCATATTTCTTGTTGTTGATAGGTCTAGTAAAATGGCCCATTTCATTGCATGTTCTAAAACCAATGATGCAACACATATTGCTGACTTGTTCTTTAAAGAAGTTGTTCAATTGCATGGTTTGCCTAAAACAATTGTTAGTGATAGAGATGCTAAGTTCTTAAATCATTTTTATGCACTTTGTGGAGTAAATTAGGAACTAAACTCTTATTTTCTACTATTACACATTCTCATACGGAAGTAGTTAATAGGAAACGCACTACTTTGTTTCGTGCTATCATAAAAAGAACTTAAAACAATAGGAAAAGTGTTTGCCATACATTGAGTTTGCATATAACAGATCTGTTCATTCTACTACTTCATTTTCACCTTTTGAAGTTGTTTATGGTTTTAACCTTTTAACTCTGGTGGATATTTTATCTTCGCCTACTAATGAGCATACTAATCTAGATGGTAAGAAAATGGCAGATGTTGTGAAAGATTTACATGCCAAGGTTTGGGCTAACATTGAGAGGAAGAATGAACAATATGCTAAGCAAGCCAATAAATGGGTGTTTATACGTTATTTTTCAACCTGGAGATTGGGTTTGGGTGCACATGCGTAAGGAGAGGTTCCAAACACAAAGAAAATCAAAATTGCAACCTAGCGGAGATGGATATTTTCCAGTCTCGGATTGAACCAATGATAACGCCTACAAGCTAGATTTTCCAAGCAACTATGGTAATGTTAATGCAACTTTTAATATGGTTGATTTGTCTTTGTTTGATGTAGGTGATTCGAGGATGAATCCTTTCGAAGAGGGAGAGAATTATGGGGATCGAGATGATGTTTCTAAAGACTCGCAAGATCCATTACAAGGAATTGTAAGTCCAATGACTCAAGCTAGAACAAAAAGGATGAAAGAGGCTTTACAAGTCAAAATCATGGACGTGCATAACAAAGAGGCTGTTCTAGAAGATTCCAAGGCGTCACCAAAGATAATCACTTATCTTTATGTGCAAGACTTAGATTTGGAAGAACAAGGATTAGAATCCATGACATGTAGCTCAATTCGATGTTTATGTGTCTTAAGGGCTTTGGGCTTAAATAGAGTTTTTTTTTAAGTTGTTTGTTGGGTCTTGGACTTTGGGCTCATTTAGATTTTACGGTTGTTTTATTTTATTTTATTTATGCTTATTTCATTTTAGGGTCTCTATATAAAGACTCATAGGTTGTAAAAAAATGTCATTTTTAGTCATAATATTATTCAATGAGCTTTTGCTTTGCATTTTTATGTTCTTGGTAGAATACAGAATTTTAACTTATTAAGGGAGTGATCAACCTTCTGGCGTCTCAAGATTGGGGTTTTAAGAACTTAGTTTTTCTTAGGATTCTAATCTAATCAACTTCGATTTATTCCTAGCTTCTGATTTTGCTTCTTGTTCGTTGATCCAAGGGTTCCTATGGTAGGTCGTCCAGTAGGTTCTTATCATAACATAATTCAAAGATATTAAGAACAATATAGCACTAGATATATTCATGGAATTGGATGTATACATATAGTATATTTTCATTGACTTCTTTGTATATACTTTGTCAAACCTGCTTATTTTCAGGAATTGGATATATGTTAATTCATCATTTTTAGGTTAAAAAATAAGAGCTATATAATTTTGCTATTTGTGTAAAAAAGAACTTTTTTGACCTTTTATTTATTTATTTTTCTATAATGACCTATTTCTCTAAAAAAAATCTTTTTTCTGTGTACAGTTGCCACCTAAAAGAATTAGGTTGACAGTCATGTTTGTTATAGAAGTCTCAACATATTTAGAGACTTTAGGACTTGTTTGGTAGCCCGCATTGTACAGTACTAAAGTCAGGACAGTACTAAGATAATATTGTCCGACGTTTGGCGAAAATATGAGACTCATACTAATTAATATGGTGGGATTGTTTAGTCTCATCCACAGTGTATAATTTAGTCCCTTCCTAAAAGAGGGGACTAAACGGGAATAAGGCTGGGAGGCTCTATCGCGACACACACGAACATCTACGTTCCTGCTGTTCCTACCGCCGACGAAACTTCTTCCTTCCATCGCTTCTTCCTAGTAAGCCTCTTCCTCTTCTTCTTCTCATTGGATTCTTCTTCTTGTTGTTTCTGGTTTTTTGTCTATAGATCTATTTTTCCATAGATTTGTGTTTGTTCCATAGATCTTCTCGTTGCTTCTGGTTCACGTTAGATCTGATACTCAAATATGTTTTTAGATTTCCCAATATTAATCGAAGCTCAGAACAAATCTTAGTATAAATGACCAATCAATCTGTTGTGTCTGATTCTAAAAACCCATCATAGAAATCATCAAAGAGTAGCAAATTTCAAAAGCCCAATAAATAAATTAGACATTTGCAAGGTGAAAAATAGAACAGATTCATGAGAGAAGAGAGATATTGAGGTTTTTTTAATCAACAAGAATTGACCCGTGAATTGGAAAATGGGTTTTGGTCCTTACCTAAAATTTCCTCATGCTCTAAGCAATATCAATGGCAGATATGCTAGAGAGAGATTAGTCAAGGAATTGGAAGGTGTGGTTTAATTATCATTATAAATCTTTTGTCCATTTTGGGATCTCTTTCATTAGTTTATGTTTATATTAATTATTTATTTTGCAGTTAAAAATGTTAAATAACATGTTAATAAGTTCTCAACAGACTTGTGTATATCAAATTATGACAAACAATTTTACAATATTTAAGTACTATGATGTGTCAAATATTGTACAAGTAATATAATTTTTTAACTAATACAGCATCAAACACTGGACGATATTATTTAATATTGTACAGTATAGTACAATTCGACAGATTTAGTACATTACTATCTAGTACTATTTTAACTGTCAAACGAGCCATTAACCGCCAGTTGTAATTTTTTGGCTTAGAATTTTTCGAGCCAAACGTGATTTTAGTAGTCATAGAAGAGAAATGTGGACGTGAGGTGAGCGGAAGAATTTTTTTTTGTTGAGAAAATAGAGAAAAATTTGTCACGTGGTTTCGATAAATTTTTGTTCTTATCGTCTTGACAATCTGAGAGTGTCTTCATGGGTTCATCGGAGTCATCTTCAATGGTAATTTCTCCCATATCTCTGCCATTGTGTTCTTTATTCTCTTATTTGGCAAGATTTATTTTGGTGTAATCCACCATTATTGGTGATGTATATCAAGTTATTTGATTAGTGTAATTCTCTAGTTTTATCTAAAGAATAATTTGATGTAACTCTATTATTTTTATAATTGAGATATTATTTGGAGTTTATCCCATGATTTTTCTCTTCAAACTGAAAGATTTTTCGCGTTAAATCCAGTGTCCTAGTTTTTGCTTTCCTGTGATTAATTTATTAATCTGTTTGAGAATTATTTTTCTATTAATTAAATTGATTCGATAAACTATAATAATAATGATTGGGGTCTGCTAAAATTTCAACATCAATTACTGAAGGTAACTAGTTAGCTAGTTTAATTGATTAGTTAGCTTTGCTGTGAGTTGTTTCTGAGCTGTTAAGTGGTGATGATCGTGTTGTGTATTTTAGGAAGTCTTCGGACTAAAGTTAATGACAATTGAGTTTATTCTTTGCAATTGTGTTAAGGTTTTCAACATTGTTCCTTTCTAAACCCGTTAATGCAATTCAATTGCTTAATTTATAGAGCGTTACGAGGGAACAATTTAGATGGTTGGTTCAATAATTTAAAGGATGTGTTATAAACTTAAAGGTAACTTCGACTAACTATGCTATTGACTCATGTATGGTAATCATTTCAGTATTCTTGGCTCAAAATTACTCCAAATTGTTGATTGAAATTTGTTGAACAATGTAACAAATATCATATAGGGTAAATATTTTTGAACCCCTATAGTTTGTCTCTTAGATATCATATAGCGTCTATCAATTTGATCTCATAAATTTCAACTTTTGATTATGATTCTTGAACTTAACAAATCGTCTGAGAAAATACGTAAAAGCATTGGGTTCTTCATGAGAGAAAAATGAGATTGTTCAACGATTTTTCAACTGTTGAAAATGAAATATTGATGTGACGTCATTTTGCATAAATGAAATATTGACAAATGATGTAAATTGATAGCTAGTAATTCTGTGACTTCAAGGATTAATGTGATAAAATTAAAAATATACTCAAATTTACATTGAATATAAATTTTAGGGTCTAAAATACATTTGTCTTTTCTTAAAGGTTGTTGAACGTAGTTCCTCTTTCTTTAAGCTTGTTAAATTGGATGCGTATAGAAAAATAACTTTAGAATAGTGGTGCACACCTACACAATCATTTGGTTGGTCATCTAAAGCATTAAAAGTTTGATTGTTGTTTTTATTTACTTACTTTATATATATGTTTCCTAAAGTCAATATAACAATTGAATTATTATTTATAAAAAAAATTATGATATTGTCAATCGATATTGAAAACATAAATAGTCAAATAATCATCTACGACTTTGTGGGATCATTTAGTGATTCAAAATATTATCCGTTGTATTGATAAACTTGACGTACGGTAACGTGACTCTAAATTAGTAAAATTAAGGATTAAAAGTTTGGTACTAAAAAAAATTTAAAGTTGTTAAAAACAATCATTTTATAACGTGATGACTCGATAGTCTAAGATGTTAATTTCACGGTATTTTAATGAAAGTAGGATTCTCCAATGAGCCCCTCCACTTACTATTATAAATACCATTATATGATGGGAACATAAAGTCTTTTGGACATTGTCTAAAACCCTAGTTTATTAGTGAAATAATAAGCTTAAAAGATTCTCGCCTGATATTTGATGTTTTTGTTGGAGCTTATTTTATATGATTTTCCTTCTGAGTGTGTTTGCACAAACAATGATTTTATTTGCTAAATCATCTCTTAATTAAATATTTTGCATATTAATAGTATTTATATTATATGCATATAAATTACATTCGACTTTGCCTAACCCATGTCGGAATGCGTTTATCAAGAATCCATTCGAGTCGGACTCATTTCTCACTCCTATTGGTCAGAGGTGGAACTAACACTTTTTCTCAAAGGGCATAAATTTTTTTATAGACATTGATAATTGATAATATTGTTCTTATAATTTTTATTGAAAATCTTTATTATATTACAAGAGACTTAAATGAGATAAAATTTTGATTTTTTCATTAATCTTTATAACCTCTTAAAATATAATATACTTTCAGTATTTTATTTTTTTATTTAATTCATATAATGAAATGATATTATTTATTACTAATCCTATGCTAATGAGTCATGAAAGTCTATACTAACTACTTTGATTTTTCTAATTGGTTGGTAGGGGCAAAGACAAAAGCTTGACATAAAGTCTGTATGATCATGACCCTGTTTCTAGAATTTTAAACATGTTATTTATGCTTTGAAATTTTGGGAAGGAGGCTTTAACTTTCCAATTCTTTTTTATGTTTACTTCTTTTGATTGGGATGTGGAGTTTATCATTTGTGTTCTTACATGTCATTTATTTAAAGCTTTTAAATATATTTTTCGTCTCCTAAATTTACTTCGATTCTCAAGTTAGTTATTTAAGTTTAATTCTTCAAACAAAATTTGAATAATTTAAATCTATATAGTTAATTATTTTCATTACTTGCAAGTGCTTGTGCGTGTGGATAACTTGAACGTTTATAACTAATGTTTAGGTTCGTCAACAATGGCGTAAAAATATCAAAGGTTTAGTGCTAAATAATAACTAATTTATAAATTTTAAAATAATTAATTGACCGAGACAAATCAAGTTAGATCAAATTCGATTTAAATAATAAATTGTTCTTTTAACTAAGTGTGGGATTACCTATTATTATTTCAAGATAAGTAAAAAATGTAGTGAACGTATTGTTTGGGAAGCTATTTAAAACGTTTATTTTGCATATCTTAAAAGCGACTAAATATTCTTTTCACAACAAATTAAAATTAAATAAAATAGAGAAATTTTCACTGACACCCCCTGTAATTTTCATAAATGACACTCACACCCCCTCTATATTTAAAAATATCACTTACACCCCTAGGACTTTTAAGTAAGGACACTCACACCATGTAGTTAGATTTTCTTTTAAATGATAATAAAAGACAATAATACCCATCAAAATCAAATTATAACCTAACTCTAGTTGAGATTACCTTCTCTCTCCCAAACAACAAACACACCTCAATTCTCTCACTCAAAATCAAATCCTCTTTTACCCGAGATTACCTTCTCTCTCCCAAACCCTAGCCGGACTAGGTAGTGCTTGACAAACAGAGCCGCGCGCGGTGGTGCAGCTCGGAGTTGCGTGCAGTGGTGGAGCTTGAAGCATCGCGAGGTGTATTTTCATATTTTTGGTGGTGGAGCTGCGCACGGTGGTGGTATCTTCTCCGGGTAAGATTTTTTGTGTATTTTTATATTTTCTGTAGTATTTTCGTCCCCTTTTAATACGGGTTGAAATGTCTACAATTTCTGTCTCCTTATTTTAGTATTTTGGAATTTCTAGAGAATTTCTATATTTTAGTACTTCTGGAATTTCTGTATTTTGTGAGTAATTATCTTCCCTTCATAACAAATCAGTCATAGATGGAGGTTAGACATGAGTTGAGGGTGCATCATCGATTGAGAGTTGTTGTGCTTTCAAACATTGATCCTGATCAGTACAGCTTAATAGACTTGACAAATGATATATACGTAGCATTAGGCTTAAATCCTAATGTCAGTTTCATTTATATACTACGTTGTAGTTTGCCCTGCTTAATGGATTCAATGGTGATTGTGAACGATGATGATCTCATGCAAATGTTCAAGCTGCATTGTGGGATCAATGAAATTGATCTTACATGAGTGACATAGAAAAGGTTGATTCGCTTAGGGTTGATCCTCTTAGTACTGAACCGGAGAGCATCAATGAGTCAGATAAGGAATGGATGTGCGGTAGCGATGATGAATATGTAGAGCTTGAAAGTAGTAGTGGTAGTGATGAAGAAGAGGTAGTTAAATGATGAGAATGATGATATACTGCTTGATTACAATTCTGATGAGCTTGTAGATTTAGGATTTGATTTGGATGAGGAAGAAGGGAAAATGCGAGTTGACATCGGTCGAGGTATGGATGCTAGACCTTTTACAAGGGTTGGTGTTGAAAAAAAGGTATAGTTTTCAATGATGTACATCACTTTAGGAAAGTATTGAAGGACTTTGTTATTTAAGAGGGGTTTGATTTAATACGAATAAAGAATGAGAAGTCTAGAGTAACATGCATTTATAGTGGAATTGGTTGCACGTGGAGAATTCATGGATCTCCTATTCTGAGATGGGATCGCTTATATGATTAAAGCATATAATGGCAGTCACACATGTGTTAGACTATCAAAGAATACAAATGTCAATTTAACTTGGATAGTCGAAGCACTTTTCAACCAATTACGTGCGGATCCCAAGATATCAAATTCTACTATGGCTACAATATTACTTGAAAAGTATGGCATCGAACCCTATCTGAAGCAATTGTATAAAGCTCGACTAAAGGCGAATACGGAGAATCAGGGAACTCATTCACAATCATATAAAAATATTGTGGGTATGCTAAAATGATACTAGAGACTAATCCAGGTAGTTTGGCAATTATTCGGAGTTGGGAAAGACCAACTTTGAATCCTATCTTCAAGAGAATTTTCATTTGTCTAGCTGCTTGTAAATGTGGTTTCTTGCAAGGATGTAGATCATTCGTTGGCTTAGATGGTTGTCATTTGAAATGACCATACAGAGGGGTTCTGTTAGTTGTCGTCGCTATGGAGGGAAACTGTGGCTTATTTCCTGTCGTTATTGTTGTGGTTGAGAGAATGAACGCAAGAAAGGAAGCAAGGAAACTAATAAAGGTTGTATTTTATATTCTTTTGTTTGACTTCATTGTGATATATTTCTATAATGTTATTTCACATTTAATTTCAAAGCATAAAAAGAAAAAAGAAAATTCTTCTGAAGTGCGAATGGGAAGTTCAAACCAAGGACATGGAAACTAGACTGGATGAATCTGCAGTTGTTTTGTGCAGTGGTTAAAGTTGCTTTGTGTAATGGTTATTATACTGGATGAATCTGCAGTTGTTTTGTGTAATGGTTTAAGTTGTTTTATGTAATGGTTTATGAATATGGATGAATGAATATTGTGTAATGGTTCTGTAATGAATATTGGATGGAATTTGTAAATGAATATGGATGAATGTTTTATGCAGGTTTGTAAATGAATATGGATAAATGTTTTGTGCAGGTTTGTAAATAAATATAAAATCAATGAATCAACAGTCTATGTCAATGAATCAACACTGCTTTAAAAATGTTCAGTAGTTTCTAGGTTTTGACAATGTGGTAAAACGTGGCAAACTAAGAGAGAAGGAGAAGTGTGCCCTTGTAATCTGCCAGACTTTTTGTTAATTCAAATAGTTACAACAAATTAGTTCTTCACAAAAAATATATTCAATGATACCCTTTTGACTGGTCTTATATTCAATCACTTGATCGTTATAAAATTTCACATGATAGCAAGGCGTAGTTGTGGTATGTGGTTTATGGATAAAGTACAGCAATACAAAGATTATTGAAAAGAAATACAGAGCTAAATAAAAGAGAGGAAATAAAGATAGAGAACATTATCATCAAAGGATTCTCACTGTTTGATATAATGAAGTGTGCTTAAGGGAGATTGTTATCTTAATATTTCAAAAACTGCTTCAAAAATTAATAAACATCATCTACTAAGCTAAACTACTAACAATGATCACAATTATAAATGCTAAACATACAATGCAAGCATGGGAAAAAAATTCAAAGTGCTCGTCCAACTCTCCAATGCTTGCATCCTTATATCCATGCGTTTGAGCTCATTCTTGAGTTCTTTTAAATCATTGTTCTCGTTACTAACTTCATTTGCTTCATCAAAGAGGATTGCGCCATCTAAAATATTCACACTTAGTCTGCTCGCAATAATAATATAATCTATTTTTGTTTCGATTTGACTCTGATATCTTCACAGCAGCCTTTCTTCCGCAAGTACATATTCTGTTAACAAATCTCAAATCTACTTGTGCAAAATCATTGACACTAGATCTTGACATCCTGTAAAAACAAATATAGGAACATATAAAAGATAAGTAGAAGGGTATAGAAACATCATATACCCATCTACAGAAACATCATATACCCATTACAAATATCATATACCCAGTATAAATCTATGGTGCTGCCTCTAAGAGATTTCTTCGAACAATTGAAACCTATATATGAAAGAAGTAAGAATCACCATAAATAAAGCATAAATTAAGAAATTAAGACCAAGAAAAATGCAGGGGGGGATGGGGTTCGCGGGTGGCATATGAATTCTTAAGAAATTTAAGGGGAAACAGATTTGAAATTACAGAGGAAGCATATATGAAATTTCACCTTCAACCTCCAGAAGCGGGGTGGCTCACGAGGGTGGTTCGTAGACAGAGACAGAGAGAGAGAGAGAAAGAGAGAGGCCGGCAGTTTGCGTGGTGGCTCACAGAGGTGGCAGTCACGGGGTGGTTGGTCGCAGGTGGCAATTTGTGGGTGGCTCACGGGATGGCAGATCAGGGGGTGGCTGGTCACAAGTGGAAGTTTGTGCTTTGATGTGGGTGGAGGAAGGACAAGCTCATTTAGGGAGAAGTCACGGGTAGGTGAAGTCACGGGCTAGGGCTTTCAAATGATGATGACAAATTGAAAGTGTTTTGATAATTTTATGTTATTCATTAAGGGGTATTTAACAGAAAATCTAACTGTATGAGTGTGAGTGTCCTTACTTAAAAACCCTAAAGGGTGTAAGTGGTAATTCTAAACTTAAAGAGTGTGTGAGTGTTATTTAAGTAAATTATATGGGTGTCATTAAAATTTTCTCTAAAAAATATCAGATGTGACAAATAATATTAAAAATTAAAAATTTATTAATCTTTTCAGTTTTCACAACATGCAAGGAACGAAATCCAACGCGTGTTTGATATAAGTAGATTTGTTTAAAACAGTTTGGCTATGATTATACAATAAAAGAAAAAAAATCTAAATCTCAAAAAAATCTAAGTATAATAATTGAAATTTAGGTATATCTAATACAAGTTATTATTTTATAATTTCTCTCAAAGTCCCATATTATATATTATTAAAATATAATATTTTATTAAAAATATATACATGATACCACCATATAATTTATTTAAATAACGTAAATACTCACCTAGTTTGAAAAGAGACTAATAATTATATTCAATTAAAAAATGTTAGTTTAAGTGTAACAAAATAATATTATATCAATAATTAATCTGATCTAATTATTTTTAACTTGAAAGGTAAATTGACCGGGTTGTATTCGAGTCAAGTGAATTTGGATTAGAATATTAAGAAATTGATTTAAACATTTTCAGAATTGAAAAAAAAATGAGGTGTAGTTTTACTAATGTTGTTATTTAATGTTGCTTTGAAATTATGGTTTTTGGGTTTTTTATCACCGAAACCTAACAGAATAGAGATTTGAATCATTTTTTAAATTAGAGAGATCTTCTGTCTTTTAAGCAAATTATATAGTATCATTACAAAAAAACATGAGTTTTAACGATGATAGTTTTATTTTCAGTTATATATGCTATAGATTTTGAAGATACTTAATAAATAGAGTCTTGAAATTTGAAAAATAAAAAACAGTAACCAAAAATATTGTCCGAAAGC
Organism: Datisca glomerata; assembly: GCA_003255025.1. Classification (NCBI taxonomy): domain Eukaryota; kingdom Viridiplantae; phylum Streptophyta; class Magnoliopsida; order Cucurbitales; family Datiscaceae; genus Datisca; species Datisca glomerata. The sequence continues at coordinate 100,842 of QANY01011412.1, read as the reverse complement.
AGATCCACAACCACCAAGAAGCACAGCTTAAGGACAAAGTTGAGTTGTTTTGTCTTTAAAAGAAGAGGTTAATGAAGTGAAGTTGGCATCAAACTATTTTTGTTTTTGTATGAATTAGTGAATGAGATCAACTGGATGAAGCGCATATAAGAGTCATTGTCGCTCATCTGCCGCACACGAGTGTGCACAAATAATAGGGACTCATGCCTTCCAACTCCGCCTTGATTGTGACCTTCCCACCCTCTCCTTTATAATTCCTCTAACTTAATTAACATTAATTCATTTTTTATGAACCAAAAATTAATTAATTAATTCATTTTTTATGAACCAAAAATTAATTAATTTTCAATTTTAGTTAAGATGGTGACTTCAACTCCTCTTATAATTCTTCACCTAATTTAACATAAATCAATATTCTAGCTTTGTTATTAAGCCATGCGATTTGTAGTTGTTAATTTGTCATCGGTTAATTCTATTCTTTGTTTTTTTACTATGATGAGAAGTTCTCCTGATTATCTTCATCTGTGAATGCAAACCTTGATCATATGTTCTAATAAAGTGTAATTTCTAAGCATATGATAGAGTATGTTACATGATTTTTATGTCAACTATAGTTTGGGGTGATCATTTGAGAGATCAAACTCAAATAATGTAGCACCATGATGTTTAATAATACTATGACGTGACACCATACGTGACGTGAGATTATACATTCACTTATAATTAAAAATAATTTTTTATTAGTTTACTTTTTTATACATAATGTGAGAGCAAATACACTGCTAAGTTATAGTAGTGATGAACACCATGTTGTTTTATAACATTTTTTTAAAATATCTTGAGATTTTTTGTGATACAAGAAAATTAATATCCATAATGTTAGGTATTAACGCTTATATTAGCTATGAGGCAATTGATATCATACACCGATGTTAATTTCTTCATGGTATATGTTTTCTGTCTCGGTATATTATTTTTTTACTCAAACATATTCTCTAAGCAGTTGTTTGATTGGAAGACATTCAAGAGAAATCATTCTCACGTTTGTTATAAGAAATTTATTTTTATTTCACATGACATCTAAATTTTAAGGGCATTTGCTAACTTTTGGAAAAAATAAATAAATTTGAGTAGGAAAAAATATATTGTAAATATAAAAAATCTCATCTTGACAAGTAATAGCTAGGCATAGGGGCGAGTTGTCAGAAAAGAAGAATAAAGTTAGATAATATAAATGTGACGGAAATATCAGATTGATTGAAATGTTACGAAACACCTATGATTTTTATCAATAACAATCTTATACTAAAAAAACGTATAGTATCATTTTCCCGCGAAATCTCGGCGGAGAAAATCCGCCACCAGAACCAAAACAACAACTTCGGACAAGAAAATAACGGAGAGAGGATTTTAATTTTTATTAAAGGACAAAATGAGAGGGTGACTGGTAAATAGGATCCGAATATAACGGACTTGATATTGTGGGTTTTCTTCTTGTTCCTCTCTCTCCTCTATTTCTCTCTGCTGAATCAGAATTCTCATTCTCATATTTGAGAGAGAAACTTCAGAGAAAAAGGAAGAGAGAGGAATCGGAGTTCCTCACTTGGAACGACGATTCCTCATTCATTCATGCCGGACTTCGCCTCTTCTCCATCCTCAGGTCTCTCTCTCTCTCGAACCATTTTTCGCAGGTTCTCAATTGGCATTCCGCTTATCTTTACAGTCGTTACGGTAATTATTTGCAAGAGAAGTTGAAAACAAAACATATCTCATTTATGATAAGTTCAACCTTATAATTCTCCGCGTCTCAAATTTTTACCTTTCTAAAGATTTTTTGTCGATACATTTCCTCAAGACGGATCGTATCTCCTTCTTTTTGCGTAGGGTTTAATGTTTTTGTTTTACATGATTGCATTTATTGTTACGTTAATTTTCTAATTGCATTATAACTACTTTGGACGCTCGTACTACTTGAAAAAGACAAATATATGTTTAGAATAAATTCAAAAGGATATTAGAAATTTCTTTTTAGCCTTTTTGTGTTTTGCTTTTTATTTGAGTATATAAGTGGGAATTCTGATGTTGTAATTTTTTTGTACTGCTTTATGTACATTTCAGTTTGCATTTGATATTTGATATTTGGTGAAAATTAACAATTTAATTATCTTCAGGTTTTTTATCCAAATATTGTATATGATTATCCAGTGTGGTTGTGTCGTTAACCAAATGTAATTTTCACAAGGCAGAATCAGATTTTCTGATCAGCACATCGCGTCTTGCCTCTGGACGTTAGCGAGAGTGAGGTGAAGGGTCTTCGCTGGAATGCATTTAAATGCATTTAACGTGGAAGGTATGTGTTTGGAATCTTTGGATTGAAACAGCAGAAATATTTTTCGCTGTTATGAGATTACAGATACATGGATCTTGACGTAAGGAAGCTTGCTTTCCATTTGTCGTCGCAATATTGCTTTCCTTGATTTTTTTTATTCAAGTTTTTATATAAGGTTTATTTTCTTAGTTATTAATTATGAACTAAGGAGGTATATAAGCTTTAGAGGGTAGGGCAAAGGTAATAAGCTGTCATGCAAATTATAGATTGGGGTTTATCTGGACGCATATTTGTAGTTTGCAGTTGTTAACAAGAGAAGTTCTGTGAGTTGGAAGCAGGGAAAAGGGGAAAATATCGGCTCTCTCTTATGATATGTTACATCTATGAAGTTCTGCATAGACACTAGTAATCTCGATATTTGAGTTATAGTACTCCTTCAACCTTGCTTTTCTTGTTAACGTAAAACCCTCCTTGTTTGTTAACTTTACTAGTTTTTCGTTGAGGAACACAATTTACTATCCGAATGCATGAATTATTGGAAAGCTGCATTTTAAAGTGGGTACAAGTAAAACTTGTTAAAAATATAGAAGGACCATTGTGTCTCATATGCTAACTCATTTTCATTCCCACCATGTTAATGCTGGGACAAGGGAGATGATCATATCTATGTTTGTCGTCATAATATGGACCTTATATTTGCAACTCACTAAATATTTGGTATTTGGTTGTTGATTGTAAGAGTTAACATGCACCTTACCCTATTACTTGTTATTAGAGTCAAGGTCTTTCGGCCTGCTTTATACTTGAAATTTATCATTAGTTTAGGTATTCTGCAATACTCTTATTCTACATTTCTACTACATTCTTCCATTCTGTATTTCACAACATCTGGCTTCATTTGGCTCCTAAATAAAGAAGAAACTTGGAGGGACAGTATAAAAATTCTGCATTTACATATATTTTTCTTATTTATCATTTTGCTAGTGTTTCTTCTGTTCCTCTCTCTTATAATTTTTTTGTTTGGTTTTTTTGGCTTGATGATTGGTAGGTTCCTTGTTTTTGGAAGAGTTCGAAACCACTGTGCTGGTCTGTTGAGCATAATTTCCACTATGGGTGCCTGCACCTCAAAATCAAATAAAAGGACCAGACCACATGGGAAGTATTTTCGTTGTACTGGCAAATGGCGGGGAAAGATTTTTGCATCCATTGCTGATGCTCCTTTGAAAGGCATTTGTGATGCTGGAAATCATGTAAGAGATTTTTCTGTCAGTGAGTTTGTTCATCTCGACGGCGCTACAACGACCTGCAGGCGATCAGAGGTTTCTAACCTGACATTTCATCTCACAGAGCTGCAATGGAACCACAGTCAAATTGAAACAAATGGTACCTACCTTCTTTCTCTAACAAGTGTAACTCGAATATAATCTTTAGAAGATCACAAGTATCTTTTGTTAAGTTACTAAGCTTTCTCTTTAAACTGAACTGTATACAGGAATGTGCCAAGAGGAAGCATGGTTTGACTCTGTTAGCATTTTGGACTCGGATTCAGATGACGACTTCAGTAGTGTTCCTGGAGGTAACATTGCTCTGTTAATCTCGTTTAACATGTTTTGTGCTTTAACTTTGTGATTGGTAGCTGACTGTATTACTTTCTATTATGTGCTGCTAGATGGTTTTCCTTTGGTATGCAATACAATGAATATCCCGAATCCTCATTTGCTCCAGTATGAAAGTGCATCATGCTTTGTAGATAGCAGGTCTAAATATGAGGGGTTTTATGAAAGTTATCTGAAAATTGATGGAGGTACACATGACTTCGGAGACAGGAGTCAAGAAAGCAATCTGAAGTCTTGCTTACCTCGTCTGCTTCCTTCAATCAGTTTCAATGACCAGAACCAGCCTTCAACTCCCCCATCTTCACAGAGGAAGCAATCAACAGTTATCATGCTTTCTGTTAAGAGGAAATCAGTTGATGGAGATGAAATCACTGAGTTTTGTAAGTGCACAATTTTTTTTTGTTCCCTGCGGAGCTCGAATTATAATTGGGAAGTCATTTTTGCATCAAGTTTGTTGCAGCAGAGATACTGAGTATTCATAAAACTATTTTAACTTTCATGATGCGTGATAAAATTACTTTTGCCAATTAATGCAGACGACAGACCTCGAGATATATTTTATGATTTGAAGCAAATTAGCCTTTACAGTCTAAAAGTATCACATCCATAAATGCCAGCATCATCTGACACTTAAATGTAATTTGTTGACTCAACTTTCGTCAACCTTGCTAATTGTATCGTAGAAGTGTTTAGAGATAATTGCTGGCTCATATGCCCGATTGGAAAATCCTAAGAAAATTTAGGGATGGGCAGGTGCATCTGAAAGATTTTTATATCGCCCGAGGGCTGGATTTTGTATTCCATGTGCAAAGGGAGACAAGCTAAGTCCAGGAAGTTGGTCTGCTGTTTCACCTTCAGTTTTTAAGCTTCGGGGAGAAAACTATTTCAGGCATGTCATTGAGGGTCTTCTTGTCCCTTCCTTGCAATATTGTGCACACATACAATTGTTATTTTACGTTTTGACTACTAAACATGAACAATGTTTTATTCAGAGACAAACAGAAGTACCATGCTGCAAATTGCAGCCCATATGTACCAATTGGTGTGGACTTATATGTCTGCCCCCACAAGATAAATCACATTGCACAGTACATAGAACTTCCTTCCGTGAAAGCACACGAGATAGTACCGTCGCTCTTAATTGTTAACATACAGGTTTGTCCCCATCTGCAGAAGCACCTATCTGTGCTCTTAATTTTGATTCGTGAAATCAGTAGGATATTTTTTTCTACAGATATAGCTTTCCAGTGGCAAGAGTTACATGCCTTTCAATTTGAGGAAGAAAGTTTAAGAGAATTATGTGTTCTTTAATTTTCAAAAAATGATTTCCTGTTTTGTAGGTGGTTATAAGACAACAAAATTGCAATTTACTTAGCCTCATGGGTTCTTATGAGTAATGAGATATTCCTTTTTTCATCTTGCAGCTTCCTACTTATCCTGCTACTATGTTTTTGGGTGATTGCAATGGGGAGGGCATGAGTCTTGTATTGTATTTTAAAGTATCAGAGAATTTTGATAAGGAGATCTCTCATCATTTCCAGGACAGCATTAAGGTAGCTCCCACCAACATTTTAAGTTATATCTATGTTTATTTTTACATCAAAATGCAAATCCATGCTATAAATTTCTGGAGCAAAACGAAATCATTTTCTAGGTGTGCCTCTTTTCTATCATGGTCTCTGCTACCTTGAGCCAAAGATAGACTCTCTGCCTTCAACTTTGCAAAATAAACACTTATCTCTATTTAGCGTCACTTGCAGCTGTATCCTCTATTACCTTAAACGTGTATTTTCACATAGCTGTACTCTGGCATTTTTTTTTCGCTTTCTCAGTCTCTCTTGTAGATAAACCAATTTCTTTTTGTTTGCTGGGCTTCTTCTCAGACCAGGTTGAAAATATAATATAATATTTTGGTCAAGGCGCTCTGAACACCTTGTTAGTGAAATAAAGAAATTCATTTGGTGAAATGGCATTAGCTCCGACTGTTATTGCCTTTTGTTGTCTAGAAATAAGATAATTTAGCTTTCCTTCTTTCGAGAAGATTAAATGGATTCATCAGATACTAAAGGCCATTAACCACGGTCCTCCAGCTCCTTGACGTCAACTATGTAACTCTGGTAGTTTAGTCAGCTCCCCATCTGTTACATTGCAAGTGATGTTTCTTGTTTAAGACATTGATATTCTCTTTACAATTCCTACTTCTCTGAAATATTGCATTATATCTGGCTTGGTCACCTTCTTTCTATCTCTAATACTTTTTTGGAATTTAAATTGTTTCTGCAGAGATTGGTTGAGGATGAGATGGAAAAGGTTAAAGGATTTGCAAAGGAGTCCATGGTTCCTTTCAGAGAACGGTTAAAAATAATGGCCGGGGTGGTTAACCCTGAGGAACTCGGGTTGAGTTCCACTGAAAGGAAGCTTATACATGCTTATAAGGACAAGCCAGTGCTATCACGGCCACAGCACAGTTTTTTTAAGGTAAAGGATCATTTCATATCTTCATTTTGTCTTGCAATTACTATAGGGCTCTAGCATACCGAAGAAAAGAACTCCTGCTTTTGCTGCCAGGTTCTTTAGCCTTGTGTCACAGTTTTGTGGATCGAATGAATACCAATTCAAAGTATATAGAGTGTCAATTATATTTTACTTTTTTCCGTGATTCTCTTTTTCCCATTTTAGGTTAGTTAATCATCTTGTTCATATTAGCATGCATGATGTTAGCAAATATACCACATTGAAATATAACGTCTACTGATTATATACATTGAAAGGTATGCCACTCTGTTTTTCATCAGGTGCCTAAATTCAACTGAAAACATTATTCCATTTTAGCTATCTTACAATTTTCTTATTAAGTTTCTAAACAACTATCAGGCTTTAGCAATAATCCTTAAACTAACTCTGCACAAATCTCTGGTGTTTCCAGGGACTCAATTACTTTGAGATTGACCTGGATATACATAGATTCAGCTACATATCTAGGAAAGGACTTGAATCCTTCCGAGATCGTTTGAAGTATGGGATACTTGATCTGGGTTTGACAATTCAGGTAAGCTTGTTATCTTGCAACATAATTTAGATTAAAAATGAAGCCGTCATCTATAAACAGGAGGATAATTTATTTCGCTTTTATCATTGCATACATTTTTCCCTTCACTTTCACTGATCAACAAACTCTCTATCCTTTCAACTACTAGAGTCGGTTAACTTACGAGTTTGGAATAAATTCTATAAATATTGAACAGACGAAAAATAAAACCCGGTGTTTATTGCGAAAACATTGACAGGCACAAAAACCAGAAGAATTGCCAGAGCAAGTCCTGTGCTGTGTGCGATTGAATAAGATTGACTTTGTAAACGATGGCCGAATACCTACTATTGTCACCAATTAGTGGCAGCAGCTGATTTGGGAATGAAGAATGATGATCTGACAACGAATTCTAATTGCTATGTTACCCTACTAGAGGCAAGTTGCTAAAACTTGGATCATGAGGATACATGTAAACTGAATCAAAAACCCAAAAATTCTTTCCCTTTCCCATTCAAAATTTATATGTTCATAAAACTAATAATATAAAAAGAAAAATTATTCTTGTGTATTATAGTTATTGTTTCTTTCCTCATTCGTTTTATATTTCTACTAGTTTTATCTTCCATGTTCATGATGATTTTAAAATGTTTCTCTGTGGTCCTCTCGTCTAACACCGTTGAGTAATCCGTTGAATTTACCGACGTAGACGTTGATTGGGTGATGACAGTACGTTGATTGGGTACAGAGAAAGTATATGTTGGCAGCAATTCCGGACTGTGGCGTGACATAGGCGGCGGAGTTGGATGATTGCTCCGGCTATCGTGTCCACGTGTATTCACGCTAGAACTTTCGATGCTTCCGGTGAATGTTCTCCTCCTAAGATGGCCAAAAACGCAATTAGCAGAGTACTTAAATTCCCAATTACACATTACATAATCCTTACAAGGAGAATTGGAATCTTAATTGGTCATTCTCTCACTCTCCAATATTCTCAATTCTCTCAAGCAAAACGCACACCTACTTGGAGTTGAAGCCCAATAAAATAAATGGGTATTTTTACTACAATTTCGGCTTATAAAACAGAGCAGGTATAAGAAAGATGGTAAAGAGGGTTGGCTTGGCTTGGCGATTATCATGGCAGGAAGACCCAAGTATGAAAGTTATTAAAAGTTAAGACTGCTATTTAATTTCTCGTGTTAAATATGGGTAAACGTTTATAAATAATCACAGCTTGCTTCTCTTAAATTAAAGGGAACTCCGCCATTCACGATTCAGCAGCAAATTTGGTACTAATGGCTAAGAACATATCCAAGAAGAAACATGAAGATATCAGTTTGTTTAATAATTAGTGAGGTGGTTGATCCAGAATTCAATCTTGGAAGAGGCGGACATGGAGGACGCAGCCAAGTAGGAAAAATCTAATAGGATTCAAGCATCACTCAGTCAGCATCGTCATCATCGAGTCCGCGTCCATGTCAATAAATTTAACAGATTATTAATGGTGTTAGATGGGACAACACGTATATATATTTTTTAAAGTTAAAAGATTAAAAATATTTAATTTAAAAGTTAAAGTTCACTTGGGAACATTAGAGAAAGTTAGAGGATCAAAAATATATTTTTTCTAAAAGAGATTTAAAAGTTTGTGTGAGATCAGCTATATCATTGGATTTGAAATCTAAATTTTTATGGATTTCAAATCGAACAAAAAATGAGAAAGTCAAAATCTAAATTCAAATATTTTTTAGATTTAATGTATGAAATCAAAACTATCATTTTGAAGTCATCACGTAAACCAAAAATTTATTACTTGAATGACATTACAGTAAATTTATCTAATATAACATAATTCAAATCATCTGATCAAATATAATTAAAATTTACAGTAAACATAATATTATAAATCCTAAATTCAAATCATTAATCTAAAGTTTCAATCCGACTACTCAATCTAAAGAATTAGTAAACGTGTGGTAATATTGTTTCTACTCCTACGTATTAAGATGGAATTATTTTCTTCACTAAATAAAGAAAAAACTGATTTTTCTTCAAAGACATATTTTTACGAGTAATTCTACACCGACCAAGTAATTGATCAAATTTTAAGTGATCAACTGATGTGACCATCATTTATTGATTGGTGTTTGATGACTCATTAAAATGATTTGATAAAATAATTTAAAATGATTGTCACGTCACTTAATCACTTAAAACATCAATTACTTGATCGACGTAGAATTACTCTATTTTCAGCGAGTGTTGAATTTTTAAACAGTAGCTGATTTCCAAATTATGAGAGATTTCCAATGAGTTCGATCATTTGTGAACGAATTCCTCTACTGTTGGAATTCGTAGAGGATTTGAATCCTTTCCAATCGCATCGATTTTGCCTGGATTATTATTATTATTATAGATGTTTTTTCTTTCTTATTTGATTACCGACCTCTCGTTGATTAGAAGCCAATGTACCGCTTTCCTTTGGACTAGAAAAAAACATATAAAACTATAAAATATAAAATATAAAAGAAGAAAGAAGGAAAAATTATCAAGGTTGAGGTATTAAAGCTAAATGCTATGCTACCCTTCCCTTGTCCAAAAGAAAATGAGGTGTGCCGAGATAAGCTACCGGCCTAAACAAAAGAGATTAACCTCTTGATAGATCGATCGATTGGATCGAAGTATGAAGGGGTTGATTGGACTGTGAGATCAACCCAAAACTAAGGCCAAGCAAATAGCTATTGCAGGAACACTCTGCTCATCTTTCTTACGGCTTGTTACCACAGCACTCGTTCACCCCTTTGTCTTCTTCAATTTAAAAAAGTAGTGCCTTTCTCGTATTCTTATTGGTAAATAGCGTCTTGAGGCATTATTGAAGTAAGGATTTGTCGAGTCGGTCAATTGCATTAGATAGGAGATGCAAGACCTGACGACATGTCTTAACTATAAGTGCATTCGCTATTTGATTCCTTAATACTCTTCTTTACTTTGAAGTGAAAAAAAGGAGGGGGTGATAAAGGGGATTATGAGTGTTCCCTAGAGACTGATAAAAAGACATGTGTCCCAACAGTGCCACGCCCCGTCATATGGGAAGGCTATCGGTCAGGCGCCTTCCCCGACCTGACCTCACCTACCTATGAGAAAGGCAGGTCGGGCAGAGCAGAGCTCATAGGTGGCAAATAAATACTCGCTAAAGATCTGAAAGTCCGGATAACCATCCAACGTCAGCATCATCATTACACGCTGAAAGTAGGAGTCGAGGTGGCACCTTCCTATTCGTCCCCTAGTTCAGGCGTCTAATCGCCACCTCCCATGTCAGGCATGTCTCTTTCAAGTCATCTCGATATTTATTGCATCTTGGGGACAAGGACATTAAATGTCACCTCCAGCCCGTCATGTCAAGGACGAACTGTCATATCAGCAAGGCTTTTTCGACGCGCTTCATCCTACTAGCCTTCAGGTATAAAGACCTTCATTTACGTCAGAGAATGAGGTAAGCTATTCTCCCGTTAGGAAACTCTGTCAAATTTATATCAGGATACTGACTTAGGTATCGGAGCCCCTTAGGCCATGAAACCACCCCTGGTTCTCCTCGTTCTTTCGATTTTTTGTTTGTGTTTTGCAGATTCTCAGGCTAAGAAAATTTCTAGCCGTCAATGGGAGAGTGTTGGATCAGGTTTTAGATTTAGAACAAAATTAATGAACACGAAAAGTTTGTGCATGGAATATCAAAAAATTTTAAAAAAAATATGTAATCGAATCAAATATTTAAAACCACTCAACGATCATACATATTCAGATAAACGTATTGAGAAAAGATAAAAAAAATAATTCTACCTTTTCTTGTATTGGAGAAATACTGATTTGACAAGATCCAATTATTTGTCTTGCGTTCTTCGTTCTTGAGATTCGCAGAACTTCAATTGATCTTCACACTAACAATCACCCGTAGGATTCAGAAGTATATCTCGCAAGGATATTGTTAGGAATGTAGTGTGGGCTCTCTAAACAACTGAGGAAGAAAAAATAATTTTTCTTCTTCCTCTAATGGTTTTCGGCGGCAACTGTAGGGAGGAGGGGAAAAAACTATTTTCTGCTCTAAATAATCACACACTATGATTATGGTTCTAGGAATGCAACCCTAATGTAATCTCTTATATAATAATTAAAAAATTTACACACATACCCCTATATGTTGAATTGCCGAAATTCATCTCCATGTGCAATATTATCTATGATTTTTTCATCTCCTCTAGAGCCAAAACTATATCCAAATTCATCAATTTAAATTGATAAATTAAATTGATCCATGTCAATTAATTAATTAACTTATTTTATTTATTAATTATCTAATAAATTAAAAAAATAATAAATTAATTAATTTGAACATTAATTTTGGTCTTCTCTAATCCCATTACATATGGGTTAGAGAAGTGTATATTGATCCAAAACACATTTTTGGTCCAACTGACATTGTTTCTCATTCATGTTGTGATACCCAAGTATTTAATAAAGGGTATTTTATAATTTAGAACCCCCACTCACACAATATATGTGCATACATCGTAAGCCACCTCATTTGTTTCCCCTCACACCACATCACGTGTTCTTTCTCAACTATCTCCCCCCACTATCTTTTTTTATATCAAATAAGCAACCACCCACAACCCCTCTCTCCCCTTTTCTTTTGAATGCACGAACCATTCTCCTATTTAGTGTTATCCCCCCTCTCTGTTACAATTTTCTTCTCCAACAAGCCTCTATTCTTCACCTTCATCTTCTTCGTTTCAACTTGGGCAGCCTTACAACATTGATATTGGTAAGCAATTTCTTGTTTCCTTCTTCTCTTCTTCTTTTCCTCTTTTCTATTCTTTAAACCTAGATTTTTCTATCTAAAAGTTGGAATAACCAAATCTGAAATTTTGTTTTAATTCCTGCAATATGTATCCTCTTGTCTCTATTTTTTTTAGCCATCGCAACATCATTGTCGTTCTTAGTTTTCGGTAAGCTCCTTGCTTCTCGTTTCTATTTTCTTCTCTTTTCTTCTTCTATTGAATCTAAATTTTTTACTAATACGTCAACACGTCAATCTGAATTTTTCTTTCTAATTTCCATCAATTTACATTTTTGTTCGTCTCTACTTTGTTCCATCATTCTTGCATCATCACCATCCACCAATTCCGGTAAGGCATTTTATTTTCTTTCTCTCATTCTTGTCATTTCTCCTATGTTTCTTTCGGATTCTTTACCTCTCACTGCACTCATCCATGTTTACCTTCGTATCTTTGGTTATCTCTTTGGCAGCCCCTTGTTAATTTTCGTCGGATCGTAGGAGTTTGCTTCGTTGTTGTTGCATTCGGTAAGCTTAATTACTTGCTTTCTTTATTTTTCTCTCTGTTTTTCATTCTTTCGTTGTTCTCTGTACTACCTGCAACTGGGTCTTGCGACCCAGCTGATTTTGATCCAACCTATATTTTTACCCACCATGAACCGGACCGAAATGATTCTGACAGACCGAACCAGACATCTATAGTAGAACAAAATCGGTTAAGACCACTCAAACCTAATTGAACCGGTTTGAATCATTTTGATCAGATTTCACCCTCCTAGTTAATTTAATAATTGTAGTTATTATATGATTATTTTGTGATCTGGGATCCTTCGATTTCAGGTCATTAGTTGTTGAATTTATTCGTAGCATTCCAGGTAAGTGGATTTACATAATAATTCAGTTTATATGTTATAAATGTACAATATATAATGTGAAATTGTTTTATTATTTTTTTATGTTCAATCTTATGATAAAGTGTTTTATTTATTTTTCATACCACGGTGAAATTATTACCATGTAATATATGATTATATTTTGAGTTATACATGTAATAGTTATATCGCTTATGTTGATGAACAAGTTATATGTTTACCCATGTATATGTGATAATGTGAATTATGAATATTAATTCAAGTACAATGATAAGTAAATAAGAAATAAACTTAGTCATGTCCCTTGGTTATCAATTAACTAGATTGTTCACGTCATGTTATCAAGTTATACGGTTGGATGTCACCATGTTCATGTTAGCGTCCTTAAAGTTCATATAACTTTAAGTGATATCAAATTTCAGGACACTCAATCTGTCATGTTCACGTTCATATTACAATATCAAGTTCAAGTTGTGAAATTAGTTCTGGTTAGGTTTTTAATCGAGGGATATGCCTAATCGAATTATGATCAAGTAAGTATAAGTATCGGCATGTATAAGTACAAGTTCAAGTTATATGTTAACCATGAAATCAGTGTGTTATTACAAGTATTTTATGTGACCAGTGAACGTGCGAAATTAAATTTGCATCAGTTATATGTTTACATTTTTGTCATGTGAAGCTTATTAATATGTGAGTTTACTTACAGAGTATTTTTAATACTCACCCCTCCATAGATAAATATGTTGCACGTGATGGCAAGAAGCTGGAGTGAGGGCTGCCATAGACAGCGAGAATATGGGATTTTTCACAGTTTATGATTATATGATGTTAGAAATAGATTTTCAAGTTTAATTACTGTTGTTTCATTAATTTTATGAATTTTCATGTTTTATGAATTTTCGTATTTGACATTATTACAGTTTAATGAATCATTTAATTTAAATCAATGAGTTAATTTTCTCTTAAAATAGTTTTATGCTTCTACTATTTAACGTTAAAATTAGGGCAAAATTAGGGTTTTAATTGAATTGGGGATTTTTGAATTGTGAAATTTCATGCATGTTTAACCCTCAGAGATCAGGGCGTTACACATGTCCTTATGAGCACTCTTGAGGCCGAATGAACCCACATGAATAAAGCTAAGAGATTCAAATATCCGGCCAATTTATCTCTATAAATTTCTGACCTATTTAATCCCGACATTATACGACTCCACCATAAGTCCGATGCTGAATCAACACTCGATTCAGCACGCTACATTTTCTGTTGGTGCAAATAAACAATTTCATTTCACGGTCTATAGAATATTTTATAATATTACTCTTCACGAATATCAGTAACAAGAACGAGATGTAAAATTATCATTTTAGCCCTCCAGTTATTATTTTCTTAACTCATTTATTTATTGTGAATAAAAAAGACATAACGGTGAAGTGTCGTACAATTCACCATATCTTATTCAATGATTCATTTCATCGAGTACCTGGCCAGGTTTATTTATTTACATATTCATCAATAAAGCATAAATTGATATTGTTACTTTTGTAATCTCGTCACAAATTACATATCTGTGAATTGTGTAACTCCAACATGTCTAGGTCAACCATTAGAGTCTCCACTCCCATGCCCCAAGTCCGATATCCTTTAATTCAACCTAATAGACATAATTGAATTTGATTGTTCAATCGATTCTAAGACTGCGAATAATATTTTGAACTGTCTCAGAATAGTTTGTCTAGAAGACCGCTTAGTCTTTACTCTTCTTATGTTGATAATAGTTTCAGGAATTAAGTAAATTATAGTCACACTTTAATTAAAGGAAACTTTCAATTTATTCATAGAATTCAGTAATACATAAATGCCAAAGAAATAACTGTTTACTCATAAATAGTTATTACACTCAACTTTATAGACATAATTTCAACAATTTCTCAGTTGGACTAAAGTAAGCGTTTAAAATATCGTATCTTTATGCCCTCCAGATGACCATCAAAGACTTTACTACTTAAAGTCTTCATGAATGGATCTGCCAGGTTGTTGACCGTCGATATGTGTGTTATTTCAACCTCTCCACGTTGAACTATCTCTCTAATGAGGTGGTACTTCTACTCTATATGTTTGAATCTTTTGTGGCTTCTCAGTTTCTTTGAGTTTGCTACAGCCTCACTGTTATAACAATAAAATGTCAGGGTTTTGTCAGCATCTAGAACGACTTCCAGAGTCTTTAGGAACTTTCTAAGCCAGACTGCCTCCTTTGTAACTTCACAAGCCGCCACATACTCTGCTTCAATGGTAGAATCAAGAATGCAAGGATTTCTTGATACTTATTCATACCACTGCTTCACCATTCAGGATGAACACCGATCCTGATGCGAATCTATTGGAATCCTTATCCGTGAAAATCAGAGTAGGTATAACCTTTCATATTCAGGTTCGTACCTAAATACAAAAGCATATAGTTACTCATTATCCTAAGACACTTGAGGATATGCTTGACAACATTCCAATGCTCGAGTCTAGGATTAGATTAGAAACGACTCACCACGCCTACGGCGTAGAAAATATCTGGCCTAGTGTAAAGCATTACATACATGAGACTTCCTACGGCTGAAGCATATGGAATCTTTCTCATCTCTTCCTCTTCTTGAGGAGTCTTGGGAGACTGCTGCTTAGAGAGGCTAACTTCATGCCTAAAGGAAAGATATCCCTTCTTAGTGTCTTGCATACTAAAACGATCCATCACATTATCAATGTAAGATGCTTGAGATAGTGCCAATTGTTTGTTCTTTTGATCCCGAAAAATCTGTATACCTAGGACAAAGACAACTTCTCCAAGATCCTTCGTATCAAATTTATTTGCAAACCAAATCTTCACATCAGACAATTTTCCTACATCATTCCTAATGAGTAGAATATCATCCACATACAAAACCAGAAAACCCACATTCCCTTCGTGTATCAGCTTATACACACAAGGTTCGTCCACTAACTACTCAAAACTGAAGTTCTTGACAGTTTCATCAAATTTGATATTCCACGAACGGGACGCTTGCTTAATTCCATAAATGGACTTCATAAGTTCGCAACGTTGCCCTCTTGGTTTTTCTCCATGAACTCATATGGTTGAGCCATATAAATGCGCTCTTCAAGATTGACATTCAAAAAAAGTAGTCTTGACGTCCATCTATCATATTTCATAATCGAGGGCAGCAGCAATGGACAGGAGGATTCAGATGGATTTAATCATGGCCACCAGTGAAAAAGTATCATCATAGTCAATACATTCCTTTTGGGTGTAGCCCATGGCTACAAGCCTAGATTTGAATGTCTCCACATTTCTATCTGAACATCTCTTCTTCTTAGAAATCTATTTACACCCTACAGGTTTTACCTCTTCAAAAGGATCTAAGACTTCATTCGAGTATATTGATTGTATCTCGACGCTCATAGCATCTTACCATAAGTTTGCTTCATGACCAGCCATAGCCTGCGAGTAGAAAACAGGTTAATCATGATCCTTATCTAAGATTGTCGTTAAGGCATCTCCGTAAAACATGTACCTATCAGGTTGTCTCACAACCCTTCCACTATGTCGAGGCTCAGTAGGCTCTGGCCCATGCTATGGTTCTTCTATTATTGAATCGGGAATAGGTCCTGAGTAGGGAGCGGTGTCCTCCCACTCAATAATTCCTCTAGCATACGCGTGTGTTTCTCAGCTTCACACTTCTTATGTAATCATCTTCAAGAAAACATGCATTCGTGCTCATGAATATTTTCTCTTTTTTCCCTTGAGATATCTTACAAACATGCATAACATTGATCGACTGACCAACTTGCCTGTCTTCGATCTCAGCATGTGTGTCGGGTATCCCCATGTAATATCCTGACCCAACGTAAAGGAGCATTTTTGTAAAATGTAAATTTAAATTTTGACTTCAAAAAAGAATTATTTGTAATTTTTGTAAAAGTACTTTAATTAGGTATAACTTATTTTAAAGTTTGATTTTTAAAATGTTAAAAGGGTTATAGTATATAATTTTAAAACTCACTCACACCTATATGTACACTCACTCACACCATTGTGCATATACCCTCGTGTATCTACCTTATTCTCCATCTCTTTTGCACGAACTCCTCCCCTGTAACCACCTACAAGCCCTCTTTCCCCATTTCTCTTAATTCATGAACTATCTCCTTAACAATTATTCTTTCATTTATATCTCTGGCAGCTTCTCTCCCTCAATCGAACCTCTGCTTCTCTATTTTTCAATTTCAACTTCTTTAATGTTCTAATTTAAGTAAGTATTCATATCCCTTCTTTCTTTTATTTTATTTCTCGTTTTCCCTTCTCTCTCTAAAAATTTGGTTGATGCTTCAATCTGAAATTTTGATCTAATTTTCCAATAAAACCCTTTGTTTCATTTACATTCTTCCTTGTTTCCTTCGCTGGCAGCATCACTATTGTTGATCTCCTCCATAATTTACATCTTATTTATCTCTCTATTTTAAGTCGCCACTGCATCGCCACCACCCATCATTTTCGGTAAGCCCTTTGATATTTTTCTCCATCTCCGTTTCGGCTTTTCTCTTATTTTCTCTGTGATTCTTGACTCTCATGCTTTGTATCTTTGCTTCTCTCTTATGGCAGCCCATTGATCATTTTCTTCGGATCGTAGTTGTTCATCTTCAACATTATTGCGATTGCTTACTTCATTTTCTTTTCTTTCTTTCTCACTTCCTTGTTAGTTCTCTGTTTTGTCCGTAACTAGGTCTTGCGACCCAGTTGTTTTTTACCCGACCCATATAAACCAATTCGAACTGGTCCATCTGAACTCGACTGGTTCAATCGGAGATCGAACTGGTTTAGTTAGACTAGACCAAATCAGTTCAACCTGACTAGACCGAACCGGTCTAGCCCAGTTCAACCAAACCAGGTCAGATCGACCCAGTATTGAACCAAACCGACTCAACTTTGAACTGAACTGTTCTACTCTGCACCAGACTGATCTGAACCCTTTGACTCAAGATTTTTCAATTACCTTTCTGACCTAAAATTGTGTGTTCCAGCCTCGCTCAGGCTTTTTTGCACGGTTTTAACTAAATCTCTATTTATATGATATTAAAATGTATTTATTTAACATTGATTTATTTTAAAACAATTTAGTGATTATATTTTTGGATTCCAAGTCATTAGTTGTTTAGTTCATTCTCCTGGTTTAGGTAAGTGGGTTTACATATGATGGTGTGACTACCGATGTTATAATTGTATATCATGTATTTATATTTACTATTTGTTCAACCATTTTTTATGATGTTTATATTCGTGAATACTTTAGTGTTTAATTATTGTTCATGTATATATTTTTCGGTGTATTTGCATCATAATGTGACCCACGTGTGATAAATATAAGCATGTAATATTCTCATTAGTTTTAATTGTTTGTAAGTATGTTATGTTCATATTTGTGTAAGTCAGTTTACATAGTAATTTGACTCCGATGTTATAATTGTATCATGTATTTATATTTGATATTTGTTCAACTATTTTTTGATAATGTATATATTCGTGAACACTTTGGTAATTATTTATTGTTCAGTAATTAATTTGATTATCATAAAATAAATATTTAGGTATATCTGATTATACATTAGTATGTTATCATGTCTGCTTCTGTTACATGTATCGGTATGCATTATAAGTTTACTTGTGAACCATATGATCAATTACTATCATGCATTAGACTTTGCAATTTATGAAGATAAATTAAGTCAAGTGTTAATTATGCAAGATATGAATTTAAGCACAAGCCTTAGTTAACAAGAAATCAGGTTGTTCACGTTTTGTTCTGTTATATGAATGAGGTGTCACATGTTCATAATTTCATCATACATAGGATGTCACATGTTCATGTTTTGCTTATACATTGGGTGTCATCTGTAATTATTTTTCGTCACTCATGAGGTGCCATCTGTTCACATTTTTCATCACCTATGAGTGTCATATGTACTGTCGCCTATTGTGTGTCATTTGTTTCATCGCCCGATCTATGTCATCTGTTTCGTCGCCCGATATGTGTCATCTGTTTTGTTGCCCAATGGGTGTCATCTGTTTCATCGCCCAATTTGTCATGTTACATTTCAGTTCACGTGTGAAAAGTTCTGATTAGGTTGTTAACTAGGGAATATGCCAAGACAATATATGAATAAGTTTGTTATATGATTCTGTTTGAGACATGTGTTATCTACGTGCTATGTTAAGACATGTCATGATCAAGTACGTTACGTTATTTCATTTATGATATATGTCAAGTTCAGTTATGTTTTATCGTGATTGCATTTATGACATGTGGATGCATGTTATTATGTGAGTTTGTTTACGTAGTATTTTAAAATACTCATTCTCACAGTTGATTATAATGCAGGTGGTGATGACGAGCAGTATGAGTGAAAGCTTGCCATAACCAGTTGGATTAGATGAATTTATGATTTTCATTATTATGATTTACTTCAAGACTTAGGAAAATGTTTTATGTTAAACTCAATTATTTTACGTTATGTTTTTCTATGAATTATGATGAGATAATACTTCATGAATTATGAATTTCAAGTTTTGACTTATTTCATAGTTTAATTTATCGAGGTTTTATTGATTATGCATTTAAGGAACTTTAACGCTTTCTCTATGTATGGTCAAGGTTTTTTCTATTATGGGTAAAATAAGATTTTAATATTTGGGAATTTTCTCAAATTATGGTTTGTATCGAATTGAGGATTTTGAAATTGTGAAACTACACGTATGTTTAACCCACAGGGATCAGGGTGTTATACTTCATATCCTAATGTGGCTTACGGATTACTTTCGTCTACTGCATCTTTCATATGGTATACTTGGTACCGTATTTGATGGAACTTGGTTCAGAATATATGATGTTGTTTCCAAGACATATCCCTAGAACGAATTTTGGAGGGATGAGTAACTCATCATGGATCTAACCATATCAATCAGAGTTCGATTCCTTCTATCTGACACATCGTTCTGTTCTGGACTGCCAAGTGCTGTAAGTTGAGAAAAAATACCCTCTTCTTTAAGAAAGTCTTCGAACTCCCCTAGAAAGTACTCTCTACCATGATCGGATCATAGTGCTTTGATTTGTCTTTCTAATTGCTTCTCAACCATAGTTTTGTACTCTTGGAACTTTTCAAAGGTTTCATGCTTTTAGTGCATTAAATAAACATGTCCAAAATGTGAAGGTTACAACATATTCATAATCTCATCTTGCTTGGATATTCAATGGCCCACATACATCACTATGTACGAGTTTGAGGCATTGAGTGGCTCTTTCACCCTTCGCTAAAAAGGTTCTCTTGGTCATTTTGCCTTGCAAGTCGGATTCACATATGGGTAGTGATCCCACACTTAAAGTTTGCAATGGACCATCCTTTGCGAGTCTTTTAATCATGTCTATGCTAATGTGACAAAGATGCAAGTGCAACAAGTAGGTTAGATCGATTGAGTCAGACTTCAACCTTTTACTATCCCTTTGTAAATCAGTATTTATTTCAGTGTCACATATCATTGGAACTTTTAGTTTTACATAGAATAAGTTGTTTATAATGCATGCAATAGTAATTAAACATTCATTTTTGAAATTACCAATAACATTATTAATGAAATCCAAAGAAATCTTTACTCAATTAAGCTAGCTACTGAAATGAGTTTTTTCCCAAAATCAAGATATAATAAACATCACGTAAAACTAAATAACTGTTTTCAAATAACAATTTAATAGTTCTGACTGATACTGCCGATACGTGCTCCATTTCCCAATGGAAGCTAAACTCACATTCGTTAAGCCTTCTGATTTCCCTGAACCCCTCTAGAGAACACCAAATATGGTTAGTGGCTGTAGAGTCAACAATCCATGAAAAAGTAGAGTCAGCCACATAACAAGCTTCGGTAATAAGTAATGTACCTTTGGGTTTCAACTCCTTGAGATAATCCGGGCAATTGCTTTTCCAATGGCCAGCAACTCCGCAATGATGACATTGTCTTTCGACTTGTCCACTTTCACAGGGCCCTTGCCTTTCACAGCTTTCGAGTTCACATTCTTAGCTTTTTTCGGACCTTTCTTGTGTTTCTTTTTTGCGCCAAAGGTAGAAGTCTTACTTTTAGTAAAGTTTACCTCTCTATTCTTCCTCTTGCCTTTCAGAAACAGAATCTCATCAGCTTGCAACTCCTTCATAAGTTTTAGAAGAGGGTACCTCAACTTATTCATCGAATAACTAAGTTTGAAGTTCTCAAAAGTGCCTGGCAGTATCTCGAGGGTGATATCAACTTGAGTCTCGCCATCTACCTCAGCTCTCATGATCTCTATCTCATTCAGATAACCAATTACAACATCATATCTTCACTGAAAGGTTCTCCAGGTTTCATTTGAAAGTTCATAAAGTTTCACACATCAGGCTGTTTGGCTTGACGACCCTGAACCCTGAACATTTTGGTGATGTTCAACATCATATCAGCGACAGTCTCCATGTTTTGATGTTGTTGTTGCAATACATTACTAACTGATGCCAAGATGTAACACATGGCTATTTTATCTGAACGCAGCCAAGAAGCATATGTATCATTTTTCTCTTGAGTCGATTCAACAATAGGCTCAAGGGAACAAGAGATGGTGAACACGAACTTGTGCTTTTCTACCGTCAACACGATATCTAGATTACATTTACAATCCACATAATTTTTACCAGTAAGTTTGTTTGCATTTAAGATTGTTGAGAGTGAGGATAATGACATAATTACTAAAAAGAATAAATAAAGCTGTAAATAAATACCCAATCATTTAGGAAAGTATGATACATGATGTAAATACTTAAATATTTAAAATTTGAAAAAAAAAACGTATTTCTTCCATGATGTTATGATCAACAACGATATCTCATCTTATCTAAGGACAACGCCCGAGCTGCCTCTTATCGCATCGAGACTCTTCTCGTTTGGTTAACGCTTCTCAAGATGTCACTACATTTAGCTCAACCAATCACCAATGGTTTTGATCACCTTAGCCCCATTGACTAGCTTCCATGAAAGATTTCAATGTACTTTGGTCTAAGTATTTAACCAACGCATCGGTTTTAAAGGTTGAAATGACTAACGGTCCGTCTAAGGACGGTCCCGCCTCAGCACTTCCTTTACAAGATTTAGCTTCTCATGCAACTCGATGACTCAAAGTGACATGATTTCCTAGTTTCTCCCACGGAATAGATGACCACTAGGACGACTCTAAACCATTCTTTGTGCCACGATCAAGTTTGTATTCGGGACCTTGGAAACGTCTCAACATAAACGACTATCCCTCTTAGTTTTTTGAAAAATTAGATTTTTCTTTGCTTTTCCAAAAATCATAACTCTTTATAAATTTGAAAAGCAAGTTTTTAAAAATTATAAACTTTATAAAATTTCAATCATGATTTAAAATTTATAACTTTTTATAAATTTTTACATTGAACACATTATAAATTTAAACTACAATGATGCATGTACATGCTACATGAAAAATTAGTATTGGCGTATTCCTATTTTTATATGACATGCTATATGAGGATGTGAGATTAATAATAAATCATACATTCAAAATTAACCTCTCTATGACTTATTTCTAATTACAACCCAATAAAAGATAATAATAAAATTATAATAGTTTAAATACTAGTCTTCATGGTGTCAGTAATTATCTACTTCAAGAGGTTCCATCCTCCTATAACTCTTTACCAATGTCGAGCCTCATTATAATCTTCAAGCTTTGATCAAAACCCTTTTAATTAAGAAAAAGTATTTTCCTATTTAAATAATCCCATTAAATTTTATTTTTAAATTAATTGAATTTAAACGGCTGTTCCCTCTCCCACAGCAGAAAGACTCACCGACAGAGTCATCCCGTGACCAGAGGGCAAAGGAGGAGGACCACCTGGGAAATGATAAGGCGGCCCTCGATGTGGAGACAAACCAAAGGTAGAGACGACCCTCTACCAAAACCATCAAAATGATGAAATTGACAAATAGCACCGCAGAGAACTCTAGGCAATGGATCGAGATACACAAGCTCAAGTTGCAGATAGAGGAATTAAGGAAGGAGCAGAAACAAGCCATCGGGGCCTCCGTCAAAATTCTCCCAGGGTAAACCGATTCCCTTTTCTCTGTAGAGATCCAATGGCAAAACTTCCCCCAAAGTTTAAGACCCTCGATCACCCCCTATGAAGAGACTAAAGACCCGTTCGAGCACTTGAAAACTTTCAAGGTCTGGATGGACTTGCACTATATCTTAGAGCCTTTGATATGTAAGTTGTGCCTCCTGACACTCAGCGGGCCTGCCCAGAAATGGATAGGGCAGTTGAAGCTGAACTCTATTCACTCTTTCGCCGAGCTCTCAAGGCTATTAGCTGGGTAGTTCCTAGGAGGCAGACAGCGAAAGAGACCAACCTCCTACTTGATTACAGTAAAGCAGCGGTTAGTGGAGTCATTGAAAGAATATATGAACTGCTTTAACCCAAAGTCTTTACATGTTGACAACGTCAGTGAAGACATAATGGTAGCAGCATTGAGAAGCGGGATCACTCACTCTAGGATGAGGTGGTCAATGGCCAAGTACGACCTCATCTCCCTCATCAAGATTTAGACCAGGATTTAGAAAATACATAAGCGTCGAAGAGGTGATCTGAGCCGAAAGGGAGTTGGAAGGCCAAGAGGTCAGAATTCCCAAAAGGAAAAAGAACCATGGGAGGACAAGAGGAGTGGCGCTCCTAGACCTTCCGACCCGGCACCTGCCTCATCCGAGATCCGCCCACCCCTTCCAAGCCAGCGTGAGGGGAGGAAACCTTACTTGGCCAACCAGTTCGCCACCTACACCCCTTCACGGCCAAGCGGGAGGAGATCTTTAACGTCGTGAGGGATAAAAGCCTGTTGAAACAGCCCCCAATGATGCGGACGCCTGATGAGAAGAAGGATACCATGAAGTGTTGTAGGTACCATCGAGATTTAGGGCACAACATGGAGGGTGCTTCGACATCTGAGAGCAAATAAAAGCCCTAATCCATAAGGGGTACCTTAAGGAATTTGTGAGTCGAAGGAATCACGAGGACAGCAACCCTCCTATGCAGGAAAGAATGATTGAGAGACAACCTGAGCAGAAGGTAAACCGACCACAAAGTCGAGTGCAAGAAATCAAGATGATATTTAGAGGACCTAGCATGTCAGATTCTAATCGCAAAAGAAAGGTGGCAACTCGAGAGGCAGGACACCTGTTGGTCTTAAGCGTCCTCCCTCGGCCACCCCAAATTAAGGCAAAGGAGGCGGTCAAGTTCACCGAGGAAGAGGCACATCAGATCCACCAGCCGCACACCGATGCACTAGTTATCTCCCCTCTAATTGCCAATATCAAGGTTTGGCGGACCCTGATAGACAATGGAAACTCGGCTGACATCCTGAATTACTCTGCCTTCCTGTATATGGGACTTGACCCCAAACAGCTTCGTTCGTGCTCCACTCCTAAACTAGAGTTCATTCATAAAACAAGAAAGAAGACGAATAAATAAAGAAAACAAAATAGAAGGGGAAAAAATTCTGGTAATATAAACATTCTACCGCACTCATATACTCATTAAAGTTCTTATACAAGAGGATCATCAAACAAAAAATTATATTTAAGTAAGGATCCAAATTTAATCACCATTTCTTTAGGTTGTCATGACTACTTTTTTCAACCACACTCATGTATATCCATTCTTTCTTTGAGCTAGACTATTCTATTCTGATGTGTATGGACAAGAAAGTTAACGTATGATGATGCCTTTTGAAGTAAGTAAAGTTTCAAAAGATTTGCTATTATACTCTCCTCCTCCATCTGATTCTTAATACTTTTAATTTGGTGAAGAGTAAGTTCTCAATAAATGGCAGAAATTTTTGAAAAATAAGGAAGACATCACATTTAAAAGTCATTGCAAAACGGAACATAGTACTTGAAACCATCAAAGGATGATGTAGGAGCAGATCCCAAACATCACTATGTACATGTTCTAAGGGAAATTGAGTAACTGTCTTAGACAAAGGAAAATGCAGTTTTGTCATTTTGCCTTGTATACAACTTTTGCACATACACTGACTTAAGGAAGAAAGAAAAGGTATAGCATCTTTATTAAGTCCAGAAATAATTGTTTTTACAAGTAGGAGGGTCTAATCTATTGGGCCTGAGACTCTGTGAGACTTTGTTGTCAATGAATGCCCCATATGATGCAGACGAAAATGAAGAATATGAAGTTGAGCTTAAGTTGTGCATAGGAATGAAAGAAGGAATACCCATTCTCAATGTGTCCTAGGAACAAGATCTTCTCTAACTGTTTGTCCTGAATGAAAAAGTGATCAGAATCAAATGTAAAGATACAGTTATTGTCAAGACAACATCGATGTACTGATAAAAGGTTAGAAGTGATTTTTAGAACACAAAGCATTTTGTTTAAAAGAAAATTATGGGAAGAAGTGTGTGTAGGTTACCATAACCTGAGTGTAAAATATTAAGTGGTTGAACATTGCCTACTGCTACAGATTCCTCAACATATATTCCTTGGTTAATGTTAGATTGGTCAATTCTGATGTGAGATGGGGATTATAATCAGTATCTGAGTGTAAAGTGGTTGAGTTTTCTGCACATGTTTGTGGTGTGAACATAGCAGCCATAGTAGCCAATTTGGCAGCGAGATGACGCCCTTGATTTGCAGAGTTCATCCTATTGTAATAGTTCAAAGCACCATGGCCAAGTCTATTACAGATCTGACATGGTGGTCTTGAAGGAGTTTGACTTTTGGACCCTGTATCAGGTGAAGGACAAAAAATTCTAGTAGTAGTCAAAGATCCAGATGAAATCGTATTACCTCTGCCTTTATCAAGATTGATTCTTGGTGTGCTAAACCTGTCACCTCTGCCTCTATTACCGCAACATCTAAAATGACCTCCTCTGAACCTATTTACAAACATTGCCATCACTTGCATCTGTAAATCTATTTTCTTGATTCGTTCTGAAACAAAAAATTCTTCAGCTTTGAGAAGGGCGTGCAACTCTTCAAGATGAAGAGACTTTAATCTTGTTCTAATTGAAGTCTTGAAAGTAGCATATTCATATGGTAATCCATTGAAGGTATAAAGGGTCTCATCATCAATGTTCACCGCAACTGCTAACAATTTATCTCTAGCCTTTTTTATTCTTTGAACATACGAATCAACTATCTCATTACTCTTTTGGAAAAAAATTGTAGGTCAGCCCTTAATTGAAGAATGTTGGATCTTGTAAGTGATGAGAAGTGCCTCTCCAAATATTGTCGTACGTCTTTAGATGTTTGACAATCAATAACATAGGAAAGAGCTGACGGAGAAAGGGTCGCATTGATAAGAGTCATCAATGCTTGATCTAGGAAAATCTATAGTTGAAATTTTGGATCCACAGCAATAGTTGCATCTCATTTATCATTTGTGAGAAATTTAACATGACAGATTAAAGATCCATCAACATATTCCAATAAAGAATGATCCTTGAGGATGACAGAAGTCTGATATTTTCATAGTACATGATTAGTGGAATCTAACCTGATGGAGACAAGGTTGCATATATTGGATAAAAGAAAAAAAAAAGAGTGCATTGAGCAGCCATTACTGCAGCCGTGTGTCTTTTGGAGGTTGAAGGATATAAAAGAAGACTTGAATAAGAAGGAAGAAGAAAAGGATAGAGAGAAATGAAATTCTATGAATTATTTTCAATCTTGAATAATTACATTAGCATTTACAGAATATACATAACACATGTAGAAGAATAGCAGAAAGACTAAGTTAGCTTGCAAACTAACTGATGACAAGTTAGTTGAGCCAATTCTAATGTTATCTATCAGGACATGTGTTTCTTCCGGTAGAAGTATTTTAGAATAGCAAAAACGTGTTTCAAACAATATCACGTGCTGCACGTGGTGTAAAATAAATGTTATCAAAAGTAATATTTTCAAATATATTAAGCTCAGCTACTTTAAATCAGTTAGAAAAGAGACGGAAATAAACCATTTGTGGATGGGAGGGAAGCACTTATCAGCCACAATATTGTGAAACAAGACAAACGAACACGTGCTGCACGTGGTTCACCCAACCTAATGGCTGACCTTTGCGGTATCTCCTCATGTTAGGTGATTCAATCAGAAAGATTGTGTTCAATAAATCTTAATCATCCGGTCGAATGTTAATGACATTGGTTGTTGAATTGATGATCGAAAAAATCAGATTTGATGATTTTTATGTTTTGAAAAAAATTAAAAAATCGATTTGAGCTGTTGAGATCTGGAGCTAACGACACAGATCGAATCTGAACCCTTTCAATTAGTCAAAATTAGAAGGAATCCTAATCCATCTCATTTTCCATTTACTCTCTCAAGTTATTTTTTAAATTAAAATGCGTTCCCGTAATTAATTCAACAATAATAGGTGTTTATGTGATTTATCCTAAAAAATATTAATTTATTACTTTTTGCAATTCATTGTTATGAAACTTTTTGATCAATTTACGATTATTACAATAAGTCATTCAAACACAGATCAAGTTATAAACTAAAATTCACCTAATCAAGTTATTTTGATAATTTATACGTTCATACTTTATTATTATTAAACTTATTGGCCAATTATAGGTTAATTAACATTTGGATTACTAGCAAATCACAATGGCCTTGGACTCAATAGCCTTTTAGGCTTTAAGTTAGTTTTATGAATATATTTCTCTAAGAAATTATTAAAATGTTTTTGTCCAAGTAGTATGAAAAAAATTCTATAAATGTTATCTCAACTTTTCTTCATGCTTAAAATATGAGAAATTGATGGACCGCCGATAAAAGAAAAAAAAAATGAAATTAGCACATTTGTTTAGGTTTTAGCCAAATGTGGCCAAATTATAAGGAAAAAAACTAAGTTGTCCATTTCTACACTGGTCAACAGAAATTTTATACTAGACATGATCCTAGCATTATGATATTGAGATTAACAGTAGTTAGATCATATTGTCGTGAAATATTTTAACTAGATCATAGTGTAGCAGACACCAAATTCAGAAAAAAAATTTCAAATAAAATTGGCAACTTAGTATTTTCCCCTTGTAAAAGAGGCCAAATTTCATTAAAAGAAACATGAGTCATAAAATCATTTTATTTTCTTTCTCAATGGTCTATCCATGAATTTCTCTTTTCAAATATCTAATTTCATTTCTTTTGACAAACAAAAAAGTAACATTTGACTCAATCCCAACTCAAGACGTGCGTGAGAGCAACCTGCATGTCCAAACTAAGATGTCCTTGTGTTACGAAAATATCAACTTAATTAAGATGTCTTGGCGCATCTACTTATTCATATCAACAATAACTTTATTTAAAAAATTAACCTATGAAAGTTTTAATAAGTTAACTAACTTATAAATAAAAAATTATTTTTAACATCTAATATTTTATTCAGTCTATAATAATCTTTAGTTTTATTCAGTCTATAATAATCTTTAGTTTTATTTAGTCTATAATAATCTTTAGTCAACATAACAAGTTGCCACTGAACATTCAAGTAGCAAGCCATTATAATTTTATTTTTTCACAAACAGCTTTATTAGTAAACCACAAACTTAGTTTTCTAATTCCTTTCCGGAGAAAATGATCAGAATTCTGATTCTCTGTCTTCCCAATTGCCATGGACGGATCTCCTTTGCTGCCTACTCAATACATTCCACATAAGAGCCCTAATTTCCCTTTTGTCGTTTTAGTTTCTATTTTCAATTTGATACTGTTATGCAATACCTTTAAGTTTATGGGTTAAATTGATTATTCTTTGATTTTACATCATTATAGATTTGGAGTGATGAGCTCAGGGTATTTTTGCTAAACTACAATCTTTGATAAAACATTTTACAAAATTATATCATTGGTCTATTTTTATTTATTCTACTATATGACCCATCATCCCTTCATTTTTTTTTCATTGCCCTTCTTACACACTGGTCCACTTCATCTTCCATCTTCATATCTCTCTCCTAAAAACTCATTTTCTCTAGTACTAAATACAACAAAATGGATTTTGCTAATTTTAATAGATTTTGTTAATTTTTGTGGATTTTGTCAACATTTGTTAATTTTAATGGGTTTTATTAATTTTGAGAGAAAACGTAGAGAGATAGAAAGACAAAACGTAGAGCGTAGAGAGATAGAGAGAGAACGTTGAGAAAGAGAGAGAACATCGAGAGAGAGGGCGTACACGACGTCCGTGTACCAATCGTGTACTCAGTAGGATGACTATAAGATACTAGTGTACCCATTGTGTAGTCTACAGGATAGCTACAAGATGTTTGTGTACCCATTGTGTAGTCTACATGATAGCTACAAGATGTTTGTGTACCCATCGTATACCTATCGTGTAGTCTACATGATAACTATACGATGCATGTGTATATATCGTGTACACTACACATGTAATATATTTATTTAAATATTAATAAACATGAAGGTTGAGAGTTGAAGAATAATGAATTAACATTTGATTTGATTTTGTGTAAGAAAAGTATTGGGGGAAGGAATGAAGAAAATGTAAGTGGATGGTAGACCATGTGTACACGATGGCTACACGATCACCTTGTAGTCATCGTGTACACTATACATGTAATATATTTAATTTTATATATTTATTTAAATGTAAATAAATATGGAGAATAATGAATTGACATTTGATTTGATGTTGTGTAAGAAAAGTATTGAGGGAATGAATGAAGAAAATGTAAGTGGATGGTAGACCATGTGTACATGTAATATATTTAATTTTATATATTTATTTAAATATAAATAAATATGAAGATTAAATGTCGAAGAATAATTGACATTTAATTTGATGTTGTGTAAGAAAAATATTGAGAGAAAAATGAAAAAAATAAGTGGATAATAGATTATTGGTACACGTCGATCATGTAGTAATCGTGGAGTGTACATAATTGTGTGCGTTGCGGTCATCTTATACACTATATATATGTAATATGTTTTATCAAAGAGTATAATTTAGGGGAAAAAACCAAGAGCTCAAGGAACCTTATAGGCGAAAGCAGCAATGAAGGAAGACCAGACCAATCATCATCAGAACACCACAAACGGCTCCGCTTCTGTCATTTTGACCAGACCAATCCGTTGCATCGTTAAACTTGGTCTCTCGTCTTTGATTCACACTCTCATTCTCTGTAAATTTGTGAATTCTTTGATTTCCATGATCGACCCAACAGCTTAAGTTTTGCATTTGTTACTTTGTTCTAGTTTTGCTGCAACTAGGTGCTTAAAATCTGCACTCGATAGAGTTTCTGAACTTTACTTTTAATCAAAAGTAGTAACGTTTGACAGACTTAGGTCCCCGAATAATTAATATGTTAATTAAGTAATTAATTAAGATGGGGAATGGAACAATTAATTGGTATGTGAGTAAATTATGGAATTGGTAAGTTTTCGGATTTATCAAATTACAGGAGGTGCAGCAATTACCTGCAAAAATGAACTGGAGAAAGTAAATGAAGAAAATTTGGGGACTGTTTCTTCACAGTTAAGGGAATCAATGTGTAACGGACTCTCTGGTGAAAAGATTCTTGGACTGGATTGGAGCAAGCAACCTGGAAAATCAGAAATTTCATTCACAGCCGATGATTTTGGCGATGAGCCGGTTGTCATGTCAACCCCTTTTGTCATTGTTCATGGAGCAGGTTAGTTGCAAACACCATATGTAAATAGGAACATCGAGTATGAGTATATGAGTTTGTCAGATAACCGTGAGAGTGTGTGTAATAAATATTAAGGTTAAATACACTTTGAACCCCTGAACTTCTAAAATTGTTAATGGCTCCCTAAATTATTATCAGAGTTTCAATTGACTCACATCGTTTTAGTTTGTCAATTTTGTTTTGTTCAAACCTCAACGCCTGCTAAAAATGTGAGCTACTTAAACTCGTTGAAGTCCTTCATGGGGAAAGAACTTACAGGAAAGTGCCTGAAAAAATTAGTGAAACAAGCTAAAGAAATGATGAAGAAACGCCGGTTTTTTCTTGAAGAAAGACTTCTGTTTGAACAAGAATTACCTTAAATCAGTTTAGGTAGCAGGTTAGTTGCAAACATCATGTATAAATAGGAAGATCAAATATGACTATATGAGTTATCAGCACTGTGTTTACATGTTATTCTGTAATAAATATTAAGCAATAACAAAAATGGATGAGATATTTTGGAAATAATGACCTAAGATAATGCAACATGTGAAAGTGTGAGGCATTTGTTTTCACTGTTTCTACTGTAATTGAAAAAAAGAGATAAGCTCTTTATATCCTTGTAAGATAAGACTTCATGTAATCTTCAACGTTGCAGCTTTTGGAAAACATAATGATATGTTTCATTTTCTGAATGTTTCAGGATCTTTTGGGCATTTTCAGGCCAGCAAATCTGGGGTTCACAAAGGAGGACTCAAAAAATCCCTTGTGAAGGCTGGATTTGTTGCCACACGCATTTCTGTAAGATAGATTCTTTTCTTTTCTCAACATCTTAAGGAGAAAACAAAAACCTGAAACTCGGGAATTAGTTGTTTTTATGACTTTTTGAGATCTCTCTGATCATTGATCGTTTTTGCAACTTATTGAGCAAGGTTTTGCTTT
The DNA here is from genome assembly GCA_003255025.1 of Datisca glomerata. NCBI lineage: Eukaryota > Viridiplantae > Streptophyta > Magnoliopsida > Cucurbitales > Datiscaceae > Datisca > Datisca glomerata. The sequence continues at coordinate 69,429 of QANY01011412.1, read as the reverse complement.
TCGCTATGTCAGGTTACTTCGCTCAATCTTCAAATTGTTAGAGCACTAGCCAGAGGTACACATTTAGTAACTATAACTACCACTTCAAATTTTTCATGTCTTCATTGCACAAGAACGGTACACTTTTTTTGTAGCTGTTCAGTGCCAAAAAATGCTACCAATTAATCAACACCTAGTTGAATTATTTAAACAAAAGTATGTAATTTGTGAAAGTTCTATGATTCTTTGCAGAGGGTATCCCAACTATAGGAATGTCTCCATTCTCGTGCGGATGGTCTACTTCTCAAAGAAATGTTAGAAGCATTTCACATCACAGAAATTTCGATACGAATTTTTGTTCACCTTTTTCTTGGCTTTGCTTCCCTTCTTCATCAAGTTACTTTATCCAACCTCGGTCTCACCTATTTCCAGATGTACGAAGCTGATTTGTCTGCAGTGACCAAAGCCATTGACTCTGGATTTGTACCGGTAAAGTTCATATTCTTTAATTAGTAATGATGCATTTAACCTTCAGAAAGACTATCACTCTTCTCATCTTTTTCAAATATTTTTTATACTAAGCATTATAGTGAAGTGGACTTAAAGCTATAGCCATTAGTATCAAGCAAACTTATTATCCAAAGTTGTCAAAGAATTTTATGCTTAGAACCAACATGGAAAACAAAAATGAAAGATTAAATTACGGAATTCACAATCCTGACTAACACCATTGAATTCCTGTTTCTGGAAGTGCTTGTGAGAGTGGGAGAAATTGATTTATATGAAAAGCTGAAATTGGAAACTAAAAAAGTGAAATTTGTCAGAAACTAGAAGAGAATTGCTGGACATCCCTCTCTGATCAATATTGCATAATACCACTTTGTACTCTTACCATGTTTCTCTTCCTTTTCACCATTATCCGATTTACCTTATAAGCTTGCCACCTCTGCTTGTTAGGTTTTGCATGGAGATGCAGTCCTTGATGACTTGCTGGTTTGGCCTCTCAAAAGTCAAATCTGAAATTTCTCGGCTTTTGCATCACTGTTAACTCATACGTAGAGTTGTTATTTGAAATCAGGGATGCACCATATTGAGTGGAGATATCATCATACGCCATCTTGCGGAGCATCTAAAGCCTGATTATGTCATTTTCCTAGTATCCACCCTGCACTTATAATTTACTTTTGGGAAAATTTCTCCAACCTTGCCTCTAATTTTCTTAAATTACACTCTATTTTAGAAAATGACGCAAACCTCTCTTATTTTAAGATTTCATTGACAAATAAAAACATTATTTCTTACACTAACGCCGTTAAAATAAAATTAAATAGCAGATTTACTCTTACTTTTTATTGTCAACCGTGAGTCTTCTAAACCTGAAACCATTTTCAGAATCTGAATTCCCCTCTTCTCTTCTTCTAGCCATTTTTAGATCTCAAAATCATTTTCATATTCTAAAAACCATTTTCTACAAAAATGGTTAAAAGTATTTTTGTACTTTATAGAGAAATTAACGGTTTTCTAAAATAGAGGGGTGTATGTGTCATTTGACAAACTAGAGAGGAGGCTTAAGGAATTTTAAGCAAACTAGAAGAGAGGTTAAAAGAATTTCCCCTTTCATGTTTCATGCATTTGAAAAGAAACTACAGCAGGGATGTCATCACTGCTCTTTTCTGGTTAAACCCATTCGTGCTCATGTTCTGTGTGTTTATCTTCATGTTTGACCACTTAATTTAAGTGTAGACAAAGACACTTGGGTTTTTATCTTTCTTTTACCATTTTGGTTCTTGAGTAGCCATGTACATTTTCTTGACCGGATCGAAGACAGATGTTTTGGGCGTATATGACCGTCCTCCGATAGAACCTAATGCAGTACTTTTGAGAGAAATTGGTAATAACTGCTGATCCTTCTGTTGATTAATATATCTGTGAAACTGCATGAGCCTGACTAATTCTTCTAATACTTCAGCTGTAAGGGAAGACGGAAGCTGGTCGGTAATACAGCCTACACTTGAAAACAATAGTCAAGGTTAGCATTTTCCATCTCCAAATCACAAATAAATTATGTGGGAAGGCAATTATTCCATAAAGTGCAGCAATATACAAAACTAGTCATCTGTTCTGTTGAACACTTGCTAATAGAAAAGGAAATTTGGTATATGAAAGTCAGACTAACATCTTTTCTATATTTCTTAGTTATCTTCGAATAACTCGTTTAAATTAGTTGCATTATTGTTTTAAATGAAAAGAATTCTTGTCTTAAGATATGCAACAATAAGAACATCATTACAGAGGGTTCTAATTCTAAAAGATTTATCCGGGGTGCCGTACAGGGATGCGGGTTTATGTTGCATGGAATCGTGTTAGAAAACATGGTACCCATGCACCGGAGGACCCATATTTTTATAGCTTCATGGAAGTTCAATATAGTTAAGCATGAGTTTGTTTGAATAAACATCATACATGATTATTAGCAGTTTCAAACCGCCACCTCCATACTTGATCCCGTTGTTTGTGTCTGTCATCGGAAAGCCAGTTCCATTTCCATTTCGCCTACCTGAAAATGAAAAAAATAAATAAAGAAAAGAAAAGAAGAAGATGTTGAGCTGTAATAAGATCTCATTCAACTGTTGTGTTGGCAGTGAAAATTAGTGTAGCAGCTCATGATACAACAGGAGGGATGATGACTAAGGTAACAGAAGCTGCAATGATTGCAAAACTTGGGATTGATGTGTATATTGTGAAGGTAAAAATAGTAAATGGTTTGTTTGATTTTTGTTGATCGAAGTGATTATGGAAATTTGTAAGTGTGTGGTTGAATGCAGGCAGCTACTACCCATTGCTTAAGAGCCTTGAGTGGAGAATTGAGAAACAATATTCCTGATGATTGGCTTGGAACTGTCATTCGCTTTTTGTCCTAGAACTTTGGCTTTTGGGATCTTCTTGTGTCTTTGGGATGCAGATTGCCTGTCCCACTCTCTCTCTCTCTCTCTGGATTGTACATCTCTCTACATGACAATCTTCAACCTACAATCATAAAATTGTCACTCTGTATGTAATATACTTCACTTTATTCTCTCTCGCTCTCAAAGTTCTCTCTCTCTCTCCCTCTCCCTCTCTCGACGTTCTCCCCTCTCCCTCTCCTCCCTCGCTCTCTTTCTCCCTCTCCCTCTCTCTCCCTCTCCCTCTCCGTCTCCCTCTCCTCCCTCTCTCTCTCTCCCTCTCCCTCTCTCAACGTTCTCCCCTCTCCCTCTCCTCCCTCTCTCTCTCGTTCTCCCCTCTCCCTCTCCTCCCTCTCCCTCTCCTCCCTCTCCCTCTCCCTCTATCCACAGAAATTATGGTGTTCAGACGGCCACTGTAGCTATAGGTTTGATGGAGCAGAAAAGTGCTTCTGGACTTCTAGTAGGAGATGGCGAAGGTGAGTATGGGTGGAGGATGATGATGATACGCGTGGAGTAGGGATGGGTGGCGAAGTGGCGGATAGACATAGATGCGACTGCTGAAAAAACACTAGCTCTTCATATTTTTCGACCAATTACAAATTGTCATGCTTTTAAAGAAAATGATTAGATCATTCAAAAATCGCCAAGTGTCCCTTAAGTCGCTGTTAATGATGATGCATGGTTAGATTTTGTGACATTAAATGTTATAGTTTTTTAACCATTTTGGTTTGACTATAATTTGCTATCATCACTAGTTAATTACTTGTGCTATGCATAGTTACTTCAAAATTCTTAAAATTAAAACACACGTTAAAATTGAACTTTGTATGAAAACTTGATGACAATATCTCATTTGTCCAATGATACTATCTTAGTTTAAATAAATTTTCAGTTTTCTTATATTTTGCTGTTCTAGAGTTAAATCATTAGTAGAAAATAATATATTTTATTATTTCTTATTCGTCTATGCTTGGAGTACATAAAACAATAAAAATAATTAAAATATTATGAACTAAATAATTGTTCAAATAAATAAGGAACCCTACTAGTTGATTTAAATATATTTTAAAATAAAATACTATGGTTATTTAGTCACTTTTTCTAGTCATTATTTAGCAACTTAAAATTCAGGAAATTTTGATTTCTAATTTATTATCACATTGATCACAACCATTGAGCTTATTTTTTCAACCTCTAATTTCGTAATCATACTTCATGTAAAATTAAATTATTTATTGTTATTATCCAAATTTTTCTATGAATTTGAAATTTGATAATTATAAAAAGCAAAATGATATAAGAAACTCGGTTGGTCAAACAAACTAAATGTATTTAAATAATAGAAATACAATATGACAATGCTAATATTTTCTGTTCCGAAAAACACGTACCTGCAATTGAAATACACAGTAATCAAATAAAAAAATTACTTGGATTCAATGAGGATAAATCAAAGAAAAATTCTCTTGACATTATGTCTACAAACAAATCAAATAATGATTTGTTTACAAAACTAAGTTGTTGCAAGAGATGATGAAAGAAACAGATATGCATAGACTATTTAATCAAGTACTACTTATACCTCATATAACTTGAAGTGTGAGGAGAGAACCAAGAAATGAAAATATCAATATTTATAGTGTTAGTCTATCTAGAGTTCTTTGATAGATATCAACCGTTGTCACAGTAATAATCACAATTAGTCAAGACTCTAATTTAATTACGCAATAAACATTATTATGGACAATGAACAGTTCTAAACAGGGGAAGAACCAAGGGGCTTTACCGCATTGGCATTAGGGAAATTGAAAAAAAAAATATTAATTACGGCATATAAGCATAATGAAACTTCAATGCAAATTTTAATATTTATCTTTCAAAATACCCCAATATTAAATATGTATGTCTCTATACTGAATACTAAACAATTATTTTGTCAAAGACAATACCAAAAGAGTTTTAAGAAAAAAAAAGATAATACCAAAGAGTGAAAATGAAAAGTAGTAATTATAATTTATACACGTTAACAAAAGATATGCATGCACAATTTTTATGTATTTGTATTTGTATTATTATATAAAAATGATATGTAAGATATACTACTTTATATAACTACGTTTATATGAATGCAAATAAAAAATCTCTTTATTTATATAAAATAATGAATTGTAACTATAATATAATAATAGAGTATACTTAGCTAAATAAAGGGTACATACTAGATATATAAAATTCATATTTACAAATCAATTAAATAGTTTTCGGTATTTAATCATTATTTAAATATAATAATTTAATAGAAAATGTCACGCATCTTCAAAATTAAACAGAAAATATTAATTCTTACAAAATATTATTTCTTAAAATAATTACAAAAGTAAGTGAATGAAATACTCACATAATACATTATTTTTAGAAACTAATTGTTCATAGTAATCATCTTATCTTTAAAGTCTACCAATGCATGAAATTTAATAAATATATTAAAGATTTATCATTAGTAAGCATTTTAAATTGAAATAACACTTAGCGAAAAGTAGGAACAGTTAATGAACAGTAATTATCCCCACCAGATTTGGTTCTAATATCAAAAGGCGCGGAATTGAACAGTATTTAAGATGGGGTATTAAGGGGCAAGAAGATAAACAGTAAAAACTGTATTAATAAATAGTAAAAACAGTTACTGTATTAAGGTGTAAGATTAAAAACTTATACAAACAGAGTTTATTGGCAACAATAAATTAGTGCTCCTGCTCACTAATTTACGTTGAAGAAAAAAAAATATTTACAAAAGAGGAGTAGAAGAAGAAAGTTTTGTTTTACAAAACAGGTTTTAGCTCTTAAATAATAAGAGTTGTAAAACGAGTCCTGCTTCACAAATGGGAGAGACTACCTATTTATAGTTAAGGAAAATGGAGTTCACCGGGAACCCATCACTTACCTGAACTATTTTATTCTACAAAAGTAAAAACATTTTACATTTCTATTTTTGTCTATTGTTGACTAAGAATAGTAAAAAGTACAATGATTACAAAATGACAAATTACAAAGAATCTTTGGTAGGCGAAGTCCTTTGTAGTCATCATGATTGGTTAACTGTTGGTGGATAATTGTTATCCTGAACTTGTCCCTTGATTGTGTTGAAGAGCATGATGATCATCGCATTGTGCTTTTATGTTATCATGATCTATCAAACATTTTTATTGACATTTTGCCAAAGACAAATTTTCTTTATTTTGTCTGAACTATTTATGAGATCATCCTCATTGGATGGGTCCTTCAATTGCTGAAGAGTGGCTTCCCTGGGTTCCTTAGTAACTTGATTCTGTAAGGGATTTAGAATCAGATTCATCATTTTCCTCCAAAAGGAAAAGTATTTCTTGGAGTAATTTTTTCTTTAATTCAGATTTTGGAGTTGTACCCCTTGATTTATCCTTTTGAAGGGGGTTGGATCTGGATTTTGATTTGGGTTTGGAAGAATTTTGATTAGATAATTTGTTTGTGGAGCTAGGTCAATTGGCTCATTAATTTTTAAAGGAGTTTGGCTGAAAGGATTTGCTAGTCTCATAATGGGATGGATGCTTGCAAACTCATAATTGATGGATGCCATAATTTTCTGGGTATTCAACTTATCCCACCATTTAACGTTATATTCTCTGGTGAAGATTCCTCTTTTAATCGAGTATTGTCATTTTAAAATCCAATGTATTTTGTATTTTATTGAAAAACAAACTATTTGAGGAAATAAGACCTCATTTGGAGAGGGTTTGTAAACGTTCCAAAATAAAGTGAAACGTTGTTGTAAATCTATTGGAAAAAGTTCTAAGGTAAAATCATGAATGGTCCACCATTTTAAGAACCAACTTGGAAAATTAATTGTGAAATTGTTATCAAAATTTAAAACTCAAAAGTGAGAGAAATCACTATTTTGATGCAAGAAAGTATTGTGTCATGCATCAATATAGTCAAAATAATTATATTATTTTTTATTTAAAATTATTTTGAAATTTGAAGGATGGATTCTCCAATCCTCCATAGTTATGATTCTGAGGATAGAGAAATAATGGTAAATGATTCTTTCTTCAAAATTTCTGATCGGACTAATTTTTATGGATTCTGTTTTTATGGATTTTTATGGATTTTGTTATTATGTCTAGGGACATAGTAAAATTTAGGAATGAAATGAGCTTTGGCAATTTGAGTAGGATCCTTCAAATGAGCAAATGGAGGCTCAATATGAAAGAGATTTTCACTGACCATTTTTTGAAAATCAAATGATGAATTCTTGTATTTTGAAATTAATTGGGCATTGAAGGATATTGGGAATGGGTCAAATTGGTTGGCTGATTGATGATTGAGTCCATTGGACTCAAGTGTTGTTGATTGGGCTTGGTTAGGAGTAGAAGACTACTCTTTGATTTGGGCCTTAAGGGCCAATTGTTGAGTCAAAGATTCTTCTATTATTGAGTCATTCATCATTCTCACATGATTTCTGAACGTAATGCTGATTCTTTCAGTTAAGGATTCTACTGCATGCCTATGACTCTTTTGAAATCTGTCAGGCATGATGAAGAATGTTCCTTCTGGAATCAGAAATTCTTTTATTGTTTTATTTAGAAATTCAATCTTAAATATTGCTTGACCCAAAGGTTTATGGTTAAAATTTTACTGTTATCATAATAGATTTCATTATCTTTGTGAAAACCTATTTTTCCACATTTTTCATACCATTGAATTAATGTTGCATTGAAGTTATCTTTTAATCCAACAGCATCTAAAAGTTCATCCAATTCATTAATCTAGTCATTACTTGGATATTCAAATCCGTTATAATCATAATTAATAATTGGGGATTTTGAACAAAAGGCGGCTGGTCTGCCATTAAGTTTTTTTTTATTTTAAAAGAATTTTTATTGAGTATTCTGAGTTCTACCTTTCCATATTCTAGTTGGTCGGAATTCTCCAGTTCCTCCATTGTTGAATCTTTGAGTGGTTCTCTGCATAAATTTATAAAAAAGAAGGTCAGGAATTGGATTGATAAATTGGATATTGAGGTTAAAAGTACTGAGAATAGGTTAATACTTGGCAAGGATTTTTTTGGGAGTAATATTTTTTTATTCAAAATACATTCTACGGACTTGCAGTTAATTTTTAAAAGACATTTTTGAATTAAGAAAAATTGTATGATTTGATTAATGAAATAATAAACTCTAAGTCCTGGAAATCTATTCTGAGATAGTTTGGTTCTACTATCTTGTTTTATTGTCGTGACAGATAATTTAGAGTAGACCCAATATTGTTTAACATATTCATAATTGTAAATAATCAAGAAACTTAACCAATATTGTTTAATAAGAATGTAGACAATCGAAAAATCTATAATTTGATTAAAGTATTTACTTATTATTTTCTGAATTTTATTAGGATCAAATGGCATTATTTTATAATGATCCAATATAATCTTGTATTTCTTAATCCTATTTGTCTGGTTTTGCCAATATCTAGTTTCTATGCTAAGTATATCAGTATTTCTAAGTCTGTTGATTAAGTGTCTTTTGCTTGGTTTCGAATATTTTATCCATCTTATAATATTCTTAAGAGACTTATAATTATTAATCATGAAACGATGAATTTTTTGTTAAATTTTTCCCAATTTAATTTTTTCTTGTAAAAATTCCAATGGTTTCTTTTTTGCAAGAGATTGTATTTATGGATTTGAAAATAGAATTTTGTTTTAAATTTTTTAAATTCTTATTGTGGGGACAAGAAAGAAATTTGAATTTAACCGGTTCATCTATGGGATAAGTAATTATCTCATCATACTCTGTTGTGAAAGGATATAACAAAGAGATGAATGCTAAACCCAAAATTATTTTATCCGTCATATTTTTTACTAAAAAAAATGATGTTTTAAAACATACATTATTTTGGAAAATATGAACTTTAGAAATTTTATAATTAATATGCATTCGAGTACCATTGGCAGAAGATAGAGATTCTCGTGTCTTCTTAAAGTACTTGGTTGCAACTAGTCCTTCTTGCATACAATTCAAATCTGCTCCTGAATCTACAAGAGTCATTATTGTGAAATCAAAATCTTGAATGATTATTCTAACCATTATGTGCCATTTTTTTTATTTTTATGTGATTAAGGATTTGGATGAAATGTTCATCATTGTCTTGACAATTTATGGGTTCTTCAACCTCATTATCAGAAATTAATAATTTACTAGGTTCACCTATTTCTTGTTTATTAATTAGATTTTCTATTTTTAAAAGATTTAATTCTTCTTTTATTTTATTGTTTGAATTCTTCAAATCTTTTACTTCAATCTTAATATCTTTAATTTCTTTTTGAAGTTCATGTAAGGTAACTTCTTTTTCTTTCCCTTTTATCTTATTGAATTTTTCAAGGGTTTGTGAAAGACTTGCAGTAGTATTATTATTAGACTTAGTATTTTCTTTTTTTAGAATTATCTTCGTAAGTCTTTCAAGGTATTCTTGTTTTAATTTAGGATTTCCAATTTTGCAAATTAAATCTAACAAGAGGGTTTCTTGTTCTTCAATTTTATTTAAAACATTTATTTTCTGGCAACAACTATCTCTACACCTCATAGTGATGTTCGGAGAATCACTGTCAGAACTTGAGGATTCAGTTTCAGAGGATTCAGGGGTTTCATATTCTCTTAAATCTTCACTATTACTGTCATAATAATCTATTGTTTCTAAGATTCTAAACAATTCATGCTTATCTTTTTCAGAAATTTTTACTTGATTAATTTTATTCTTGACTTAACAAGTATTTGAAAGGTGACTTTTTTGTCCACATTTGAAACATGTAATATTAGTTTTATCAAATTTTTTATTAAACTTTTTTTCTGGAATAATTTTTATTCTTAGAGAAGTTTTTATTCTTAGAAAAGTTTTGATCAAAATTTTTATTCTTATGTTTGTGGTAATTTTTTCTATAGGGCTTATGAGACCTTCTAGAATTTAAATGAGAATTTTTTTCTATTCTTATGAGAAGGGGCAATAGAGTGTAAACCGTATTGCTCACAGAAATTACATAACTCATATTTAGCCGTTTTACTTTCTTTTTTAATTTGTTTGTTGATTTTCATATCAACACACATTTTTAATCATTCTTTTTGTATTATAGTAATTATGGTTCCATAGGTTATACTATCATAGTCAATATTTCCTAGGTCATTACTAAGGACTGTTCTTATCTTATGGGCAAAAAGATTAGGTAATCCATTAATAAATTTTTCTTTCCAAAATGGTTGATTACTATCATCCATTGACATTACTCTGGATAAGAATATATTCTTATACCAATTAAAATCACTTAATGTTGGACACCTAAGATTTGTTAATTGATCATGTATATGCGAAATAGTATTACTTGACGTACCAATGAAGTGTTCAATTATTGTGTAAAGGAGCGTATTTATACCATCAGGTATTGTTTCCTGATTTTCTCCAATAATTGAGTTCCTTCAGCATCAATCTTAACTGCTGAAAGAATTATAATTTTTTATTCTTGTGTGAGATGTTTTTCCCACCAGGAATGAAACATTCATGTGAATCTCATGACTAAAAGATTTATTACTTCTTCCTAAAGTAAATTATGAGAGGTAATGTAGCTATTAGCTACCATTACCATGTGTTGTAATCTATTGAGGACTTCTTGTTCAGAAAGACTATCAATATTCCATTCATATAATTTTTCTGCAGAAACAGAAAATTGATTAACAAGAGAAGATTCAGTAATTTGAATATCAGGAGACATGGGCTTCTTATGCCATTTTCTTTCTAATTTATTAATTTCTAAATTCTTAAATATTTTTTCAATATTGTTAATATTTAAAAATTCACCCATTATGGATGATTAGTAAGTTGATTCTGAACTATGATTATCGGAATCAGTATTATCATCTTGGTTAATTACTTTTAATTCTTGAAATATTTCATTAATTTTTTTAGACTTAGAATCTGAACTATTGTCTTGGTTAACTATCTTAGCAGAGGAAGACGACTCAGATTATTCTTTAATTCCTGAATCATTTTATCAATTTTTTTATTAATTGGAATGATTTTTAAAGTGGTTTTATCTGAAAGATTTATTAAAGGTTTTCTTTCAGGGATTCACTAGGTCTAGGTTCATTGAGAACATCAACCTTTGTTTCAATTTTGTCTAACTATTTTCCTATTGTAATTAGACTCTGGTTAGTATAGTTGAGTTGTTCAACTATTTTTTTGTTTGGTTCTTCTTTCTTTACAATTTTGAAAGGAGAAGCAGTGATTAAGGAATATTTATGATTAATCATAATTTTCTCATGAGGAGGATGACTAGTAGATACTATACTAGAGTCTTTCTTAACCCATTTATACTTTGAAATTACTTTGATATTTCTTTCGTAAATATCTTCAACATAATCAAGGAAAAATATATCAATTTTAAATTCTTGCATGAATGCCTTCCATTCAGCAAGTATGACTTTTCTTTGATCCATATCATATGAATCTCTGGATCTATTACGTCTACTTAAATTGTTTGGGTCATTATTGTGCTGGGCCAGACCTTCCCAATCTGGTTCATATTCTTGACTCAAGGTTCCTATGTTTAGAACTAAGAGTTGGGAATTGACATAATGAAGGCTTCCTTGGAAATCTGATCCAGTGAGTGCTTCAATTTCATCAGATTGTTCAAATTTATTATCAAAGACTGGCTGACTAACTTGAGAACTTGTGGATATGCCTTTAAGTTTTAAATTTTTAATTTGTAATTTCTTTAATTCTTGTTCTAAGTGTTGAATCCTAAAACTTTGATCATTACCAATGGATGATCCAGAAAAGGAATTCCTAGGGTACTAGACTGGCTATACTCCCTTATTTGTGGACTAGAAGATGAATGGAAGTTAATTTTTACAGTATCATCCATGTACTGCTGGATGTAATCTATATCTTCAATTGGTCTTTGAATTTGGGTAGGTTGACTTTCATTAGTTAAAAGCCAATTTGTTGGTAAATTAATATCAGACCACCTAATTGTTTTAGGAACTCTAATATTCGCATTACTTTGACTAGATTGTCTTAATAGGGTTTGATTCTTTGGGCTCTTATTGATGGCTTGAAAGTTCATATTTGTTTTGGTTACTTTGTAATGTATTCTAAAGATTAAAGCTAGAGGTTGGGTACTTTCTAGGACTTGGTAACTACTAGTTTTGATATTTAAAGTTAATGATTTTAAAATATGGGGATCTGGTAAACTAACAGATAGATCAGAAAAATAATCAAAATGAATTGGACCATTACAAAGTGAAGATTCAATTAATCCTAATACTACTATCATTAAAATTTGTAAATCTTGCATCTCGCGAGGCTAATAAGACAGAAGTATTTAGGCCTCTTCTCGTGAGTGGTTTTACTCCAATCTGGAATAAACCAAAATGAAGAAAATTATATCCTTCTTGAATATGATGCTTTATTGCATCAGAGGAAAGTAATTGACATGTTTCATGCTGTTTTCCAAGAGCATATATTTTTTCAATTATTTTTACATGATGCTGAGACTTGAAAGAAGCAACAGACCATGTTGATTTATAAATATTTTTATTGAGGATTTTAGCTATATTCCATACCTTATGATCTACTTGATCATATGTTAATTCAATGTGTTCATCATGTATTATGTCAGGTATTAAGGTTATTGTTGACATATTACTACTAGAAGAATTACTCCTAAATAATCTACTCATATAACTAAATTATTCTTATTATTGAGAATTTCATATTGTATTTTTGTTACTAACATTGTGGTGACTTCTACAACCTCCTATTAGACTTCACTCTTATCTCTTTCCCCTCTACAACCACCCTACCCTCGGGATTTACGTATCTAATAGGTCTTACCTAGGTCTCTGAAGCTAACAAATAGAATCTGATACGTCAGCCTCTGATAAACAGATTCACAGATTAAGCAAACAAATAATACAGAGAAATAATCAATTATAAGAATAACCAGCCACTTGGGCGGAGAGTAAGATTAGATAAAAGCAATTATTCATGTAATTAAATAAGTAAACAATATTATCAATAACCAGTCATAATCAGAGGCAAACAGTTGAATTATGCAGATATTGAAGTAGAAATAGTTAATGAACAGTAATTCTCCCCACCAGATTTAGCTCTGATACCAAAAAGTGCGGAATTGAACAGTATTTAAGAGGGGGTATTAAGAGGCAAGAAGATAAACAGTAAAAACTGTATTAATAAATAGTAAAAATAGTTAAAGTATTAAGGTGTAAGATTAAAAATTTACACAAACAAAGTTTATTGGCAACGATAAATTAGTGCTCCCGCTCACTAATTTACATTGAAGAAAAAAAAGAAAATATTTACAAAAGAGGAGTAGAAGGAGAAAGCTTTGTTTCACAAAACAGGTTTTAGCTCTCAAATAGTAAGAGTTGTAAACGAGTTCTGCTTCACAAATGGGAGAGACTGCTTGAACTTTCTATTCTACAAAAGTAAAAATATTTTACATTTCTACTTTTGTCTACTTTTGACTAAGAATAGTAAAAAGCATGAATAGTTGCCTAATTATTTGACAACTTAGTACAATAATTACAGAAGAAGACAAAAATGTAAAGATCCCTCAATAATTATTATCTCGGTCTTCGTGTCTTCATAATTACTCTGTCATGATTGCTTATGGTTGAAATGTCATTGAGACTGTTGCACATTGGATCTCTTGATAATTGCTATCTTGGATTCTTGTGTCTTTTTTGATTTGTTGGAGAAATCATAATTATTATCTCGAAAGTTCATTGTCACTATTGCCATTGTTTGCTTCTTTTGAAGATCATTATGATCGTTCCATTGTGTTGAGTTGTCAGATCAATTGATTCTTGGATCTTATTCTGACACTGGCATTTTGCCAAAAATAAATCCATTTGTTTACTGGTTAATTCAGATCCGTTCATTATCACTAGGATCAATACTTTTGAATAGGATCTTCAATTGCTGAGGGGTAATTGATCTCTTTGGATTTTTTATTTAGTTTGGTGACTTGACTCTGGAGGTGATTCAGAGTCTGGTTCATTATTATCTTCTAAAATGAGAAGTATAATTAGTTCTTCCTCTAATTTGAGTTTAGGCTTGGTGGTCTTTTATCTACCCTTTGAATAGGGTTTAGACTCAAGATTTGATTTGGGTTTAGAAGAACTGGATAGTTTTATTTGTGGGGTTAGATCAATGGGCTTATCAATTTTTAATGGAGCTTGAATAAATGGACTTGCTAGTCCCATATTGGGATGGATACTTGAAAATTCATGGTTGATGAATGCAATAATTTTATGGGTATTCAATTTATCCCACCATTTAGTATAATATGGTCTGGTGAGGATTTTATTTTCAACCGAGTATTTCCATTTCAAAATCTAAGGTATTTTGTATTTGTTTGTAAAACAAAGTATTTGGGGAAAGGAAACCTCAATTGGTGAGGGCTTATAAATGATTACTAAACGAGGAACTCCTCGTTCGATTTCACTAGCCTTCTGAACATAAAAGGCCAAGCAGGACCAAGAAGATTTGCTTCTTATAATAATATTCTTATTGAGAAGTTATGTAATTTCCTTTTTACAGAACTCAAACATTTCTGAATTCATCTGAATTGGCTTTGCCTTTGTCGGAATATTCTTTTCATCAAATCCCTTAATATAAGAAAAACTGATAGTATGTTGCTTTTTGTGCCAGAAAGCATTGGGAATATCAGCACATAATTCTTTACAGATTTTTTGTTCAAATATTTTAATTTTATTTTGAAGAATAGGACTCTGAAGCTATTCTTCAACCCTGCTAAACTTTAATTCCTCTCTTTTCCCAGTATTGAAAAATTAAAAACTCTAAAAGAAAAATCTATCTCTAATTCAATAAAACTCATTATATATATATATATATATATATATATATATATATATATATATCATACAATCTTTGAGATAATTAATAAATAATTTTTTAATGTTTGAGCAATTAATACATCTAATTGTTAAAAATAATTTTTTTTATTTAAGGCCAATTATTGCATCAATCCTCTACTTTAGGAAACATATTTTTATCCTATCAATTTTTTAAATCATTGACCGCTCAAATTTTTCATGGATTTAGATACTCTCATATTTTAAGAACCGGAGAGAGACATGTTCATGATTGGTTTGTCCGGTCTGAAAATCGACGGACCAAATTTGACAAAATGAAAAAGGTAAAAAGTATAAAGGTGTCAGATTACCTTTTTATCTCGTCTGTTGTGTCGAGGTGATCTCGACCATCCATTATCAAAACGGACTGGCGAGATTGCACCAACATAACCCTCTCTGTTGAGGATCCTAAGAGGATGGGATCTATATCCATTTTCCATAGATCGCACTGAATTTTTTGCAATGTCTAATCAATTTTTTATCCTATTAGTTTTCAAAGATTTGCTATATATTTTACAGATTTTTTAAAAAACGGAACTGTTGCTTATTTTTTTTAAAGCAAAATTGTGATTTTTAGATATTCCAGATTTTTAAATAAATTGTACTAGATTTTTTAAGATTCAAATTTGGTGAGTAATCTATAAAATTAGACAAATTCGATTATAATATTTACAAAATTTATAGTACTTAGAGGAATATTCATGTGATATGCCCTCACAAATTTAGTTAAAGATAAGTATTAGGACATGTATATCATTTGATAGACACTGTATCATGACACTAAATTTACATAGAATGATATTTACAAATGACTTCGCATGTTTTGAAAGCACGTGAATGGACAAAAGAACATTTACCACTTTATGTCAACTTCTTAAGATAGTTGGTCAATTAAGGGGAACTAGGAATATAGATGTAGAAGAAATGGTTGTTATCTTCTTACATATAATTGCAGATGACGTGAAGAATATAATTGTTAGCAACATTTTGCACGTTCTAGTGAACAGGAGTAGGCATTTTACAAAAGTTTTGAACTCAGTGTTACGTCTACATGATGTGTTATTGAAAACACC
This sequence comes from Datisca glomerata, assembly GCA_003255025.1. NCBI lineage: Eukaryota > Viridiplantae > Streptophyta > Magnoliopsida > Cucurbitales > Datiscaceae > Datisca > Datisca glomerata. The sequence continues at coordinate 53,454 of QANY01011412.1, read as the reverse complement.
AGTGTTAATCCTTGTAAACTCTACAGATAGAAGATGGAAATGGTTCAAGGTATCAAATATGCAATTCAAATTGGATTACTTATTATATACCAAACTGTAAGGTTTGTAACATTTAGAATTTTATTAATCTAGAACTGTTTAGGAGCTTTAGATGGAACCTATATTAAGGTCAATGTACGTGTCGTTGATAGATCTCGGTATCGTACAAGAAAGAATGAAATTGCAACTAACGTCTTGGGAGTTTACACTCAAGATTTATAATTTATTTATGTCTTACCTGGATGGGAGGGTTCAGCAGTAGACTCTAGAGTTCTCCGTGATGCTTTATCTAGAACAAATGGGTTTAAGGTACCCCAAGGTAATTGTTAACATCAGCAAGAGATTGACCTATTTTATTTTCTTAACTGTATATGACCCTAATCAGTTGTCCCGATAATAGAATATTACTACTTATGTGATGCTGGATATACCAATAATGAAGGTTTCTTGGCACCATACAGATGGCAACGATACCATTTGAATGATTGGAGGGAAGTACATCAACCAACTACTCTTCAAGAATTCTTCAACATGAGGCATTCCTCGGCAAGAAATGTTATTGAAATGGCTTTTGGATTTTTAAAGGGTCGTTGGGTAATACTTAGAGGAAAATCTTATTACCTCATTAAAATTCAATGTATGACCATTACGGCATGTTGCCTTCTTCATAATTTGATTTTACGTGAAATGTTTACGAATCCTTTTAAGTTACAAAATGACTATGTCGATGAACAATTTGTTGAGAGCCAACATGTAACCTACGTGGAGCTGTCAAATAGTTGGACTACTTGGAGGGACAACTTGACAAAAAAGATATTTGAAGAGTGGACCAATGAAAGGAATTGATTTTTCACTAGACATTAAGTCATTAGGTTGCTTATTTGTGTTTGAATTCACTCATATTTTTGCTTCATGTTTTGGACTTGTAAGATTTTTATTTAAAAATTGTTTTATTTAGGTAATATTAAAATGAGCAGTTCTTCATTATGATGTGTACAGTTTGAGTATTTATGTTCATTTTATACAATTGAATTGTAAATGAGTTTGTAAGTTATTGTGTTAGACACTTATATGTGTAGGAATGGAGCAAAATGAGCAAGCAAAAGTTACTGGGAAGAAGAAACGTCAATGGACCTAATATGAGGATACAAAACTGATGGAGTGCTTAGTGAGGTTAGTAGAAGTTGGGACTTAGCGAGATGATAATGGAACGTTCAAAGCTGGTTTCCTATAACAACTTGAGAAATGGATGGAAGAAAGAATCCTTAGGCGTGGCCTTCGAGCCCAGCCACATATTGAATCTCGGTTCAAGTTGTTTAAGAAGCAATATGGTGCTATAGCAGAGATGCTAGGACCAAACAGTAGCGGTTTTGGATAGGATGACGCTGCAAAGTGTGTGTTCGCTGCTAAAGATGTATTTGATGATTGGGTTAAGGTATGAGTTCTTTATTTATTTTATGAATCATTCAAAATATTACAATATTAATACTTCTGACTGAGCTAGTCTATTGTTTGGGGGGAGGCTGATAACTGTGAGTTAATATGGTATTTTCTGATAACTTGTTTGTTAGTTCTTTTTGTTAATATGATGTCTTCTGAATGATAATTGTGGGTTAATATGATGTTTTCTGAATGCATATAAGCTTATATAACTTGTTTGTTCTATTTAGATTGTTGGGGGGGTTGATAACTTTTTTGTTAGTTATGTTTGTTAATATGATGTTTTCAGTATGATAACGGTGGGTTAATATGATATTTTTTGAATGCATATAAGCATATATAACTTTTTTGTTAGTTCTACTTTCTGAATGATAACTATGGGTTGATATGATATTTTCTGAATGATAATTGTTGCAGAGCCATCCAAATGCAAAAGACATGTTGAACAAGCATTTTCGGCATTTTAATGATTTGAGGTCGGTGTTTGGAAAAGATCGAGCTTCTGGACTTGGTGCTGAAGGTCCTGTAGATATGGTTGATGCTATAGAACATGAGTATGATTTTAATTGGAAAGATGATGACTTTTATGTACCAGACCTTGCAACAGAATTTGTAGAAGCAGATGTTACCGACTCTACTTGTCAAACTCCAACTTTTCCTTCAACCTCTATACTGATAAAAAATCTAAGAAAAGGGCTAGAGATGATGATATATTGGTCGAGACACTGACTAACACGGTCAAATAGTTTGAGACATTCTTCTCAAACATAAATGACAATATATGCAAGTTGGTAAAGTGTTTTCAACATGAAGCTGATAGTGTTCATAGAGTTTCCCAGATATTTGATGAAATAATGAAAATGGATGGACTAACAGATGTCGAGAAGGTACTAGGAGGAAATTTGATTGTGAAAGATCATGATCAAACTCATTATTTCTTTGCTCTACCTGTGCCTTTCAAAAAGGAGCTTGTTTTGCAAGTTTTACTCGATAATATGAAATCATAGAAAGTAGATTTCATGATGAAGCCTTCAGAACCTATTTTGATATGTATAGTATAAGTAATGCCATCTGTAATAATTTACAGGTATAATTTTTTTTTGTGCACATGGATGAATTGTTATGCCATGTATGATGTGCACAAGGATAAATATTTTGTTGTCGCATTTATGATATGCACAAGAGTGTTTTGTCCATATCTTTTGACAAGTCACATGTAAATACAGTCAACATATGTATATGAAAATGTAGTAATTATATTGAGAATCCATCTTTTGCATATTTTATAAAATATATTATGTACACATGCTTTGATATTAGACTAACTATAAATTGAATTTTACTTATTATCATGATTGAAATTTAATATAAATTTATTTTAGTACTATAATATTGATTATTGAGTTGAAAATTATGAGTGATTTTCTTATAAAAATTATTATCTTATATTATAAATTTTATAACACATTAATACACTTAGAGCGCTATTGATTCAATTGTATGGACAATATTTGATGAAAATTTATACAAGGTATCATAATATAATGTTTTGATCGAAAAATTAATAAGTATATACGAAAAAATTCATGGGTAAAATCTACATTTTTGTTATTACTTATATTGGTCATCTTATTATAAATTAAATAATTATTATTCATAAGCATTTTTTAGTCCAAGGGTAAAATTGTAGTTTGACAATAATGTCTAAAAATTTGTCTATTCCGTCAAAACAAATAAAGTAATCTAATACTCTCACCATTAAATCAGAATATTCTCAAGTGTTAACAAATAAAATAATCTTAACTTTCCAGGCATAAACATTCCCACAGTTATATTCCAGCAATTTTATTCCAAAAATCATTTACTCACAATCTTATACGAAACTCTCCTTAGTGGCACATTCTTAGAACCTCTTTGTGCACGGAGGGATGATAGATTTATCTCAATAGATTAAATTTTTTTGACATTTTTTATTTTTTACCCGGAACTATATATTTTAGATGATCTGGAATATATAGTTACATTGAGTAAATTAAAAAATCAAATGTTTGATAGATTTAATCTTTATTTACTCGATTTTGAATGTGATTTAGTTTACTTAATATTTTATTTGCGGGAATAACATTGAAATTTAGAAATATAATAAAAAAAATAGATAAGTAACTGAGTAAACAATGTGGTATCACTTGTAAATATCACAATAGCATCATATTTTAGGAGGTTATCGATGACGATATTTAATCTACTTGAAAGTTAATATTAATATTAATCAATTCAAATACATATGTAATTATGTATTCTTGATATAAGAATTTTTCTTTATCATATTGTCGCTAATTATATTTTACGTAGTTATTGATGATAACATTTAATCTATTTATTTTAAAGGTTAATATAAATGTTAATAACATTTACGGTGAAGTAGATCAAGATTTAGTCTATCTTTATCTCGAATATTTACTTTCTTTATGTTTTGGACAAGTGTCAAACATGGAGTTATTTATGGGTGTTAATATATTTCTACAATATTTTCAATCTCAATTTTCACATCTGACTACACTTTCTAATTTTTGAGGTCATCGTTTTTACGATATTTTCAATTATTTTTCAAATTCAATTTTCTTAGCAACCACTTTCATTTTTCTTGGTCCAATTTTTAAATTTATACTTTTCATGCCAAATATTGTATTGCTTTTTTGTAAGCTATTTTAGTTGTCGACTAAAATACTAATAATAAATATTACCGGCCATTATTATGAAATAAATTTCCAACATGGTATGTTCGGTCAAAAAGCCTTAAATCATAGTTGATGAATCTGTAAGCCCAAACTCATGTCCGAAGAAAAACCAATTTTTGGGTCTCAGAGAGGGCTGAATCGGACTGAATTGCATCCCTACTAATGATACCTCATAAGGTCATTTATACAACGTGTCAACAACGTTAAGAAACGACATGCATTGCATCTGCATCATCCTAGAGGTCATTAATGAGCTAGTAACTCAAAGTCCTTGTTCAAAGTCAATGAAGACATTTAGAGAGATGATATATTTATGTCGCATCTATCTTTGTTATCGTTGAGCTTTGACCCTAACATAGGTGCAGTGGGAAACTTTAACAATGTTAGAGACGGACTCAATGTTAACAAGCGGAATAGTGGGTCAACCCTACCCATTTCGTGGACCAAAAATAATGTAGGGACAACATCAAGAATAAGTAACTTTTAGGAGAAAATTAAAAATAACTAAAGATAAAATAAAAATAACCACCATAATTCTAAAAAAATAAATCAGCACCAAAACTATTCCCGGCTGAATTTTGAATGTATTCTTTGAAAAATTTATATGATAATGTATATATAAAATATAATGTATTTATCATATATATATATATATATTTTTTTTTTAATATATACTATTTATTTTATATAAACTACTGAAATATGAAGCAAATGGCATGGGACTCTAAATTTTTTAGAGTGCATAATTTTCTTTTTTTGAAAAACATGACAACGACTTTTTATTTTTTATTTTTTTATACTTATGACTATTTTTTATGATTTTTTTAAATATGATCTGTTTATGAATATTACTAAAATAATATAAAATAATATATTCAAGATTCAAAACGACACCAATGTATTATGAGAATCTAGAAAAAAGGACAAGAATAGCCGAATCTCTTTCATCTCTTACAAGTTCCATCTCAAGAAGGCATGCCCTGCTGTACTGCAGCAAACTGATGGATGACAAAAAACCAATCTTCGAGAAGCTGCTAAAGTAACTGGACAAAGTTTGCAAGTTCATACTACTCTCCACACCATCAAACTATGTATGGTTCAAACAGTAATCAAAGCCAAAACAAAACTATGAATCACAACAGGATGAAGTTACTTAAAGAATCTTGCAAGTTATGGCCGTCTCTCATCAAGAATATTCCAGCCATATATAACCAACCCTTTACTCAAACTACTTAGACTGAAATTTCCAATGGTCTTGTCTTGACAAGCAATTCAGATAGAGGATAACTACTTGGGGCCAATGTCCTTGAGACCGCAAATCTGCTCCTCTCCCATTGCAGACATGACACTCACAACCAGATCCTTTCCCTCAGAAAATCCATCCTTTATCTGCAAAATCAAAGTACACGGGGAATCACACTATCTATGCACCAAAAGACCATTTTCAGTATTAAAAAAACATTCATGTCTTCACAACGTAGATACTGATTAAACAGAGCTTAAGTCATACTCTGCTCCTACCCTAAAAAATCTGACAATAAGATGGTGAATAGTATCATAAATTGGCCACCGCTCAAGTAAAATATATATGATACCAGCGATTTCAGTTCAAACCACTACTTGACAATTCAAAATGCCACTTATAAGAACGTTTCTATGTAGCAGACCCAGCTTTTTCTGGGGAATACTTGAAACAATGAAATCTACCACAGGATAATGCAAGCTAGGAAAAGAAAAAAAATTATGATTCTGATCTTCCAATATCAGTATCGTTTATTTGACATTGCTTGAAGAGAAATTGAGGATACGCGTTTCGTCGACAAAAGGAGCATAACAACATAAGAAGATTAATGCATGCAATGCAAATACAAAGATCTCACCTGCGAGAGCAGATTATCGTCGGTTGGAAGCCTCAGGTCATCCTTAGTATTGCCATTCTCAGTCAGCAGACTAACCTGAAAGTTTTTACATAAGAGTAATTTTAGTTAGAGCATTCTAGCCGGGGATAGAAGGGTAACTACTCATTCAAAGAAACAATCCACAGGGAACATAATTATACAAATCCATCCTCGGAGATATCTATCAGCTGGTAGTCAGTTCGGTTTACATGAGGAACCTGTCATTAAACAATGTAAATTTGAGTGGAGTGGAAAAAATATCAGATATATAAACATACTTGGACTTTTAAAAGAGCGTGGAGTTCCATACGTCACAGTTGTGAGAAGATGGAACTATATCTTCGAGCTTTTTCCCAGTAAAAATGTCAATAGCAACGAAGTGACATTTTGCATGACCATGCTTTCCAGTTTTAGATGTTGAAACTTCCACGACCTGGAGGGGAAAAGGAAGATGTACCAGAACACTCAAAACAAATATGGAGACTTATCGGTTACTAGAAGATAATAAGAGTATAAGATATGAACATAAAAAGAGAATATTAAGAAGTAAAGAAACAAGAAGTTGGGCTATCCCTTTTGATACCAGAAGAAAAAAAAAGAGAGAGGTTCTTTGTCATCGGATAAATACAAAGTTGATGCAGCAAATACAAAGTTGATGCAGCAAATTACAGTTCACTGAGTCGGATAGAGAAACCTCATACAACATGCTCAAGACAAACTTGTCCATCATCAATCAAGAACAATAATACAAAGTATTGGAACTTTTTTCCCAAATGACGAATCCAACCACCAACAACATAAGACCCAAATTCGACGCATAATATTTCGACTGCGAGTGTGATAGATGAAAACTGAAAATGCGCAAGAACAACAAAAGGGATTCAAAATCACATCCATGATAATGAGAAATTGAAAAAAAAATCCAATTTGAAGCCTATATACATACACGAAGCATTCAAAGCATCAATCAATATATATAATCCTAAACTCTCCCGAAAAAGATCATTCTGTGTTGTCGAACAAAGGTGTGTCTCCCCGATTAAAAGGAGAAAAATACCGATGCATTCACATCAGAAAGTCCACTTTCAGGTGTTTCACAAACATCTGACAGTCTAGGAACTCGATCTTAAAATTTTATTTTGGTAGAAAAGGGAGAACGCTGAATAATCCAGTTCCCAGATTACGGGCAAAAACAAAGTCAACAAAACAAACATGGATGACACTACCAATCAGAAAAATATAAGCAAGAAGATTACAAAACAAATAACCAAAATATCAACCAGGATTCTAGAAACGCAGCAGATCCAAAACGAAGAATTCAAATTGAGAGAGATCGGGGGCAGAGAGAGAGACAGAGAAAGAACCTTGCATGGCCTGCTCTTGATGACAATGTGACCGTTCTTACGAATAGTTCCAGCCTGCTGAGGATAGGTCTTGGAAGCTCCGGCGTCGGCCTTCGACTCGAAGTGGTGCTCCTCGTCCGACATGGCGCTGTGTCAGTAAACCGGGGGAGAGAGAGAGAGAGGAAAGTCGCTTTATCTACGGAAGGAAAAAGAGGGAAAGGGGCAAGAAAGGGATTTTGAAAAATTCTGAATTTGTTTTTGATTAAAATATAAAATATATCTCTTACTTTGATCAAAATATAAACTATACTCATATATTTTTATTCGTATTTTTATGTTCATGTACTTTAATCAAACTGTAAAATATATTTCTCTTTTATAATTTTCATCAAAACTAATTTTAAAATGCATGTCATGGCGCGTGTCAATCGTCCGTTAACATACAGTTAACGGAAAGTTAAGTAAACTTCCATGTTTTCTTATTGTTTTACAATAGTCTTTTTACTGCCCTACGAAGAAGCTTCGCGAAATTGCATGGGAGGGGGACTCACCGCGACAGATGGATGGAGGAGTGAAACAGGGGCATGGTGGAGAGGGTTTCATTTTCAACACAAAACAATACAAAGAATGGTGGTTCTCATCTTAGGAGCTATAAAATGGAGAATGCGTTCAATCACTCCCTTCTCTTTCATCCCTTTCTTCATTTCTTTCTTCAAGCTCAAAGACCCCGCCATTGACACAAGCTCTCAAAGCTAGAGCTACTAAAATCATATTCAAAGCACAAAATGGTAAACAAAGCCTAATTATTACCAAAACTTTGTTAAAATTATGTCCATAAAATAGAGTATAATAAATATTTATGAGTAAATAATTATTTTTTTGACATTTATGTATTATTAAATTTTATGAATAAATTGAAAGTTTCCTTTAATTAAAGTGTATTTGGAATGTACTTAAGTCCTGAAACTATTATCAACATAAAAAGAGTAAAGATCGGGCGGTCTTCAAGACAAACTCTTCTGAGATAGTTTAGAATGTTATTCGTAATTTTAGGTTCGACTATGTAATCGAATCCAATTATGATTGTTAGGTTGAATCAAAGGATGCCGGTCTTGGGGCATGAGAGTGGAGACTCTAACGGTTGACGTAGACATGTTATGGAACATGTTGAATAGACCAGTAACTAATTAGTTTTGAGCAAAACCATTTATCTAGCTATAAATCTAATTGCTACACTTTACATGTATTTTTGTAATTATCATAATGTTGAGGTGAATACGAAACTTAACTTAGTTACTTACGATCTTCGATACGTCAAAGGAGTGAGCTCCAATTGCCGGATAATACCTCAGCTGTTGGGATCGTGATTCAACTATGTTAGAGTTGCATGATTCACAAATATGAAATACGTGATAAGATTGCAAAAGCAACAATATCACCTTATGCTTTATTGATGGTGTGTGAATAAATAAATCAGGACCGGTACTCGATGACATGAGTCATTAAATAAGACACGGTGATATGTATGAGACACTTCAATACTATGGCTATCTTATTCACAGTCAATAAATGAGTTAAAGAAATAATAACTATAGGGGTAAAACGGTAATTTTACATCACACTTGTGTTAATGATAATCAAGAAGGGTAATATCGTTAAATATTCTGTGGACCGTGAAATATAAATGTTTATTTGCACTAAACAGAAAATATAGCACGCGTGAATCAAGAGTTCATTCGGCATCGGACCTACAGTGGAGTCGTGCGATGTCGGGATTAAATAGGTAAGAAATTTACAGAGCTAAATTAGCTGGGTATGTAAATCTCATAATTTTATTCATGTGGGTCCATTCGATCTCAGGAGTAGCTCATAAAGACATGAATGAGAAACAACAACTTTGGATTAAAAACGTGTTTTGAACAAAGGTACACTCCCGAACCCATATGAATAGGTGTCATCATTATATTAGTGAAGATCAAAATTAATATTCAAATTAATTATTTTATTATTTTCTCATTATTGGATAATTAGTAAATAAAAAATTTAATTTAATTAATTGATAGGGATCAAATTTAATTCATCAATTTGGACGGATGAATTTGGACCCAATTTTGGCTCCATGGGAGATGTAAAAATCGCACATCACAGTGCAGGGTGAAGGTGATTTTTAGATTTTATCATATAAGGATATATGATTAAATTATGTAATTAATATATAAGGGATTGCATTAGGGTTGCATCTCTAACATAACCTAACCTAACATAAGTGTGTTAATAAGTGCAGAAAAGGTTTCTCTCCTCCTCCCTCATTGTTGCCGCAGAAATCCAGCGAGGAAGAGAAAAAATTTGTTTTCTCTTCCACAGTCATTTTGAAAGCCCACACTTAATTACCACACAAATCCTTAAGAGAGTACTTCTTACTCTAATGAGTGGTTGTTGGTGTAAACATCAATTACTAGCTTTGTGAATCTCAAGAAAGAAGAATGTGAAATAGAGAATTTGATCCCACCAAATCAGATATTCTCCATTAATTGAAAAGCTATAAATTAATTTCTATCTCTTCTCGATACATTTTTACCGTTATACATGTTCATTGGTTTGGTATTGTATTTAATTTGATTAAATGTTTGTTTTGTAATTTTTTGATATTTTGCCCATGAATTAGTCATGGTTCATTAATTTTCTACAAAATCTAAAACCCGATCCAACAACTAGTATCGGTGTCTATGATTTTTTATTATGCATATTCTGTATCTAAACATATGAATGGATGAATATGATGATATTGGCATATATTTTTGTATGGTAATTTAAAGCATGTTTGAATGTATTTTACGAATGGATCCCGATCGATTGGCTCTAAGTGTTATTTTTCAGTTTTAAAATTGATGTACGCCGATAGGATTTTATGTAATTTATTTTTGCAAAGAGTTGTATCGTTAAATTCCATGTAAATCCGTCGTTGCACGTCGTTGTCTGTTATCGCGTGTCGTCGCTTGCTGTTGCCATCCGCCGCACCCTACGCCGTAAGCCGCACTGTCACTAGGAGTTAGAAAACTCTAGCGCATGAGACCATGTTGGGCCTTGGACTGGCGTGGACCTACCAAGCTTGTTGAGGTTTTGGACCGAGCAAGTGTTGCTTGACTTAAATGATTCATAAGGACTTGGGATTTGATTCCAATCTCAATCCAGTTCCTAAAATTAAATTTATTTAATTTGATAATTTTTCAACGCCGGTTAATTAGAATTTATTTTGTAAATTATTTAAAAACAAATCAATTGATTAATTTACTTGGTAATTATTTATCAAAGTAAAAATTGTTGAAAAATTATTTTTAAATTGAAATTTGATTTTTAAAATGAGACTGGACCTTGGTTAAGGGTTACAAGAGGGTGGGACTTACTGAAGGAAAATGAGATAATTACATACGCCATGAACACTAACATTTAAATTATTGTAATTTATTAATTATTCTTTTTATGTTTTGTATTTAGAAATGAGTAATAGAGAGATTAATTTTGAATGTATGATTTATTATTAATCTCACAAACTCATATAACATGTTATATAGAAATAGAGATATGCCAATATCAAATTTGCATGTAACATGTACATGCATCATTGCAGTTTAAATTTATAATGAGTTATAATTCCAAATACAATATGAATTTAATAAAAAAATATTATAATTTTTAAACTGTGACTTAAATTTTATAAAAGTTTATAACTTTTTAAATTTACTTTTCAAATCTATAAAGAGTCATGTTTTTTGGAAAAGTAAAGAAAAATCTAATTTTTCCATAACCTAAGTGGAAGGGTCGTTTATGCTGAAACGTTCCCAAGGTCCCTAATGTAAACTTGATCGTGAGACTATGAATGGTTTAGAGTCGCCCTACCCGTCCTCTCTTCAGTGGGAGAAACATGGACATAGTGTCACTTTGAGTCATCAAGTTGCTTGCGAAGCTAAAGCTTGTAAAGGAAATGGTGAGGCGGGATCGTCCCTAGACAGACCGTTAGTTCATAGCAACTTTTAAAGCCGATGCGCTGGTTAAACACTTAGACTGAAGCACATTGGAATCTCTCATTGGAGCTAGTCAATGGGGTTAAGATGACCAAATCATTTTTTATTGGTTGAGCTAGACGTAACTACATCTTAAGAAAAGTTAACCAACCGAGAAGAGTCTCGATGCGATAGGAGATAGCTCGAGCGTTGTCCCTAGATGAGACGAGCTATCATTGTTGATCGTAACATCATGGAAGAATTATATTTTTATCAGATTTTTAAATATCTAAGTATTTGCATCATGTATCATATTTTGCTAAATGATCAAGTATTTATTTATACTGTTTATTTATTCGTTTTAGTAATCATGTCATTATCCCCTCTCAACAATCTTGAATGTAAAAAAAATTCACTGGTGAAAATTATGTAGATTGGAAATGTAATCTTGATATCGTATTGACGGTAGAAAAGAACAAGTTCATGCTCACCACCCTTGTCCCCTTGAGCTTATTACTGAATCGACTCAACAGGAAAATGATGCATATGTTTCTTGGTTGCGTTCTGATGAGATCGCTAGATGTTAGCAATGTGTTGCACCAACAACATCATCAAAATGTACGAGGATCAAGGTCGTCTAGCCAAAAAATTTATTGTGTGAAACTTCATTAACTGTCGGATGAAACCCAAAATTCCCGTCAGAGAACTTATGATATTGATCAGGTTGAGGGTTACGCCCTCAAAGCATGTATATTGACATATTGATATGAAATTTAATAAGAATTACATTTTTCTCATAACTGTTAAATTAAAATAATGTTGAATAATTTATATAAATATCTGAAAATTTCATATTCATTAATGAGACTATGATCTTGTATTAGTACGAGAGAATTAAGATCATAGATAATGAATAAAATTATCAGCAACATATTAAAATATGGAATCTTTAATGAATGGTTGCTAGTACGGTTCACTAAGCATTATAAATACATGTGATCTAGATCCGAATCATTGATGTGGATATATATCTTAGTAAATGTACTTTATATAATGAGATTATATATGATTGGACCAATGTGAATTAATATATTTATCAACGTGCCGTTTATCATAAAGATTTAATACACATCAATTTGATGATCATATGTAGATAAGTCTAAATCCTGAGTAGTCATGGCCTCCTATGCATGTCTATTGGATCTTTAGTTTCATTTGTTAAAGTTTGTTTGTAAAACATGCTAGTGACTTTTGGTTTGAAGATTCAGTAATATGGATGGCTGTGAACATTATCTTACAAGATTTGGAATACAAGCTTTCCTAACGGCTCGCATATTGGTTTTCTTAAGTGTTAATTCTGGAACTGAATAGTTATTGAGCTCAAATTTATAATAAGATTATAAATTAGTCATTCACTAGTGGATTAATGGTACTGAAGGATCAAGAGGGTACTAAAAGGGTAAAATGGTCATTTTGATCCGTTCTAATTTACGAACCAATAATTGGAGGACAGAACTACATGAAATAATTATATCAATGGACTACATGAGAATACTCAGTAATCTCTAAGAGTGCAATTCCATATTATAGTGGAGTAATAATGAAATTAATAAATAATATTATTTAATTAAAGAGTTTAATTAATAATCTAGTTTATTGAAGCTTAGGATTATAGGTCTATGGTCCTCAACTCACCTTTGTACTACGTAGTCTAGGGTGTGAATATTTCAGGACATGAGAAAATGACTTATTTCCAAAGGAATTTTTATTCTGGGCAAGTACATAATTATGAGATGATTATGTATGATTAACTAGTTAATTGAATTATTTATATTTATTAATATAATTTCTGGAATTAATATATATAATTATCGATTAATTTTTAATTATCAATAAGTGAGACGAAATATCTCATATATGAAACTATATAATTAAATTATTATTAGATAATAATTTGGATCAACTAAATCTGTTATTTATGAAATAACAGACAATTTAGTTTATAGGGATAATCAGATATGTTAATTTTAAATTAAAAAATATCTAAATATATAATTTGATTAAAATATATTTAATACGTAATAATTATCACATGTTAAATCAGTGATTGGGTATCAGAGATTGACATGTACTTCTGTAGTGCCATGCGACACTGCAGTTGCGCACAATAGCAGTGAGTTTCACTATGATTGGGATATTTATGATTAAAAATTATTGCAATTATCCCAAGATATCTTATAGGTCATTATCAAGAGAAATATATAGATATTATTCTAATGGTCTAAGGTGATGAATCAATAAACCAGTTGAATGAGAGAGAATTAGTTCATCAATCAAGAGTTGAGAGAATAACACAATTTCTCAAAAGTGAATTTTCTACTATTAAGAGTTAATCAAAATATCTAAAAGAATAATCATCACGTTCTTTTAGAGAATCGTATCAGAAAAGTCTTTCTCAGTAAAATCTTTAGATCTCATGTGTTGAGTACATCTAGTAACAGAAAAGTGTCTTTGTTATATTCTACGTTCCCAACAACTTCCTAGTGCATTGAGGATTGACTTGGAAGATTTTGGTGTGGATCTTGGAGTTTACTAATCGTTGAAACGATTTCATGGGAACGGAGAATCTATTGGTTTTGCGAGGATGCTTGATTTAAACTACAAGAGGTATATGATTTCTAACCTTGTATGTTGTAAATTAATATATAAATATATAATGAATCCAGACTGATTGAAAATAGTTTTCAATAAAAAGTTTTTTTTAGTTATCGTACTGATGCACGATTTTATTTTATTAAAAGATTCTATTTATTAAAAATTTAATTTTTAAAATGGCCACACGTCACCGCTTTTGCTCCGCATGCGCCACGATTATCAACAAGTGGTATTAGGGTGGTCTTTATATATTTATATATATTAAATGTTGTGTGGGTTTTCTTGCATTATTCATATAATGATGAGATATGTATGAACGAATAGATGCTCATGTTTTTTTAATGTATGGAAAATAATGGTTCGTTAATTGTATTATGATTATTGGTCAGGCTTTGTTCATTAAATTTTTTCTTAGATCTTATGTAAGTCGTTTTGGGGCATAGGAATTTTTTTGTAGTTTTATTATGAATATTTATTGTAATTATTTCTATCGCGAGAAGATGAATAACGCACGAGACGAACAACGGAGGAAAAAGAAACGAAATAGGAATTCCTAGGGAATTTCGGCGCCGACACTAAAAATAGGTTTCCTGGCACTGGCGACACCGGTATTCTAGCGGCGGCCAAGTCGCGGGAAAATTCTGTTCCAGTGAAGGGCAACGGCTGGTGGCCAGCGGTAGCGATGGTAGTTGATGGCAATTGTTGTCACATTTGGGAAAGTTTTGTACAAACTCTAATACCAACCAACCCTATCACCATAGGGTTTGATGATAACTCTAGATCTATCAATTTTCTTTTATATTTTGAAACTAATGTAATTTTAAATGAACTTTTAATTTTTAATTTTATGAAAATTGGATATTAATTATTAATTTTTCATTTTATGAAAATTAGAAATTAATAGGTTGATTGGATTTGACTCAAGTTTGACCAAATCAAATAAAGTGTTTATTTGATTCAGTCAAAGTGAACCATTTTAAGTGGGTAATTATAAAAATTAATTTTAATTAAGAAAAATAGTTTTTCTTAATTAATAAAATTTTGTTTAAAGCTTAGAGATTATGAAAATGGACATTAGGATGAGAAGATAATATTTGAGAACTATGTATTATTGGAGTCCGCTTTGTAATTTTATTTATTTAATTCAAGGGTTGTAATTTAGAAATACCTAATTGTCACTCGGTCCATTATTACTTTATTTATTTTTTAAATTTTTTTTTAATTGTTGTTTGATAACATTTGCATACATTAGTCGATCACATGACATACATCCCACACAGTTTTATTTAATCACGCATCTCATTAGTAGAAACATGATTTATTAGGATTGTCCTAATATGTTTATATGTATTATTTTATGAAATCAATTGCATGTAAACTACTAGGTTTTAATTAGTTAAAACTTGGTAATCACATCACACTAAGAGCTATAATAACATTTAGGATAGCCGACTTTAGTAAAAAAGTTTTATTAAATTTTGATGAATATAATTAATTAGTTAATCTACGTTCACCTAATTATGACTTAGACGCTTTAAAAGGTTAAATGAACTTAGACCAATAAGATTGACATAACTGATTATTAAATATTCATAGAGTTATTATTTCAACTAGTAATTAATTTGAAATTAATTTAATAGTTAAAAATGGAAATACATAATCCTAAAATAGTGAGTGGGAGAAGGTTACATGTCAATGTAACCTACAACACCATGAGGTACAGTGAGTGTCTCGAGATAGCTTAGTTTACATCCCCCTAACGAAGGTTCGAGGTGTACCAATACCAACGTTAGACTTCTTATGAAGATATGAGGAAGTGATGTAGTTTAATTTTGACTGACCCTAAGGTGACATATTCTAAATGAAGTCATGTAATCTGAAATGATGAGTTACACTCACAAAATCACAATTAAGCTTTCATGTGGATAGTTGTGACTTGACCAAGCAAGCGATATTTTATTATTAAAAGAGAAAATATAAGATGTTTTAAGTTTTAATTAATAATGATGAGAATGTGTCATAGACAGTCTGAGGTTAATCTGACTGACCCTAAGGCATTACATTAATCATTGAGTTATTTTATCGTGATTAGTAAATGTTAAATTTTGTGTGTTTATTATGTTACATTCATGCATCACGCTTACTTTTCAAATTCTAGATATTTATCAATTATATTGAATATTGTATGTTTTAAATTTCAGTTATCATTATTATGTTTACCATGGGCAACCATATTACTGCTTCACTTGCTCTTGAGAAATTTAATGGTGATAATTTTATACGTTGAAAATCAAATATGAACTATAAGTTCATTCTTATTGAGTAATGCCTTGAGGAGCCCTTTGCTAGTACCCCTAAGAATGTTAGGGACAAATATGATGCTTGGATCATATCAAACAACAATGTGAAATGCTACATGCTTGTGAGCATGGATGATATTCTGAGAACCAAGCATGAAAGCATAGAGACTACCTATGAGATTATGGAATCTCTACAGGCGATGTTTGGGTAGTAGTCTGATCAAAGTCGTCATGCAACCGTTAGGAGCTATATGACAACTAAGATGAGAAATGGCACTTCTGCGAGAACATGATCAACATAAAGCACGAGGCAGAAGTACAAGGGGCGACCATTGATAAGCAGACTCAAGTTAGCATTATACTTGAGTCGCTCACACCAGCTTTTGCTACGTTCACGACCAACTATGTTATGCATAAATTGCAATTCAACATGACCAAATTGTTGAATGAACTGTAGACTTTTGAGTCAGTCAACTTTAGAATGACCAAAGAGGACGAGACAAATGTTGTCGAGCAAAAGCCTTCTTCCACTATTAAAAATAGCAAAAGGAAGGAGATCAATGGAAAGGATAAAAGTAAGAACAAGAAAGGAAAAAAAGCCAAGACTTCTCTAAAAGCTAAGAAGAACAAGAAAGATAACAAGCCCAAAGGAAAATATTACCACTGTGGGGTTGAAGATCATTGGAAAAGAAACTGTAACAAGTATCTCTCCGAGCCGAAAAAGAAAGGTAAATGTGATTTACTTGTACTTGAAGCTTACTTAATAGAATATGATTTATCATCCTGGATACTTGATTCAGAAGCCACTAACCATGTATGTTCTTATTTGCAGATGCTTGATTCGTCAAGGGAGCTGGCTGATAGTGAGGTCATTTTGAGAGTTGGCAGTGGTGCACTCATGTCAGCTAAAGCATTAAGGACAATCCGTTTACTTTTTGGATATAATTATTTAGTTTTGAATGATATTTATTATATTCTTAGATTTTTGAGAAGTTTGATTTCTCTTTCATTTTTGCAAGAATAATTATCCAAAATTTCTTTTATTAATAAAAAGTTTATTATTTCTAAGAATGAATTCGATATTTATCATGAAAAAGTTAGAAATGGACTGCATTTGCTCAAACTGATTGAATGCGCATTAAATAATTCTGAATTATTTAAAGTAGCAAAACCTAAAAGTAACAAACGACAAAAAGTTTCTCACGATGGTGATAACACGTGTCTTTGACATCTTAGATTGGGACATATTAATCTAGATAGGTTAAAAGGTTAACAAAAAATGATGCTTTGAGAGAACTAAATGTTGGAATTCTTTTTGTTTGTGAATCCTATCTAGACGGTAAAATGACCAAGAGACCTTTCATAGGAAATGCCCTAAAAGCTAAGGAACCACTTGAGCTAGTACATAGTGATGTCTATGGACCAATCAATGTCCAAGCTAGAGGTGGGTATGAGTATTTTGTCACTTTTATTGACGATTACGCAATATATGGTTATACTTACCTAATGCAAAGAAAGTATGAAACTTTTGGAAAGTTTAAACACTTCAAAATTGAAGTTGAAAAGCAATTAGGTAAATCATTAAAAACTCTTTGATCCGATCGAGGCGGTGAATACTTGGATTTAGAATTCAAGGATTATTTGCTGGAGTGTGGAATCTTATCCTAACTCAGAGCACCTGGAACACCACAACAAAATGGTGTTGCAGAGAGGAGAAACCGAACCTTATTGGATATGATTATGTCGATGTTAAGCTACTCATCACTATCAGTTTTATTTTGGGGATATGCACTACACATGCAACTTACATTTTGAATGTAGCGCCCTCTAAGTTTGTAAGCAATACTCCTTTAGAGTTATGAAATGGCTTCAAACCTAGTTTGCATCATTTCCTTATACGAGGGGGGGTGTCCAGCTCACGTTCTTAGACCTAAGACCGGAAAGTTAGACTCAAGGTCTGAGGTATGCATATTCATACGTTATGCTCTAGAGACTAGAAATTAGGTACTTTTACAATCACAAGGATTAAAAGGTGTTTGAGTCGATAAATGCAACATTCTTTGAGCATGACTATATGTAAAACTACAATCTTCGTAGCAAGTAGTTCTCGAGAAATTAGCGGCTGATGAGATCAGACCACCTTCAATTTCTACTAATAAATGACAAACCAGAGAAACCACAGTTCGTGCAAAAGAAACCTAAGTGCAATGTCCTAGTGGGAGGGTTGTGAGACAGCCAGTTTGCTACGAACTAAAATCACATGTCCTAGTGTCTGACACTGATAATGATGATCCATTATCTTATGAAGAAGAAGTGGATGATCCTGAAAAAGAGAATGACAAGAAGTCATGAACCAGAAAATGGAATCTATATATTCCAATTCCGTCTGGGAACTTTTAGATTCACCTGAAGATGTCAGGCCCATTAGATGTAAATGGATCTTCAAGAAGAAAAGAGGTGCATATGGGAAAGTAGAGACTTTCAAAGCACGGTTAGTGGCCAAGGGCTATATACAAAGGGAGGGAGTTGATTATGAAGAGACATTCTCCCCTATGGCCATGCTAAAATCCATTTGCATACTTTTGTCCATAACCGCTAGTATTGACTATAAGATATGACAAATGGACGGCAAGACAGCTTTTCAGATTGACTCTCTTGAAGAAAGCATCTATATGATGCAACCAGAAAGGTTCGTACAAAAGGGGCAGGTTCAGAAATTATGCAAGTTGTTTAAATCCATTTATGGATTAGAAGCGAGCATCTAGATCTTGGAGTCGTACATTTGATGAGATTATAAAGTCTTATGGATTCGAGCAAAATGTTGACGAAGCTTGAGTTTATAAATACATCAAAGATAGAGATAGTGGTTTTCCTAGTTCTTTATGTTGATGATATTCTACTCATTGAGAATAATGTAAAAACTCTGTCAAAAGTAAAGAATTGGTTAGCTGAGAAATTTCAAATGAAAGATTTGGGAGAAGTGAGCTATGTTCTAGGCATCCAAATCATAAAAGATAGAAAGAAGAAGCTCTTGACACTTTCTCAGGCATCTTATATTGATAAGGTGCTAGA
The DNA here is from genome assembly GCA_003255025.1 of Datisca glomerata. Classification (NCBI taxonomy): domain Eukaryota; kingdom Viridiplantae; phylum Streptophyta; class Magnoliopsida; order Cucurbitales; family Datiscaceae; genus Datisca; species Datisca glomerata. The sequence continues at coordinate 33,968 of QANY01011412.1, read as the reverse complement.
GAGATTCTCTATGGAGAATTTCAAGAAATGTCAACTACCGACCATACATGGAATTATCCTCTCGAAGGAACAATGTCCTAAGACATCTCAGGAGGAAGAGGATATGAGAAAGGTTCCATATGCTGCGGTGGTTGGAAGTCTCAAGTATGTCATTTTGTGTACGAGACCAGACATATGTTATGCAGTGGGAATTGTCAGTCGTTGTCATTTGAATCCAGGTTTAGAACACTGGATTGCAGTAAAGTATATTCTCAAGTATCTTAGAAGAACGAGAAACTATATGGTTGTTTATTCTGGTGGATGCCTGAATTCCATTGGATATATTGATTCTGATTTTCAAGCAAACAGAGACAGTCAAAAGTCAACATCTGGATCAGTATTCATCCTATGTGGATGAGCTGACTAGTCTGGAGAAGTATTAAAAAATCCAACATTATAGATTTCACCATGGAAAGTTGAGTATATAGCGACTTGTGAAGTTACGAAAGAAGCGGTATAGCTCAGATAGTTCTATACTGATCTGGAAGTAGTTTCAGATATAGACAAGCCACTGAGCCTCTACTATGACAATAGTGGGGCGGTAGAGAATTCCAAGAAATCAAGGAGTCACAAGAGGGTCAAGCACATAGAGGGGAAATATCATATTGTGAGAGAGATCGTGCATCTAGGGGATGCGACTATTATGAAGATGGCTCGGAACAGAACCTGGCTGATCCTTTTACAAAGACACTTCCTGTGAAGTCATTTGAGGATCACGTGAGTAACATGGAATTGAGAGAAATGTCACATTTATTTTAGGACAGGTGGGAGATTGTTAGGGGTTATGCCCTCAAAGCATGTGTATTGACATTTTGATATGAAATTTAATAAGGATTATATTTTTGTTATAATTGTTCTTTTAAATTATTGTTGATTAACTTATATAAATATCTAAAAATTCTATATTCATTAATGAGACTATGATCTTGTATTAGTACAAGATGATTAAGATCATAGATAATGAATAAAATTGTCAGCAACATATTAAAGTATAGAATCTTTAATGAATGGTTGCTAGTACGGTTCACTAAGTATCATGAATGCATGTGATCTAGATCCAGCCCATTGATGTGGATAGACATTTTGATGAAGATACTTTATATAATGAAATTATATATGACTGGACCAAAGTGAATTAATATCTTTATCAACGTGTCATTCATCATAAAAATTTAATACACATCAATTTGATGATCATATGTAGACCAGTTTGAATCCTGCGTAATCATGAACTCATATGCATGCCTACTGAATCTTTTGATTCACTCGTTAAGGTTTGCTTGTAAAACAGACTACTGACTTTTATTTTTTAAGTTCAGTGATATGGATGACTGTGTAGTCATGAACTCATATGCATGTCGTTGTCGCCTCCTCCATCACTGTGCCTTTGTCCGTCGACTTCCTCTGTCGCCTTCCTTTGAGGTTTGAGCTTGGTTTGAGGGTTGGGTTTGATTTATGTTTGATAATTTCTCAAGTTGTTTCTCCGTCGTAATTTGTTTCTCAAGATTGATTTTCTGGGTTGGATGTTACAATATTTGAGTCAATACTGCATTGATGGGAGTTCTGTAGGGAACAGAGAAAAAATGTTGGAAGCAGACATGGAAAAGAGACATTAATGGGAGTTCTTAATTTCTTCTTTGGCTTTGCCACCCATATTTTCCGGTCTTCTATTTTCCATGAAAAAGAAGAAAAAAAATTTGAGGTGGTGCTTCGATGGTGGTTCGCAGTGGTGTTTGGAGTGTGCTTCACTTCCGTCGCGCGTTTCCATCTTCCTTCGTGTGAATGCTTGGAGTGTATTCTTCTCTGGACTGTTCGGATTATATCAAATGACTCGTAACCCATTAGTAATGATTTTTTTTGTCAAGGCCCATTAGTAATGGTTAAGTGAGGGTAATTTTTGTATTAAAGAATAATTAAACGTCATTAAGTAAATATTTAACGATTTTGTAATTTTTTGTTCATAAAATGAAATATGAATGGAGGTTTGTGTCTTCTTCGAACTAGAAGGAATGTTCGTGTCTTTTCGACTAACCTCAAGAATTATTCGTGTACTTTTCCCTATTTTTTTTTGTCATCGAGAGATGATCTGATTTGACTAAAACTTTTATGGTTGCCATTATTTCTTTGGTTTTTGATTTTTATGTATTTGCTGTTATTCGGGATTTTTTATGTCTTCAGTTTAACTTTGATCATCAAGAAACGCGAGGATGAGTCTGAGAAGTGAGATAACAATGCAACCCGCTGAGTTGAAGCTTGCCGCTTAGCGGAGCAGGAGGAAAAGGGAGGGGGAGCGTTAAAAACATAGACATTTTTTGCTTGACTTTTTTCTTGATTTCAGTTTCTTCCTCACTTCTTAATATTTTAAATATTTTCTACGTCAAAGAAGAACTATCTCTAATATGATTAAATTATTTTTTGAATACTAGAAAAGGATTAAATTATTAATCTAACAAACCATTTTTTAAGTAAATTTTTTAATTAAAAATGTCTTTTTTGTCAAACGAAAATGAAGTGAGATATTTAAAAGGAGGAAATGCGAAGCTTAAAAAGTTTCTTACAAGAAAGAGGATGCCCATTATTTGAAACTGGAAAATGTGATGGTAATATCGCAATTACGTGGGCCTATAATGCACAGTTCTTTAATGGGCTCAAAGCCAGAAAAGAGACAGTGCTATATGGCCTGAGGATATGACAGCAATTGACCGTAGTGACAGTGCTAGTTTCTGTCGTTAGCATGATTCACTTTTTTTTTTTAAAGTAGCAGTAAAAACCGCTACGAACCATCACATTGATTCAGCCATGATTACATCAGAAATAAAAATCGGACATGATGGCAACCAGCAGATCCGCCCGTCAACAGAAAAGACCATAACTAGCAAGCCTATGGGCTGCAACATTTGCAGATCTAGGAACAAACCTACAAGCGGGGGCAGGAAAACCATGAAAGAAAGCATAACATTCAGCCAAAATAACTCCCAACTCCGAAGGAAGGGGGACCTGAGACAAAATATAGTTAACAATTTGTAAACAGTCAGATTCTACCGAGTCCACAAGCCACCCATTAATACTAGCAAACTTCAGACCTTCCACAATAGCAAAGACCAACGATAAGGGGAGAAAAAGAACCACGTAATTTGTAAGAAAAAGCTCCGATGACCAGCCCCATTGAGTCCCTAATTGCGCCACCCATTGCGCTAAAACCCAAGGAGCCAGTAGCCCCATCTACGTTTAGCTTCAAACCTCCCCCCGAAGGTTTCTGCGAAGAAGCAACTTTCGGAACAACAAGCAGAACCCGAGGCTTGACAAGCGAATTTGCAGATAAAAATTCATCCAGATAACTCTCCGCCCATTGCGCTAAATCAAAATTAGCTTTGAAAGCTTCATCATACAGACAACTATTACGAAAAAACCAGATGCACCAGCATAAAATAACCACTTTTAACAAAGAGGATCGGTCAAAAGGTTTTAAGAAAGAGTCAATAAAGTCCAGCATTTTGCTGCATTGGAATCTTTTCTTAGGCAAAGCGTATAAGGATAACTCATCCAAAATATACCTGGTAAGGGGGTAGAAGAAGAGAGAGTGGATAGTTGAGTCAATGTCCCCCAAAAAATGGCAAGAGCTCTCAATGAGAACCTTTCTCCGAGCCAAATTTACCTGAGCCGGGATAAAATCAAAAGACGCTTTCCACATAAAGATTTTCACCTTAGAAAGAAGAGACAAATTGCATAGGATTTTCCACCACCAAGACATATGACAAGAGACGGAGGAGCTACCACAATCTGACCGATCTATGCCCACGTTGTAGCCACTGCGAACTGAATAAAGCCCGGACTATCATAATGCCATATAATTTTATCCTCTCCTCCTCGGGGATTAATGGGGATCGCACAAACTGCTTCCTTGTCCTCCACTGGCATGATAAGAGAGAAGATCCTCTCTCTAACTATCATCTATATGAAGCTCAGCCACTGAAATGTTCCAATGATCTTTGAAAGCCCTAACGGAATTTCCATTCCCAATCCTCCACTGGGTCCATTTCTTAAGCAGCTCTCTTCCCCACATTAGACTCCTCCAAATGAAAGACATGTTTTTAGGTGGCACACAATCCAGAACTGAGGAAACAGGGAAGTACTTAGGTTTAAGTACCCTAGCAATGATAGAGTTAGGGAATTGGATGAGACGCCACACTTTTTTTGTAAGAAGGGCTTGGTTGAAAAACTCCAAGGAGCGAAAGCCCATCCCCCAAGAGCTTTGGTACGACACATCTTTTCCCAAGCTAACCAGTGCATCTTCCGGGAGTTTTCATTTGACCCCCACCAGAACCTAGCAGTTTCAGCACCGAGCTCTTTGCACACAGATGAGGGGAGACGAAACACATTCATTGCATAGGTGGGAAGAGCTCGCACCACGGATTTTATAAGAATTTCTTTACCCTCCCCGACGAAAATTACTTTTTCCTCCAGCTGCTCATTAGCAATCTAGCTTTTGATATCACAGGATAAAAAAGATTTCTCTTATTTGCTCTGATTCAAGCAGGCAAGCCGAGATATTTCTCATGGCACAATGTTTGTCTAAAACCCATCATGAGGGAGATGTTGTCTTTGACCTAACTATGAGTGTTTTTAGAGAAGGTGATAACGGACTTGTCTATATTAACTTGCTGACCCGAAGCTACCCTATAATCATCCAAAATCTTAATAATGGCCGAGCAATTTTGAGAGTCCGCTTTACAAAAAACCAAGCTGTCATCCGCAAATAACAAGTGAGAAACCGCAGGACTGTGGCAGCTGATACTTGAGCAAATAATACTCCTATTTCTTTGAGCTTCTTGTAGCATAAGAGATAAACCTTCTGCACAGATAAGAAATAGAAAAGGAGAAAGCGGGTCACCCTGTCTAAGGCCCTGGGACGGTTTAATAAAGCCACAAGTAGAGCCATTAATCATCGGGGAGAAGGAAACAAAAGAAATGCATCCAAAAATAAGGTTTACCCATGAATCAGCAAAACCCATCATTTTCATGATATCCACTACGAATTTTCACTCGACCTTGTCATAGGCCTTACTCATATTGAGTAGGGGTGTGCAAGTGTCTCAAAAAAAATGTCTTGTCCCACAAAATCGTTCCGGACAGAGCGTGACGAGATGGTTTTTTTGTTTTAGTAAGGATGGGACAGGACGAAAAATTCTTGTTCCGTTCAGGATGAGATGGGACATGGGACAAAATGTAATCTGTTATATATATATAACAGATTACATTTTGACATTTTCCAACCCTAAACCTATTTCAGTATCTCTCTCCCCCGCGACCTCTCTCCCCCGCGACCTCTCTCCCCCGCGACCTCTCTCTCTCTCTAGTCTCCCTCATGAGTTTGCCGTCGTCTCCCTCGAATCCCATTAGCAAGTTTCCCCAGCTCGAAGTTTCCATCGTCTCCATCGAAGCATTCATCTCCCCCGTCTCTCACTGCCTTTCTCTCAGATCGAGCTCGAGCCTGTCCCTTTCTCTATCTCTTTGAAGGTGATTTAAGATTTCAAACTTAGAAACCTAGATCTGTTAATTTCGTCCCCTGCTTCGGCGCTTTTGCTTCTTTTGTTGAAAATAGAACTTTTGTAGATTCTGGGAATTACAAAAAGACGATATTTTCTTATCAGCCCAGATGGGAAGTTCCTTATATTTTTATCTACAGAAACTTCTGTAGATTCTGGGACCTAATCAGCAACAAAATCTATTCATAGAATTGATTGGCCTACAAATGGAACTTAGCCAATCTGCCGCATTAATTGTTGACATATGAATTGATTTCATTTTACTACTATTGTTCCTGTTTTGAAGATGATATGCAATCAAGCTCCTGCTATTGCTCTTTTTATCTTTAGGCTTTTTATCTTCAGGGTATTTTTTGTTGGTGGTGGTTATCTCAGGATCATGTCCATCTGAACCTTTTAGATGTATTCAAATATTTTATTTTTAGTTGTATTTCTATTCAAGTATTTTATCAAAAAAAGTTGTATTGTATTAAAATTTTAGTTGTATTTATAGTCAAATATTTGGTTTAACCCAGAAAAATGGTGCTAGGGCTACAATATCATATAAAATATCATTTTTTGAGGCCCAAAAGCCTAAAGTCGTGCTAGGGCTACAATATCATATTTTATAGAATATGATTTAACCCAGAAAAGTGGGCCCAAAAGTATTCAGAAAATGCCCAATATGCAGCCCAAAAAAACTCAAAACACAAGCAAAAAAAGGGAAAAAACTCGTCATGTCCCGTCCCGACCCTCGTACCATCTCATTCCGTCCCGTTCGGGATTTTTCCTTTACACGGGACGAGACGGGACTAAAAAAAATTATCCCGTCCCGAACGGGACGGGACAAGTACACTAAAAAATGTCCCTCTCTTCCCGTGCACACCCCTGATATTGAGATTAATATCCACAAAACAACAATTCCCGCTATTTCTATTCTTCAGAGATTGAATCAACTCATAACCAGTGATGCTATTGTCTGAAATAAATCTTCCCCTAACGAAAGCACTTTGATACTCAGAACTTAAGGCGGCATAATATATTTCATTTTGTTGGAAATGGATTTGGAGATCAATTTATAACCACATTACAGAAGTTGATAGGCCTTAATTGTGAAACCAATTTTGGGAATTTGGACTTCGGAATTAAAGCTATCAGAGTGTGGTTAATCAAACCAATATCTGAGCTACCATTCAGGTAATTTAAACATAAATTATATATATCATTGCCAGTAATATGTCAATACTTAATAAAAAACATTACTAGAAAACCATCGAGGCTCGTACTTTATTAAGAGGTTGCATCTCCATCAACGCGTTCCAAATATCAGTTTCTGAAAACGAAATTCCCAGCCCTCTGTTCATCGCATCTGAGACTCTGCGAGGAACCGAGCTCAAAACTTTATCCATAGCCTCTGAACTTGGCTCTGCGGAAGTGAAGATGGAAGAGAAATAATGCTGAAAAGAGTCCAGAATCTCCTTTGTCGAATCAACCCGCACTCCATCCAAAGTTTGAATGCCCAAAATCAAATTCTTCTTCTTCCGCTCCAAGTCCTTATCATGAAAATATTTTATGTTTTTGTCTCCACATTTAAGCCAATCAGCCCGAGACCTTTGTTTTCAAAAAAGCTCCTCTTGATTTTCCAAAACTAAAATGTACGATCTGAGAGCAACAATCTCAGACGCCTCCTCAGGGCCACTACGACCTTCAAGCAAAATGTTAAGTCTCTGAATTATCTTCCTTAAATTTCTACCAATACTATCGAATTTTTCAAAACCCCAAGCTTTGAGAGACAAGGAATAAGCTTGAAGATTTTTTAGAGTTCTATCCAACTCATCTCCCAAACTCGGTTTAACCCAGGCCTGATCCGCTACTTCTTCACTTTCCTCATCTTTGGCCCAATTGGCTTAAAAAAGAAACATTTTCCTTCTGCCCAAAGAAAATTGATCAGGAGGCTTTCTTTCCAAATGAGCTAAGAGAGCTCTATGGTCCGAAGAAAAGAAGCCTAAAACATCTACCCAAACCCACTGAAAAGGCTGCTCCAATCCACAGAAGCCATAACCTTGTCGAGCTTCTCTTTGATTAGGCTTTCCCATTCCCTATTGTTGACCGACGTGAAAATGAGCCCCTTGATATGAACATCTTGAAGCCTATAATAATCAACAACATTCCTGAAAAGACTCCATTTGACTAGCATTTTTTTTTATGCCTCATTCCTTTTCCGATTTCCTTGATTTCATTCAAATCTCCCTGACAAACCAAGGACCAGAGAAATTTTCAGCAAGACAATTTAAAAGACTCTAAGATTGAGCTCTCAAGCCAAAGTTTACAACCATTATCCATAATATCTGTATCAATATGCCCCTGAGAAAAAAGGATTTTATCGTCAAATTGATATCCTACTTCCGATCAAGCATAAGGCATCCTTTAAACCCAATCCGATCAACAAAAAAATCTCTGGACAAACCCAACATTCTTTTAAGAGCCTCGACCTTCACTGGAGACAGCTTAATCTCCATAATAAAAAGAATCTTGGGAGAATCGCTTTGCATAATTTGTCACAAAGCATGTAAGGCCCAGGATTTTCCCAATCCCCGAGCATTCCAACTCAATATTTTCATGGCGCACAGTGAGCCCTCTCTTCGGGGCCCGCTGCGTGGGATGGTAAATCTGAAGTTGAGATTTTTAACTTTTTTGTTGCTCTACATTCAAGCTGAGATGCTTTTCTCTTTTGCTCCACTACTACCAATTTAGCTGCATTCTGTCTTTTTTATTGTTGGACCAAGACCTGTTCTTAAACCTCCCCTTTGATTTGTTTTTAAAGAAGAAAGAGTTGGTTTGGACTTCAATTTGATTCTCCGAATTTTTTACAACTTCAACACCAAGCATTGGATCAGCCCAAGTTGCCTTTTATTTTGATAAAGAGCGGCCCAGATGCTTGACTTCCTCTATCATTGGCCTCATTTAGGTTTTTTTGACAATTTTCATCAAACCATTTGAAATATTTTTCACCTCATGGCCCACCTTACCAACTTCCTTATCATTTTCTACTAAGCTTCCCTTTATACTAGGCAAAGTTAGACTACACAGATCATCATAAAGTTTCTTGTCAATTTTTCTCCCTTTATCATCTTTCTTTTCTCTATCACCCTGCCACTTATTGTCCCATTTGCTATCATGACCTTCAACTGTCAATTTTAGACAAACCTCTCCGTTGTCACTTTTGTTCTTCACCATCTGCTCGTGTTCCGACTGATTAGATCCGTCCGATGAAAGTTTTCTCTCGTCGGTTTCTGAATGGGTATTCCAAGGTTTACCAGTACCTCTTTCCCCTACTCTCATCCAAGCCCCGTACAGGAATTTCCCTCTTTTCTGAAGATGGTTATCAGAGTTTTCCGCCTCTTCTAATTCACATTCCTTAAAACATGACACATAAGCCCACATTAGTAGCAAAAGTCCGGTAGCTTTTCGTAAGAAAATTTAGTCCAAATGGGTTCATTCATATTCTCAAATTTTATCTTCATCCATCTTCTGAGTTTCTTTCGAATGTCTAAAGCCACTCTGATACGGAGGAATTTTCCTCAACAGTCACCATCCGAACTCTCATAAACTTCAACAAACCTACCAATGGCATTTCCAATAGTTTCCCCCATGGCCGAAGACATAAGAACGAAAGGGAGATTCTGAATACGGATCCAAAACTTAACTTCCAAAAGAACTATCTTGGAAGGCGGAATGAAAAAAATTCTCTCACCCACGACTAAGAAAGACTTATCAAAGTGCCAGTGTTCCTTGATCAGAACCCTTTTCTTGTCAAGTAAATTATTGAATTGCATCAGAGACACCCCCTACTGATTTCTCTAATAATCGGGCCTTTACCTAACTTCTAGAGGTGAATAAGAGTGGTTTTCATAGCAGTTTTGTTAAACTATTTTCTAGCTAAACCCCTAAAAATTAGACATAGATTAAGGTCTAGAGTGCTACCATGTTTACCTTCATCCAATTCAAGAATGTCATTCTCCTCCGTTGTTAAAGACAAAGCTTGACAAAGATTCTTCACTTTCTCCATAGTTGAGGAAGAAGAAGCCCAACACACGAAAAGAATGAAGCCACTTCACGTCAAAGAGAACACTCTCATGTAGAGAGAGAAACTCTCATTTTAGAGAGAAATATTTACTGTTGTTTAGCATGATTCGCTTGAGTACTAGTAAATAATATTTACTAACCAAAAGATATTTTCTTTATATATTTAAACTTGTAATCAATGCTAGTTATTCTCCATTTTCATTTGTATCCTATAAATTTTAGACATGTGTGTTTACTTTTTTTGATTTCTAATATGTCAATCTTCTTTATCTTGTTCATACTATTACATCTTTTTTCTTCCTCCTAAAGCTTCCCTTATTTTTTATAAATTAATGGATGTAAAAACAGTAGTAGAGAAACACAGTTGATAACTGCCTGTTACAGCTATGGCCTTTACGTCATGATAACGGCCATAATGGCTGAGAATGTTATCTTATTATTGATTTCCACTGTTTTTTCCTATCACCCACAACATAATCTAAGTATAAATATTCATACAGTACATGAATGAAGTTACCTTAGAATGAACTTTTTTATAGGTCAAGAAGTTGAATCTGATAACTAGATCTACATTTGATCAGACGATAAAAAAACAGTAGTTCCCAAAAAAAGTTTGACTTTACAAAAAAGGTATTGATTAAAGTATTTACTGTAACTTACATATATCCGTTGTGTTTCTTTCCAGAGTTCATCAACTTTAAATTTAAAATTAGCCAAACACTGCTGTTTGAAGGAAGACAATTCCCGTGTAAGCTTGGACTCCGTTATTGAAACAACACTGATCTAGTTTGAAAGAAAAATAATAAATATTCAATTAGAAATTATAGGAAATAAAGTATTGGAACCTCTAGAAAACCATAAATAGATGAGACAATCTTCTTCAGCAGTGGCGTCCATCAGCCTATGTTCTGTGCTTTGATAATTCCTATGAAATACTTGCACTGACCAATTGAGAAACTGAATCTCTATCAGAAACTGAAGAGTCAAATTCTTTGATATTAGAACATAAAAGATTCAAGATAAGAATGAATTTGTGCGAACCAATTAGATTCATTTATAGTAAGGGTAAATTTGAAATAGTTTATTTCTGGATGGATTAAATGTCTAGAAAAAGATTCTTAAGCCAAGTCATTTTTAATATATTATAGATATAGACTTATTAAGTAACCAACTATTAAATATCACATGTAATGTTATTATATGTGCATTTCACGTGAACATAAACAATTTATATATAGTTAATCATCAATAAAGAAAACAAAAAATTGATTTCTTAAATTTAGAATATGAAATTTCATTTCATAATATTTCGTCAAAAGTATTATGCATGGTAATTAAGACTTTTATCAAGTAATAAGTTGAATTAGATGAAATACTCTCAAGTTAATTAAAATTTGTATATAATTTTGTCACAATATATAAATTATCGTGTTAATCGCATTTTCCTTGTCAAAATTTTTCATATATCAAAGTTGTTTAAAATATTTTTTCTACTACCATCCAATATATATTATATTTGACCATAAATTATAATCTTACGTAAATCACAATAAATCTTATAAATTGTAATTTTAAAATAGTCATTAATTTAAAGTATAAAATTATTTTTTTAATTTTTAATTAACTAACTTCATTTATATGATGACATTTAATTGTATGTTGAATGATAAATTAGTGATTTGAGAGAAAAAGTGAGGACAATCATGTCCAAAAAATCGTTTCTCAAACATTCTCACTTTTAGATATAGTATGATACTGATGATATGATTATAGATTTAAAGATAGAAGATTAAGATTGGAAGGGCTTTGACCATTCCTTCTTTGTCAAATTGGGGACATGAGCATTTCAACCTTCTACTTTTGGAAGAGATGTGTGATTGTGATATCTATGAATACTTTCTATTTATTATCTACCTATATTATATATAAATGGAAGGGAAGAAATATTTTTGAACACAAGTTGCCTCACTATTACATAAAATTCTAAGTGATAAGTCTTTTGGCATTCTCTCACCACAATCAGATTTACCATTTCAATTATTGAAAGTCTAAGAGTTGTTGAAAATTAAGAGATAAATTGGTTTAAATAGAGAAATTATTTCAAGAAATTGTATAAGTGAATAGTTTGACATTGAAATAAATATTTCAAATCCTTTTTGCTTTTTTAAGGGAATAAAACACCAATAAAATTTAACAAGAAAACTAACTAAGAATACTCATTAAGCACCCGATCAAAAATACTAGAAGGAATCACATTAAATCAAATACAACAAGCAACCAAAGCAGAGTTCAGTTTCGCTAGACGATCAACAACCACATTAGAGGTCAGCTTCGCTCGATGATCAACAACCAAATTGTAAGATCTAGGAATATGAAAAACTGATAAATTAACACAAAAAGCTATTAACTCTATTTAGCAACACAAAATTTTGAACCAAAAAATACCATCAACCTTTAATCACTTGAATGCTTGATATTTGATATCAATAAGTTAGAAGATGATCAAACATTTTTTTATATATGTTCAACGATCGTGCAGCTAGTTACTACTGTATTAAAAATGAGTTTAAAGGGAAGAAACTTTTTATTTCTTTTTTTATTCTTGAAGCTCCCTTAAAATATCATATAAATTAGGTATTTCACCTTTTTTTTTCATTTACTTCATTTTCATATTGAATTTTTTTTAAACAGTTTACAAATTAAATTTTTTATAATATTGTGTAATTAGGAATGTGAATGTCCATAAATATTAATTTCGAGGTATTTTTTATATCCAAGAAATATTTATTGTTTAGTTAATAATAATTTGTTTTTAGTAGTTTGTAATTTTTTCATTATGTAACATTTATGTTATAAGAAACACAACAAATCATATAAATGAATTTAAAATAGATATTAAGAAATTTTCTAACAATTTAATAATGATATAATTATTTTTTAGGAATGTGAAAAATTGATGAAATAAAATTATTTTTAGAATATTAAACAAATAATGTTGCGTAATATAATTTCAAGTATCTAATTATTAATTTAACTCATCTTACTTTATGTACACTATGTTCGTGCACTAAAACTTTTGATATATACAATATCTAAAATTTATCTTCTTACATTTGTGATGAGTCATTGCATTACATAACAAATTTTATTTATACAGGCTTTATCTGGGTTCAATTCCTTGATTCCTATCTGGACCTGCATTACATTAATTCCTTCGATGCTTGCTCGGAGCGGGGTCGACTCAATAACGAGAGACTCAGCCACCGAGGATTTTCTCGCACCTTTATGTCTCCATCTCTCGAGTCGAGCTCAATCTGGCATTCACCTATTACAGAGATGGTACGATTTGATTTTTTTTTCTATTACTTACTTTTTACTTTACCGCTCTCAATCTTAGGAGAAATGCAAGGCACATTGTTTGTAAAGATCTACAGTTATTTAACCATAAAATGTGATTGATAAGTTATTTAATTCAATGTTCAATATAATTTTTAAGTTGTAAATATTAAAAATAATACATTATCTCTTATTTTATAGTGAAGAGAAAACTAATCTGCTGCATTTTTTTTATATAATATGTGAATCAACAAAAAACTAGACATATTAGAGACAATGCACGTATATTCTACTAGTAAATAAAAAAGAGGAAAAACGTGATACTACCATGTCATTGGTGAAGATGCAAAACAATTTATCTGAATCTTTCTAACATAAAAGATTCATAAGAGTTCATATTTGGACAAATAAGAGTCCATAACGCACAATCCTATTTTTTCTAATATTTAACATGCATTGTAAGCCTTTAAATTTCTTAGACAAATCCGAAAATCTTACATATGGCCAAACTTTTAATTTCCTATGAAATCCTTATTTTATATGATTTATGTATGTTTCACATTTGTCTTTTCAATATAACCTTGCTTTTATACACACTAGCCAATAAACATGCGTGACACATATAAAATTAAATTTATGTAAATTAAAAAACATATTACACACTATATTTTAGGTTTTAATTTATGTGGAAAGACCATCTCATTATTTTTATTCGTCGATATATTATATTTAAATTAAGTTGTAAATATCATGTTTCTTACCAAAAAAAAATAAGAGCATATAGTATAAAAGTGTTGTAAAAAATTAAAAGAAAAAAAGAAGTAATGAAAATTAAATTATCATTTTCATAATTTATTTTAAACTTGATATTGTTTCTTTTGTTTGTATGGCAAATTTAATTTTTTTTGTTTTTGGATATTTTGTAAGTATACTTATGTGACATATTAATTATACTCACGTATAGAATATAGCTTACTCAAAAAAATATATTATTGTATAAGTTTCTGAAAGAGTGTATAGTTGAATTATATTTTTTCAATTATAGGGTTAATTCACTTTTTTATAATAGTTTAAACTTCTTTTTACGTTTGTGTTACAAATTTAATTTTTTTATTTATAAATTTTGTTTACACATATTTATGAATTAAGGGTTCCAGAGAGAGTCTCCCCTCTTCTCTAGAAACCTCCTTAGAAAACCCTAACCCATTGTCCTCCCCGTTTGTTGCAGAGCTCGAGCTTGCCCATGAGCTTCATTGAGCTCTATGGCCAGGTTCCGTTCATTGTCTTCTCTCTCGGCGCGAAGTTGGGCACGAGATAGTCACCAGGTTAGGAGTTTGTTCGTTCGTCAAGAGACTTGGGGTCGACTCCTTTCTCGTTCTTCTTCTCTGATTGTATTCCACCACTTCTCGCGCGGATACAATGGAGGTTATCCGAAGCATCACGGCCGGATGAGCTGTTCACCACATCAGAGGTCGCCGTCGGATAAAATGGAGGTCGCCAGTTCTTCTCCAGTTCTGACCGTCGCGGGCTTGCTGGGGTAGGAAGCGTCCGCCTCCTTTCGGAGCTAGATCTAACTCAGTTATAGTCTTTAACCGCTGTTATCTCCCCTAGTGCCGACATACGCGGGACATTTTTTATGTTCTCGTCTCCTCTTCCCGTTTTGAACCTGTCTTTGTGAAGGGACTCAATTTTGAGAGTAGTTGCTACTTTTGGGTTTGCTGCGATGTCCCAATCTCGTGGTCCTTCTGGACTCAACCTTTGCCGAGGGTGGTTCGGGTGTGGATTTGTGGTGGTGGTCGACGAGTGGGTCTCGATCGTGTAATGTTCTCTAAGTGGTGTCTTGTGTTGCTCTGATAGGTCATTTCTTGTAGTTGTGAGTCGTTGGCAACTCAATGTCACGTTTGAGGTCGTCATCCCTTATTTTAGCTCTGGTCTGTATCTCCGTTGCAGTGGTTCTCCTTGTGCGATGTTTAGTCGTGTATTGGCTTCATGGTTGTGCATTATAGTGTTGTTTTGTTTTGTATCATCTGATCTAAGATCATACACATTAATGTTTATTGTATATATATGAGGTATGACCCTTATATCAATGTATATTAATGTAAAAAAAAAAGATGCCAAGTGGTTTACCACCAAGTGGTTTACCATCAAATTGACTTCATTCCTAGAGCTTCCATACCCAATAGGCCAGCATATAGAACAAATCCAAGTGAGACAAAGGAGATCCTAAAACAAGTGGAAGAGTTTCTAGCTAAGGGGTATGTGAGGAGAGTCTAAGTCCTTGCTCGGTTCCTGTTATTCCTGTGCCAAAGAAGGATGGAACATGGAGGATGTGTGTGGACTGTCGAGCCATCAATAAAATCACTATAAAGTATCGTCACCCTATTTCTAAGTTAGATGACATGCTCGATGAATTATATGGTTCTTGTTTGTTCACTAAGATAGACTTGAAATCTGGTTATTATCAAATTCGAATGAATGTTGGAGATGATTAGAAAACAGTGTTTAAGACAAAGTATGGGTTGTATGAGTGGCTTGTTATACCATTTGTTCTTACTAATGCACCTAGCACATTCATGAGATTGATGAACCATGTGTTACGTGAGTAATTGGGAAAGTTTGTTGTTTACTTTGATGATATTCTCATTTACTCTAGGTACTTATATGATCATATCATGCATGTGCGTCAAGTACTAGAAATACTTAGGCAAGAAAATTTGTATGCTAACCTTAAGAAGTGTAGTTTTTGCATGTAAATGGTCAAATTTCTTGGTTTTGTAGTGTCTAGTCAAGGTATTGAGGTTGATGAGGACAAGGTAAGAGCCATTAAGGAATGGCCAAGACCTAAGATGTAGTGAGGTGAGGAGCTTTCATGAGCTTGCTGGTTTCTATAGGAGATTCATTAGGGATTTTAGCACTATAGCCGCAACTTGGAATGAGTTAGTTAAGAAAAATGTTGGTTTTGTTTGGAGTGAGGCACAAAAACATGCATTTAATGAACTTAAGGATAAATTATGTGCTGCACCTTTGCTTGCTTTACCTAACTTTGATAAAACTTTTGAGATTGAATGTGATGCTAGTGGCATAGGAATTGGAGCTGTTTTGATGCAGGACCAAAGACCACTAATGTACTTCAGTGAGAAGTTAAGTGGGGCAGCCTTGAAGTATCCAACATATGACAAGGAATTATATGCTTTGGTTCGAGCGCTGCAAAGATGGCAGCATTATTTATGGCCTAGGGACATACACACTGACCATGAAAGTCTAAAGCTTTTAAAGTGTCAAGATAAGCTTAACCGTAGGCATGTTAAATGGGTGGATTTCATTGAAACATTCCCATATATGGTTAAGTATAAGCAAGGTAAAGAGAATATAGTTGCGGATGCATTATCCAGAAGTTATACTCTACTTAATTCTCTTAGTGTTAAATTGTTGTGTTTTGAGCATATTAAGGAGTTGTATCAATATGATGATGATTTTGGTGAAATATATGCATCTTGTGATCATGGGACTTTTTCGGATGATTTTTACTTTTTTGATGGTATCTTGTTTAAGAGAAATAGGTTGTGCATTCCTAAGTGTTTTTTGAGGGAATTGTTGATTAAGGAAGCACATGGAGGAGGCTTAATGGGGCATTTTGGGGTAAATAAGACCTGTGAGATGCTGTTAGCATATTTCTTTTGGCCTGGTATGAAACATGATGTGCATAAGGTTTGTGAGCATTGCATTACATGTAGAGAAGCTAAGTCTAGGTTGAAACCACAATGTTGTATACACCACTACCTATTCCTAGAGAACCTTGGACAGATTTGTCGATGGATTTTGTGCTTGGATTGCCTAGAACTAGGAAAGGCCGTGATAGTATCTTTGTAGTGGTTGATAGATTTAGTAAGATGACTCATTTTATACCATGTCATAAAATTGATGATGCTAAGTTGATTGTTGATTTACTTTTCAAAGAAGTTGTGCGATTACATGACATACCTAAGAGCATTGTTAGTGATAGAGATGTTAAGTTTTTGAGTCACTTTTGGCGTGTGTTATGGGGAAAGTTAGGAACTAAGTTATTGTTTTCAACTACTTGTCACCCTTAAACTGATGAGCAAACTGAGGTAGTTAATAGGACGTTGATTACTTTACTTAGGGCAATCATAGAAAAGAACATTAGGACATGGGAGGATTGTTTGCCATCTGTGGAGTTTGCTTACAATAGGACTATTCATAGCACTACTCATTGTTCTCCATTTGAGATTGTTTATGGATTTAATCCGCTCACTCCTATTGATTTATTACTATTGCCACGTAACAATTTTATGAGTGTGATGCTAATTCTAAGGCAGATTTGGTGAAGAAGTTACATAAGCAAGTTAAAGAGAGGATTGAAAAGCAAAATGCTTAAGTCGCTTCACGTGTGAATAAGGGATGAAAACCAATGATTTTTCAGCCGGGAGATTGGGTGTGGATGCATTTTCATAAAGAGAAGTTTCCGCTTCAAAGAAAGTCCAAGCTGAGCCCAAGAGGTGATGGTCCTTTTCAAATTCTTGAAAGGATTAATGACAACGTATACAAAGTTGACCTGCCAGGTGAGCATAATGTGATATGAACCTCGTCGTCGCTTTGCGATGAAACCTGAAAACAATGATGGTTCAAGAACCCAAAGATCGATTTTAAAGAAGAGGAAACCCTGATCCATTTTCTATGACACAAAGAGAACCTTAGGTATAAGACCTAAGACCCAAATTGATTCTTCTAAAAGAATCAAAGGTATGGTTTAGACGCCACACTCAAGAATAAGAAGGAAAAGTGAGTGATAAGTCTAGGTTTTAGACGCCACAAGAATATTCTTGATAAGTCTGAAAAGTTCTAAGAAGAACGAAAGAGAAAACTCTCACAAAGAAATTATATTGATCCAAAATTTTTTCAATACATTGTGAAACCATGCTTAAATGGAAAAACTAGAAGGCTAAAGAGTCCTAAAGTGTTTAAATAACCTAAACTAAATATAAAAGATAAAGAAATATTAATTGCAATAAATATGGAACTTGTAATCCACCTAAAGACTCCTATTGGTTGTCCACTTCTAGGTTAGGATTGCCAAGTTGTCTTGCTTCCTTATCATCATTTAAAATGCCATGTCATGCTCCATGTGGACTGCCATATGAATGCCACATCATGCTCCATGTATAATGCCATGTAGGATGCGATGTCATCTCCATGTGGGCTGCCATGTTGAATGCCACATCATGCTCCATGTCGGCAGCCATGTTGGTTGCCATGTCATGGTCCATGTAGGATATCATGTTGGATGCCACATCATGCTCCATGTGAACTGCCATGTTGGACTCCACGACATGCTCTATGTAGGCTGCCATGTTGGACGGCACATCATGCTCCATGTAGGTTGTTATACTCCATGTCATGCTCCACATCATACTCCCATTGAGTGCTTTATCCATCCTCTTTTCTCTCGCTCTTGTGATTTGGCATCTTGGTACTTGAAATAGATCCATCCTTTGAGGTTATGCAACCGGATCCTCATCATAATGTTAGTGCTTCTTTTAATGTGGCTGATTTAAGTCCTATTGGTGTAGGTGATGCATTAGATTCGAGGTCGAATCCTTTTGAGGAGAGGGGAAATGTTAAGGATCAACCTACACACCAAGTTCCAAGGATTCAACATCTTAAAGATGAGCATAATCAAGAAGGCAGGGAGCAAGTTCAAAAGGTTTCTAGTCCAATTAGCATGCCTCAAGGACCAATAACAAGGTCACGGTCTAAGAAGCTTCAACAAGCTAATTAATCCACCATTTTCAAGGCTTAGCCAATTCAGCTAGTGAAGGTCTACAAGGACATCAAAGCTTTGGGATAAGTGCAGCACGAGTCCAGTACAACTTTGTTCAAGTCAACGTTACTAATGGGTTGAATTAAGTATGTAATGGGTCATTTTTGTGTTACCTCTTGGGCTGAACGAAATTTGGCTTTATTTAGAGTCCATTAGTTTTATTTAGCTTGATATAGTCCATTCTTAATTATTTTTTAAAATATAATTAGGTTAGTTTCCTATTCTTGAGTTTTAGGATTTTGGGAAACCTTTGTAGAAGCTATAAATATGCTTTGCTAGAATGTTTTAAGGGTCCAGAATTTTCATTTAAGAAAAACCAAAAAGTTGTTTTGCCTTTATCTTTGTGTTCTCGAGTAGAAAACATGCTTTAAGAAACATTCAAGTAAATTGATCACCTTCTTGTGGAGTGTTTCGAAATTGAAATTCAGAAACAAGTTTTCTTTATTCTAGTTCTTGATCATCTATCTAAGAAATCATTTTTTTCTAGCCTTTTCTTAGGGTTGTTGCCAAATTGGTTATTGGGGTTTTCACATTAATGCTTCGTGGGTTCCTATACATAAAGGGGTTCTTAAACTTATTCTTGGAGGTTTTGTATCACTCGGACTAACTTTTGACGCTAAAAACATGTTTGGGATAAAAATTTGGAATGTTGTCATCATTTTATGGTGCTTCTAGTATTATACAGAGTTAGAAAGACCCAATAGGACATGTTTACCCCAAACTGGATGAGCTTGACTAAGCATGTCATGTACTCGAACTGACTTTTGACACTTAAAACACATTTAGGATAAGAATTTTGAGTGTTATGGTCATTTTAGGTGCCTCTAGTCCATACAAAGTCAAAACAACCTAATGGGACGTGTTTAGGCCCAAACCAGATGAGCTTGGCTAAACTTTGATCATTTAGGCATGGCATGTACTCGAGCTAACTTTTGACACCCAAAACACACTTGGGATAAAGATTCAATGGGACCTATTTAAGCCCAAACTAGACAACCTTAACTAAACTTATATCTTTTGGGCAAGGAATGCACTCCAACTAACGTTTGACACCCAAAACACATTCAGTATGGGAATTAGAGTGTTGTGATCATATTAGGTGCTTCAAGTGTCATTTAGAGTAAAAAAAACCAATGGGAGTTGTTTAGGCCCAAACTAGATTAACTTGGCTAAACAAGGATCGTTTGGGCATGTTAGGTGCTGGAATTGACTTTTGACACTCAAAACATGTTTAAGATGAGAATTTTGAATGTTGTTGTCATTTTAGGTTTTTCTAATGTCATACAGAGTCAGAATGACACAATGTGACATGTTTAGGCCCAAACTAGATGAACTTGGCTTAACTAGGATCTTTTGGTATGTTATATACTCGAAATGTCTTTTGAGACCCAAAAAAAGTTTGGGATAAGAATTAGGAATTTTGTGTTCGTTTTAGGAGCTTCTAGTGCCATACGAAGTGAGAATGACTCAATGGGAAGTGTTTAGGCCCAAACTATATGAACTAGATGAAACTTGGATCTTTAGGGCATGACATGTACTCAAACTGATTTTTGACACCCAAAACAAGTTTGGGATAAGAATTTGGAATTTACACCATTTTAGATGCTTCTAGTCCCATATAGAGTAAAAAATATATAATGGGATGTATTTAGGCCAAACTAGATGAACTTGGCTAAACTTTGATCTTTTAGGCATGTTATGTACTCGAGTTGGTTTTTTACGGCCAAAACACATTTGGGATAAGAATTTAGAATGTTATCATCATTTTAGGAGTTTTTAGTGCCATACAAAGTAAAAAAAAACCCAATGGGACGTGTTTTGGCCCAAACTAGATGAATTTGGCTAAACTTGGATCTCTCGGGCATATCATGTACTCAAACTGACATTTGACACCCAAAACAGGTTAGGCGTAAGATTTTGGAGTGTTTCTAGTGCCATATCAAGTAAAAAAGATTCAATGGGACGTGTTTAGGCCCAAATCAGATGAAGTTGTCTAAACTTGGATCTTTTGGGAAAGGCACGTTCTCGAACTGACTTTTGACACCCACAACACGTTTGGCATAACGATTAGGAGTCATGTCATCGTTTTAGGGGCATCTAGTGCCATATAGCGTTGAAAAGACCCATAGAACGTGTTTTGAGCCAAACTAGATGAACTTGGCTAAACTTGGATCTTCTGGTCAATGGCCGCTGCCTCAACCACCGTTGCATAGGTGGTATGCTTATGGAGCGACACTGATCCCTTAATCTCAAGACGCAGTCTTTTTTCAAAAGTCCGTGCCTTTTTTATCTCGCTATCCACATAGCGTGTGGTGTACCGAGACAATTCTTCAAACTTTCGCTCGTATGCTACACTCATAGCTCCTTGCACAAGTCTGAGGAATTCGGCCTCCTTCTCTGTCCTGACCGTGATCGGAAAATATTTCTCAAGGAAGAGTTCCTTGAAAGGATTCCATGTCACTGGATTACGGTCCATGTCATGAGCTCTCCGTATGAGCTCCCACCATTTTCGAGCCTCCCGCGTCAGCATAAATGTTGCACAGACAACCTTTTGAATCTCAGAAGACGGCATAAACTTCAAGATCTGCTCCAGTCTTGTAATCCATTCATCAGCTAGCAGTGGGTCGGACGAGTGACCATCAAATTCAGGTGGTTTCAGCCTCCCGAATGTCTGGATCAACTGATGCATATTATCCTCTGTCATCTGCTGCGGTTGCTGTTGCTAAACTGGGTGAACCATAGCTGTCTGCCTCAACAACTCCAAAAATTCTTGAAACATATCCATCATAGCTACTGGAGGGTTATGAGTAGAATCAACTGGTGCATGATTGTTGTTGTTCCTCGTAGGGGGCGACATCGCATTGCTACCCATAAACCTAAGACTTACCAAAAGTCTAATTGTATCGCACAAATAAACATAAACGTAATTCAAACATTTTTTTTTTCGGTAAAATAAAAAATTGTATAAACCGAAGAAGAAACAAACAAATATACAAGGGGCATACCCCAGGAAAAAGACACAAATAAAAAGGAACCAGCCAACACACAAGCTGGAGGCACCCAAACACTAACAGAAGATTACAAGTGATAACATCCTAAAGAAACAGAAGAACCAAGCTTAATTGTCAAAAATAGAGGCATTCAATCCCCAGGCAAGCTGAATGGTTTTGTTATCTTCAGTCACAGAAAACCCTTTAAGACTCAAAAATCTACCTTTAATGGCATTTCTAATGCAAGCCAAGACCACTTTCTTGTCCCTCATTTTGCCCTCAAAGACTCGATTATTTCTCTCTCTCCAGATATGATAGACAAACGAGCTGAACATAAGCTTCAACATAAGGCTCAAGAAGTAACCTTTCCTAGCTTTCACAAGGAGCCAGGAGATAAGTTGATTCCAGTTCCTAGGAGAAGACACCAAGCCACACAAACCAACCAAATTCTGCCAAATAAAGCTAGAATAAGGGCAAGAAGCAAACAGGTGTTCAGAAGATTCTGAAGGATGCAAGCAAAGAACACAGCTACTAACATTGGAAAACCCAGGAGAGGAGGTCCAAGCAGCCAATCTATCCGCAGTTGCAAGCCTATTAAGAACAGCAAGCCAAGTAATAAAGCTATATCTGGGAATATGCTTCTTAAACCAAATAAGAGGAGCCCATCTCACTTTTTCACTTGCTGGAGCCAGTTTCCTATAAGTGTGCCCCACAGAGAAAAGACCAGAGGGAGAAAGAGTCCAAATCCAAGAGTCCAAAGAGGACTCTTTAGGAGGGGGAAGATGGATCTCTCTAATAGTGATAAGCTCATGGGAGCTAGAAATAGGCCAGTTCCAAGCTGCATTCTGGATCACTGAGCTGACCTTGGTAGTCCAATCCCAACCTGTACCAAAATAAATCCTAGGACCAAACCTTTGAGAAAGAGCCCCCAAAGGGTGCCAAGGGTCCAATAGAGGAGAGATCTGCTCCCCATTTCCCACAAGAGCTTTGCAATACCCAGCAAACTTGTCTCTGATTTTCAGAATTTTCCTCCAACTCCAAGAAGGATTAGTGGCAAGCTTAACCAAGAAGATAGAGCTCTTCTTGATCAAGAAAAACTTGCACCAATCCTTCCAAAGGGAAGCTTTATCCAAAGAGACCAGGAACCAGAAATGCTTAGCCACAGCCACTTCATTAGCTAGAGAGAGATCTCTAACGTAATTCAAACATGCCATAATGAAACAAAACACATCATATTCGATCAATAATTGAAACACATATCGTACCTGACTTGTAAGATGAGGGAGGAGCAGAGTGAGTGACATGCCATATCTTTCACTTAGAAAAGTCTACGGAATCTAAAAGCATTGCTTTGATACCAAACTGTAATGCCCAACCCCTTAGGGTTAAACCTGCTTGAAAGTTCACAATTCAAAAATTCTGAATTCAATGTAAAACCCTAATTTGAGAACATCCCCAAATTGAAAACCCTAATTTGAGAACATCCCCAAATTGAAAACCCTAATTTTGCTCTAATTTTTACATTAAATAGAGGAAGCATAAAATTATTTTAAGAGAATATTAACTCATTAAACTGAAATAAATGATTCATTGAACTGTAATAAAGTGAAGCACGAAAGTCCGTAAGACATGAAAGTTAAACATGAATATTCATAAATTTCTGAAATAACTGAAATCAAACTGAAATCATAACGTTATAATTTAACATAAAAATCATAATCATGCTTGCTATGGTAGTCCCTCACTCCTACTGCTCACCATCACTTGCAACACAATCATCTAATGGGGTGAGTATTAAAAATACTCAGTAAGTAAGGGAGGAAACGTCCAAATGGCCATTAATGGCAATGATGAGGCTGCTTCTAGCTCTAATGAGGAGCAAATCAAAGGTTTGGATGAGTTGTCAATGTCTTGTGGGCACATTTCTTTGGTCCCTTCTTCAGGTACACAATGACTTGTTATTACTGGATTCTAGAGCTTTAAGGGTTCCTTCATCATTTGGTGGAGCCCCATGTTTTGTAAATGAAGCTTTTACGGGTGCTTCTAAGGACAAAGAGAATTTTCAGAAGCAAACAAGCTTTCCCTTGTTTGAAAAACTCAGGAAAATCACCAAGGGTTCTCTGGCCAAAGGAGGAGCACGAAGAAGAGAGATGAACATTGGTCAAGAGCCAATCAACTTCTGCCACCTCACCAATTCCCTAGTTGTGCATGGAGGGTAGACAATGACATGCATTCTGATAAAAAGGTGAAAGGATAAAAGCAAAAGGAGAAAGGACACCTACTCTTGCATACCTTGGACAACAACAAAGCTAAAACTTTGCTTGCAAGGACAGACAGCCTACCCCAAAACCCGGAGCAAGGACAATCAGTCTCAATTGTGGCTGTACCTGAAGATAAATGTGATTTGACATTGACTTTGCACAAGACATCCTTGGAGCACGTTTTAGGTACCCTTGTACTACCACCTAAGCATGGATATGACTTCTCCACGTCAGCTTCATCAAGGACAGACAACCTACCCCAAAACCCGTAGCAAGGACAACCTCTCTTAATTACTGTTGTACCAGAACATAAAGGAGATTTGACCTTGCCTTTGCTCAAGACATCCTTGGAGCATGTTTCAGGCACCTTTGTACTACCACCTAAGTATGGAAAGGACACCTCCATGTCAGCTTCATCTTCTCCAACGGCTCAAAAACCTCATTCATCCATTTTTCCAGGATACAATCAAGTAGTTGATGATCTTGAGTTAAAAAAAAGGCTCAATGACTCCTTAAAACAAGCTGCGGTGAGGAAGCTTTGTAAGAATTCCAATCTTTATCTTTGTTTTTTTACTTGAAACTAAAGTGAAAAACTTTAAATTCACTAATCTTGCTAAGGCCATATTGCCTAATTGGGAGGTGGTAGCAAACTACAATTTTGCTGCAGGGGGTAGAATTTGGGTCGCTTGGGACCCAAAAGTACTTGATGTAATAGTTTTGGATACTACTGACCAAGTTATATTTTGTAAGCTTACTATTAAGAATTCTAATGTTGTATGTTATATCACATTCATATATGCCTCAAATTCTAAAGTGATCAGGAAGAAGCTTTGGGAATCCTTGTGCTCCCACCACTCACTCACTTCTCTTGCCCCTTGGCTTATCACCGGAGATTTCAATGTTATTGCCTCTCCTAGTGAGACATCCGGAGGAGCTAAGGGATGGGATGAAGGCATCTTTGACTTCAACAAATGCACTTTCACTATTGGGGTTGAGGACCTTGCATACTCAGGTTGTCAATTCACATGGTCAAGCAAGCATCATGATGGCATGTACTCGAACAAACTTTTGACACCCTTGGACAGTGCAAGTTGTTGCTGTGAAATGTTTTAGTGAGAGAAGCTCACCCCTCTCTCTAGAATTATGGTTTTAGTTTTTGCCTCTCCCTCCCTTAGGGGAGGCCACGACCTTTAACAATGGTTAATGATGAGTACATTAAGCACGCTGCAGATGTTGGTAAGCAAGTTTCAGGTGGTGTTAAGAAAGATTCAGCTAGTGGTCAAGCTAAGCTTGGAGTGTCTTTCAATGGCCATGCTGTTTTGAATGATATGGTTACTAAGGGAACTAGGGAAGCTAATGCCCATGTTATTGGTTTTAATGCTCTTAAGCAAGGTTCTAATACTAAGAAATTTGGACCAGAGAGTGGTTTCGTTGAGCCTGGGAAGTTAAAAGCTCAGTCCAAGGAAGCTTCGAGTTTATTAGTTACAAAAGAGATTATTTCTGATCATTCAAAGCTTAGATTTAATTTTTTTTTTGGTAAACAAATTCTATAAACCAAAAGATACTTACACATGTACAAGGGGCATACCCCAGGAAATACAAAATTAGAGCCTGATTAGAGGCTTAAGATGTGCACGCAAATTAAACTGGTAATATGTGAAGTGCTGAAATTAGATATCAATGCTTCATAAGACAGCCAAGGTTTACAAAATGCTTGGGTTAAGACCCCATCTATCCACTAAACGTAGATTAGTATCATTAGTGCCAAAACACTTCTAATCCCAAAGCCTTAATCTGACTAATTGTGAAATAGCTTCAGTTAGGATCTTGGAATCTCTGATTTTGCCTTAAAAAATCCTTGCATTTCTTTCTCTCCATATATAATAGATGAAGGAAGTAAAAGCTAGCTTAACTAGGACTCCTCTAAGTGACTTCCCTTTTGCATTAGCTACCATCCAATCTACAAACTGATCCCAATCCCTAACCTGGCAGCGTAGATCACATTTGTGCACAAGTGTGGCCCATAGTCTAGCTGAATAACAACAATTGATAAAAAGATGCTCATGTGTCTCCTGGTAGCCAACACAACACACACAATCAGAACCAAACTCTGGTGTTTCGTCCCATTGTGCAACCCTATCTCTAGTGGAAAGTTTGTTTCTCAAAGCCAACCAAGAGATAAAGCTGCACCTTGAGATGTGGTTAGAGAACCATATCACCTTTGCCCACTTAACCGGTTGTCTCGTAGGGGACAGTGGCTTATAGGTTAGACTTATGGAGAAATCTCCATTCTGACTTGATTTTCATTTCCAAACATCTTGTCGTTGAGCTTGGGGAGGAGGAATTGGAACACTTCTAATCTCAAGAAACTCAAAGGTGTTTGAAGTTGGCCAATGCCATTGATTGTCTTGAATGACAACACTCACCATAGAGTCCATAGTCCAAGTAGTTCCTGACAAAAGTCTTTGCCCAAATCTGGCCCAAAGGACACCTAGAGGATGCCAATTATCTGTAAGTAGCTTCATAGTAGTACAATCTCCAATAGTTATAGAGCAAAATGGCAGAAACTTGCTCCTGAGCTTGAGAAGCTTTCTCCAAACCCAAGATGGGTTAGATTTAATTTTATTTCTTCTGATCACAATCGGAGCAAATTACTTGAGCTGACTCTTTCAGACCAACTTTGTTCAAGTCTTAAGAGAAGTAGCATAAGAGGAGAAGCTAGAGGTGGAGCTCGGAGATCAACCAGCTTGCTTAGAGCTCCAAAGGTTGAAGAGGATACTCATTACTTCTCTGTCAAAGGTAATGATGAGTGTCCTTTGATAGAAGACAAATCAAGCTTGTCTCAAATCATCTTGCTTGGAGAATAGGAAAACCAGCTGCCAAGCATATCAAAAGGGAGAGGTGACAACTCCTTTTTGGCAAGTGGGTGTGATGTGGTCAGCTTGGGGAAGAGTGAGGCTCCAGCTCCCAAGCTTCAACTTGGTCAACAATCTACGACTATCCTTTCTAATAAAGGAAAGGACACTCAAAAAGGTAATTCTTTATTAGATAAGGCTCCT
Organism: Datisca glomerata; assembly: GCA_003255025.1. Taxonomy (NCBI): domain Eukaryota; kingdom Viridiplantae; phylum Streptophyta; class Magnoliopsida; order Cucurbitales; family Datiscaceae; genus Datisca; species Datisca glomerata. The sequence continues at coordinate 6,830 of QANY01011412.1, read as the reverse complement.
CTCTTCGATCATGACGTGGACAGCCCCTTAAGGCGACAGGTGGCAGCTTCTTTGACTAATGGGAAAGAGAAAGTAGATGGTGTTTTGATAGAAGGGAAAGAGAAAGAAGATATTTCTCTTTCCCATGACAATGATGTGAACGTAGGTGGAGTTCCAAATCTGGTGGCAGATTCTCTCTCCTCCCTTTTTTTTTCGGTATGTTAAAATTTCATTAACCGAAGCATAATTTCCAAATATTCAAGGGGCATACCCCAGACATATTTAAAAGAGGGGCTGAGCAAGACAGGAAAGAGAAAGACCATTGGCTATATCAGCACAACTATCCAACCCCTAACTTTAACTTAACTTAGCCTACAAAAAAAACTCTAGAAATTTTCCCACACCACACAAGGTAAGAGAAACAGAAAAACATAAGTCTAATATAGAACTTAACAAACATAAAACTCTTGATTTAACAAACAACCAAGTAATTGTTAAACCCAATTTCAGATGAACAAAAGCAGCCCATTACTCACGTGATGGGGAAGGGAAAGGTACCACCCCTCTCAAGAGGAGCCTGAGATCTATCAAAGCTCGAGCTTGAAGGAGGAACCTCTTTCCCAGTGCTGCCTTGTGTTCAAGAAAGAGAGGGGAGGGGAAGAGAGACCCATCTCTAAACTTGCTCTTTCCTTTGGACGAAGAAGGAGCTGCTGAGTTGGCACTTGCAAGGAGCTGCTGAGCTGGCACCTTGGTTAGCTGCTGAACTTACACCTTGATTAGATGCTCTTTCAATTAGATTAGGATAAATATATATAGCGAGAGAATAATCTCCACCATGTCCTATCACATTTGGAATCAAATCATTTCTTTCATAGGAGAGAGAAATTGTAGGCTCCAGATTTTAACCAAGAACCTCTCCTTCACTTTGTTTTGGAGAGAGAAATAGTAGGCTTCAAAAAAGGAGTTCTCTCCTCCTTGACTTTGATTGGAGAGAGAAATAGTAGGCTTCAAAAAAGGAGCTGTCACCTCCATCCTTTACCACTGCCACATGAGCCAAATTGTCCCCTCCAGCAAATGAGAGTTCATCTTCAACCTCAAGAAATCTGGGCAAGCTTGAAAAACTCTGAGCACCACCCCAAGAACCTCCATGGAAGCCTCTAATCTTAGATAAACTAGCTCTCAACTGATCTGAAAGACAGAGAGTAGAGTTAAAAGCTAAAACTTGGTTACCTTCCATAAGAGACTTCTCCTTAGAATAGAAATAGCCTTATACAGAATGGAGCCTTGTATGTCTCCATGAGCAAAAACTTCACCCACCATGGCTGATAGAGACCAACCAACAATGGAATAGACTCCCTGATTCAAACTAGGCTTCTCCTTAAGATAAAGTAAGGTCTTGGACTGACTAAGACATTGAATACTCCCTTCAAGAGTAATTTCACGACCCCCCCTTAGCTGAGAGAGAAAGAGGAACACCTTCTAGGGAGATGCCCTCTTGAACTTCAAAACTCAAAAGCTGGTTTCGAGCTTTGAGAAGCTTTCTTCCCTCCATGATCAACCAGAGCTTTCTAAAGAGAAGAAATCACCTTAGGTAGAAACTTGGCTAGTACCCCATAACTAAGTTTGTCACCCGTCTTGGCTAATAGAGACCAATTAACAATGGAGTTTCCTCCCTCACATGAGGGAGGAAACACGAGATCAGAAATAAGAAAACCTAGAGAGAAGGGAGAGCTTCTCTCTCTAGAAGTTTTTTTTCTCTCTCCTCCCTTAGCTCAACCTCAGCATTAATTGTGTGTGACAAGGTGGATTTGACTTCTACCAAAGAGGTCAAGGGCTGCCATTGTCGTGGGTTAGAGCTTGGAGAAACCTCTCTCTCTCCTAAACCAGATTCTAATGGGAAATAGAAGGTGAGCTCTTCTCCTTCTTCCCCAACTTCTTCTTCTAAAAAGCTGCCAGAGAATAGAGTTTATCAAGACCTTTTAGCTTAAGAGTGTTGCTCATGAGAACCCGGCTGGTTCATGGGCTGAAAAGGTTAAAGGTAACCTGAAAAAGAAGCTAAACTTAGGTTATGTGAGCTCTTCCTTTATGGAAAATGGTAATGTCACAGTTAAGCTTCCTAATTATATTACTAAAGAGAATTTTTCTAGGTGGGAAGGCTGCCTTGTTGGGTGCCTTGTTGGCTCCATTACACTTAGTTCAGAAAATTGCTTTGCAACTTTGGGCTAAAAGAGGAATTCAGGAGGTTTCGGCTGCCAGAGTCCTTTTCTATTTCAAATTTGGCTCTGTGGAGGATAGAAACTCAGTCTTAGAAGATGGACCTTGGCGCCTCTTAGGTAAGCCTATTGTGCTTCAAGAGTGGCAGCCAAATGTTAAATTCTCAAAGGAGAAACTTTCAACCCTTCCAATTTGGGTTAAATTGTGGAATGTTCCAATTGAATTATGTATTGAAGAAGCTCTAAGTCATATGGATAGTGCTGTGGGTATCCCTTCTCACTCTGACAATGCTACTGCCTCTAGTTATAGACATGATTATGCTAGAGTTTATGTGAAAATTTCAGCCTCCTCTGATTTGATTAAGTTTTTCACCATTGACCTTGGCCTTGACGGATGGAATCCAGTGGTGGTGGAGGTGGAGTATGAGAGTCTTCCAAAGAGATGTGCTAAATGTTGCCTCTTTGGTCATGATTGTGATGTCAAAGTGGCCCCTAAGAATAATCTAGCTAGTGAGGATGAAACTGCTAGCAAAGATTCTTCTCCCCAAGATAATAGGGAGCTTATGGTTTATGAGGAGCCAAAGGGTGAAATCTCTCCTCCCTTTCCTCTTAATACCATCCATGTGGAAGACCAAGACAATGAATGGACTCAGGTGGTTAGCAAAAGGAAGGGTAAGGGTCTCATTGAGCCTTGTGAGGATAAAAATGAGCCTCAAGCCTCTTCTGACTCTACATTGAGTTTGGCTCCCCCAAAAGCTTCTCCAATTGTCAATGTTTGGTCCTTCTCCCAAGATCTTTAAATCAGCTTTGAAGAAGTTGAAAAAGAAGCAAAAGGCTGAAGGCTCTTTCTTATTGGCTGATCAAGTTACTCAGGCTCCCCCTGAGAATGGTGACTCTCTCCCCCTTTTTATGATTAATTTAGCTTCTTGGAATATAAGAGGGCTTAATGGCCTTCTAAAGCAAGCTGAAGTTAGGAAACTTTGTAACTTTAAATTATCTTTTTGTGCTTTAGTTGAGACTAAGATCCAATGTAATAATTTTGCTGGACTTTCTAGATCTGTTTTTCCCAATTGGGCCACCTTTGCTAACCATTCTCCTACTAGCAAAGGTAGAATTGTGTATGCAGCCAATGATGCTATCTCTAGGAAGCCTTTGTAGGAAAAACTTGGCTCCCATAAGACTGTAAGTCAGGGGAAGCCTTGGCGAATTCTTGTTGACTTTAATGCTATTTTGAAGCCTATTGAGCATTATGGTGGTGATTTCAAGTGGAATGATAGATCAATTGGTTTTGCTTCTTGTCTTGATCATTTGGAGGTTCTCAACCTCCCTTATAGTGGCTGTCAATTCACTTGGTGGAATGGTCAAGTTGGTGAGGGTAGCAAGATGCACAAGCTCGATAGAGCCCTGGTTAACGGTGGGCTACGTTGTTTCCTGCTACTTCTTGCCATTCTCATACCCCGGCCCGGGTATCTCTGATCACTCTCCTATTATTATTCAGCTTAGGGCTAACTCAGCTAGACCTAAGCCTTCTTTTAAGTTCTTTGATTTTTGGATGGATTTTGAAGGCTTCTGGGCTGCTCTTAAAGATGCTTGGGAGATTGAGGTGTTTGGGACAGCCATGTTTTGTCTCTATAAAAAGCTTAAATCTGTTAAATTTGCTCTTAAGAAATTTAATGCTTCTTTTTGCTCAGATATTTCTAAAAGGGCTCTTATGGCTAGAGAAGCCCTCTCTAAAGAGCAAGCTGACCTTATTACCTCTCCTAGTGTCGTCTCTCTTCAAGAGGAGGAGAAAATTAGATTTGCTGATTTCACTAAGCTTAGGAATGCAGAAGAAGATTTTCTGAGGCAAAAAACCAGAGTTGATTGGCTTGCCTTGGGTGATCAGAATTCCTCTTTCTTTTTTCAGAAACTAAAGAAGAATAGAGCCAGATCCAGAATTAATTAGTTGGTTAATGAGGAGGGTGACCTTATTACTGATGACCAGGCTATCAAAGATCAAATTCTTTCTTATTATGGGAATCTTCTTGGAACATCTCACATTGATTAGAAGATGGATTGGAGTGTTCTCTCTCAGATTCTCCCTAATAAGCTCTCTCAAGCTCACTTAGCTATCCTCAACCACCCATATACAGAGGTAGACGTTCACACAACTATGTTTAGTTTGGGGAGTAGTAAAGCCCCTGGTCCAGATCGCTTCTCTACTGGTTTCTTCAAAAGATGTTGGCATATTGTGGGCAAAGATGTTAGTAAGGCTGATTTGGAGTTTTTTAGCTCCCAATCATTATTGAAACATGTTAACTTTACTGCCATTGCTCTTATCCCTAAGGACCCCAATCCTTCTAAGGTTGGTGACTTTAGGCCTATCCCTTGTTGTAATGTTATTTATAAATGCATTTCTAAAATGCTTGCTGTTAGACTTTAGAGAGGGCTCCCTGATCTTATTAGTAGCAACCAGACTGCTTTTGTGCTAGGGAGGAGAATTGCTGACAACATCCTTTTATCTCAAGAGCTGGTTAGAGGTTACCATAGGCCTTCTAATAGTCCCAGATGTGCTTTCAAGGTTGATAGCTTGAATTTGGAGAGTATCAGGAGAATCTTTGACTGCTTGGGGTTTCCTGATCATTCTCTAACTGTGTGATGGAGTTTATCTCCTCTCCTTCTTCTCTATTGTGGTCGATGGTGAGTTGACTGGCTACTTCTCAAGTGCTAAAGGGCTTAGACAGGGTGATCCTATCTCTCCCTATCTGTTTGTATTGCTTATGGAGGTTCTATCTGGTATTCTCAAGCATGCTTCTCATAAAGCTGACTTTGGCTATCACTGGAGGTGTAAGGAGCTTGGTATTGTTAACTTGTGCTTTGTTGATGATCTCTTTATCTTCTGTAAGGGTGATATTACTTATGTGCAGCTTATTATGGAGAGCTTAAACTTGTTTGGGGCTATGTCTGGTCTTCAACCTAATCTACAAAAAAGTCAGATTTTCATGTTTGGGGTCCATCCATCCACTTCTCAAGCAATTCTGGACTTGTGCAATTTCAGAATTAGGGAGCTTCCTATGAGATACTTGGGGGTTCCTATGATTTCCTCAAAGCTTAGAAAAACAGATTGTATCACCCTAGTAGACCATATCACAGCTAGGGTGAAGTCTTGGGAGTCTAAGTACCTTTCTTATGCTGGAAGATTAAAGCTGGTTTACCCAAAAAAAAAAGATTAAAGCTGGTTAAATCCGTGCTCTATCCTATTTTTCAATACTGGGCTGACTTATTTATTCTTCCCAAGAAGATCTTGAATATGATTCAGGTGGTTATTAGGAATTACTTGTGGAACGCGCCACTGTAAAGCATTCTGGTGCTAAAGTGGCTTGTAGTGACTTGTGCCTTGATAAGTCCCAAGGAGGTTTGGACCTTAGAGATCTCTCTCTAGCTAAAGAAGTGGTTGTGGCTAAGCATTTCTGATTTCTGGTCTCTTTGGATAAGCTTCCCTTTGGAAGGATTGGTGCAAGTTTTTCTTGATCAAGAAGAGCTCTATCTTCTTAGTTAAGCTTGCCACCAATCCTTCCTAGAGTTGGAGGGAAATTCTAAAAATCAGAGACAAGTTTGCTGGGTATTGCAAAGCTCTTGTGGGAAATGGTGAGCAGATTTCTCTTCTCTTGGACCCTTGGCACCCTTTGTGGTTCTTTCTCAAAGGTTTGCACCTATGATTCTTTTTGGTACTGGTTGGGATTGGACTACCAAGGTGAGCTCAGTGATCCACAATGTAGCTTGGAACTGGCCTATTTCTAACTCCCATGAGCTTATCACAATTAGAGAGGTCCATCTTCCCCCTCCCAAAGAGACTTCTTTGGAATCTTGGATTTGGACTCTTTCTCCTTCTGGTCTTTTCTCTGTGGGGCATCCTTATAGGAAACTTGCTCCAACTGGTGAAAAAGTGAGATGGGCTCCTCTTATTTGGTTTAAGAAGCATATTCCCAGATATAACTTTATTACTTGGCTTGCTGTTCTTAATAGGCTTGCAACTGCGGATAGATTGACTGCTTGGACCTCCTCTCCTGGGTCTTCCAATGTTAGTAGTTGTGTACTTTGCTTGCATCCTTTGAAATCTTCTAAACACCTATTTGTTTCTTGCCCTTATTCTAGCTTTATTTTGGCAGAATTTGGTTGGTTTATGTGGCTTGGTGTCTTATCCTAGGAACTGGAATCAACCTATCTTCTGGCTCCTTGTGAAAGTTAAGAAAGGCTACTTCTTGGGCCTTATGTTGAAGCTTATGTTCAGCTCATTTGTCTACCATATCTGGAGAGAGAGAAATAATCGAGTCTTTGAGGGAAAAATGAGGGACAAGAAAGTGATCTTGCTTGCATTACAAATGCCATTAGAGGTAGATTTTTTAGTCTTAAAGGCTTTTCTGTGACTGAGGATAACAAAACCATTCAGCTTGCCTGGGATTGAATGCTTCAATTTTGGACAATTAAGATTGGTTCTTCTATTTCTTTAGGCTGTAATCTCTTGTAATCTTCTGTTAGTGTTTGGATGCCTCCATCTTGTGTGTTGGTTGGTTCCTTTTTTGATTCTTTTGCCTGGGGTATGCCCCTTGTAATGTAAACTCAGTTGCAAACGTTTTTTTTAGTGAGAGAAACTCTCCC